>MU006324.1:0-312939 GCA_010093695.1 Plenodomus tracheiphilus IPT5
AGGCAGGAGGGATGGCAGCCATCACATAGTGGATCCAACATCCCACGGTAAGAGGGATGGCGGGGACGGATGGGATGGCAGCATAGATTGCAACTGGCATATAAGGATGGAAAGGTTTCATTATTACGCTCGTTGTAGTCAACTCAAATAGTTTATCTCCTATACAGATTGAACTTGTTATCTTAGCAATAAGATTGAATTGTCTTTCTTGAATACTCTTGCCCCACGCCTTCGTATCGCCAGACAACTTCCGCGCGAGGTCTCATACCTTCCTACTCACCTGTCACCCCTTTGGACCAGGATAGAGCAGTATACCCCCTCCGTGTAACATCTATGTATAATACCTGCTAGATATTATAATATAAGCTATGTGTCTGTGTATAATATCTATTAGATACTATAATTTATATAGAGAGTAGTAGTTAACGCTTACCTAAAGGGCTCTACGTTTAGCTATTAGCTTCTTTAAGGCAGGATATAATAGTTACTAACGTTAATAGGTACGTTTTAGGCAGGGCAACTAGCTTATAGTAGGTTGCCCTCTCTGAAACACCTGTGTATCTTAGAATAACTATCTTAGCAGGAAGTTTAGATTAAAATTAGTATAGCTATACGCTATGTATCAGCTGCAGATTACATTTACTACTTAAATTAGGTGCAAAAGTTGCAAAATCTATCTTTTAAAAAATAAACGCACGGGCTAATATTTTGCTAATATAAGGCAAGAATTGGGTATCCCATATATTTTAGGTGTTACAGGCTAAGCAAGGTTAAACGTTAGCTGCAGCAGCTAATATAGCTGCTCGTGAGGCTGCTTAGGATGAGGCTGCTCAGACGCGTACACGAGCACCACCAATGTGCAGCAAATGTCACGTACAAGGACATAACAGGACTTAATGTAGACAGATCTAGTCTATCCTCTGTCAAAGTTTTAGACAAATTGAATATGTAGTTGTTGAGCTATTGTACGCTAAGTGGCACGCGTTTTAGTGGGGTGCGCAGGAGTTCTGCGCAGCTTACCGTCCCTGCACGTTACGCGACCCGGCTTATTACGCGACCATCCTTGGTACCTCCTCCCTATAGGATTCAAGCGCGGCACAATGTCTAAATGCCGATCCGACCTTATGACCTTGTTAGACTACGATCTACCTAGTGATTGTTAAGCATATTGTTATGCACATCTGCGCGTGATCTTATACCCTTTGCTAGACCGATCTAATGTACTGTTATGTTACTAGCGGCGCATCCCTCGGGTGCTGTAGTCCTAGTCCTCGTAGATAAGTTTCGTGCCCTTCTCATCTACCATAGGTATCTATGCACATCATCAGTCAGACAACAACACGTCTAGGAGTGGACTATGTCAATTTCAAATCTTTCGCCAAGTACAAGTATTGCCTATCCAGCACTTGAAGAGGTGTTGTCACATGCTGTTCTCGAGAGCATTTCTCAGTTTTGGTTCCATCACATGGACAGTGACCACATCATCGCGCTCGACGTAGAGGATGCCGGGCCGTGGTTCACTCAAACCGAGGCCTTCGACGAAGAGTGCATGTAAGTCAAAACCGAAAGAATAGTTCGTACCTTCATACTAATCAATGGACTCAATTTCTCTAGCGCGCAGTTCAGTCCAGTACTCAAGGCAATCAAGTCTGTGGAGCCGACCGGCGAGGATATCATCAGCGCCGCAAACCCATCAACACCATTGCATTGGTTGAGCCTCATCATACTTCTCGATCAACTTCCAAGAAATTGTTTTAGAGGCGCGGGACTTGAAATCGCGTATAGATATTTTGACCCTTTGGCTCTCGAAGTTGCACTGCAGGCAATCAAGTCACGGATACCAGATGAAACAAGTGTACGCTTCCGCCTTACTTACAGGTTCTGGTTCTACATGCCAATGGAGCATTCTGAGGATATGGAGGTGCAAGAGATGCTGACACAAGCGCACCTTCGCATGTTCGCAGACCTTGATATGGTGATTGCGAGCCCTCCGGTTGGACAAGATACCGACGTGGCGCATTGTCGTGCTGTGCTGATTAAGAGACGGGCGAGTTATGAGAAATTCAAAGCCACGATTCGCGGCATTTGCGATAGCCACAAGAGCATTATCCGTTCTTTTGGCCGTTTCCCTCACCGAAATGAGACTCTGGGTCGTGCTTCGACTGCAGGAGAACTGGAATTCTTACGTCAGAAGACTTGACGAGGTTAGATTAGAGAATAGCTCAGATCGCGGTTATATCAGACTAACAATTATGGCACGGTACGAAAGTGTATAGATGTCTGTCAATCACATTCTCTATGGGATAATCTAGTGCTGGACCTGCGACTCCACAGCACATTCCTTTGCCTTTTTGAGTCGACAGAAGCATGAAGCTCCTATCGTTATATCGGCAGAAGCCATCGCAATGTCGCGTTGTAGTCGGATCCTCTTAGCCTCAATCAATTTATCATTCACAAGTAGACATTCGTGCAGACCATGCAAGCCCCAAACGTTGTTGATGCGTGCCTTCCGGCGTGGATGGGTGTCACTTAATCCGAGGTCTTCCATATAAACCAGTTCAGCTTCCTCAGAGTGGCCCTGTTCGAGAAGCAGCGCACCTAGGGCGTGACGAACTGGTTGCATCCAAAGCGGTGGGTCGGAGTACAATAAATCGTCTTCAAGTTCGATGCCACGGCGTAGTGCAGCAAAAGCTCCCGTATAGTTCCCTGCTCGATATTCCAACTCCCCTTCAAGCATGGCTGCGGCAACGTCGAGGATAGGTGCTGCTGGAGAGGATGGTCCATACATTCGGTCTTGCGGTATGGCGAGGCGAGCTTTTTCGAAATCCTCTCTTGTCACTCGAGCTTCCTCGATTTTCCCGAGCACAGCGAGTGCAATGCCCCTTGCATACAGAATCGTAGCAGCATAAACACATAGCAGGCTTTGATTGGTTGGTAACTGAAGCTTGAGAATGTCTTCCCATTGCCCAAAGCGTATCAACACATGAGGTAGCGTTACATACTGCCATTCCGTCCAGTCAACCATACGTGGTGTCTTGATTGACATGTACTCCTCAGTCAATATTTCACCCAATTTCCCTGCCGCGTAAATGGCTTCTTCGCGTCGACCTGACATCATCGCAGAGTACGCCAAGGCATGCACGTTGTGCGATCGGTATGCATTGTAAATGATCGATTTGACCGTTTCATTTCCAAAATAGGCATCATCAGATCGAATGGCGTCAAGACCGCTGTCAATGGCGCGACGATAGTCTCCACAAGCAACGTCGATATGGGTAGCCATGTGTTGCATATGCGAGCCGTCGGGCACCAGGCTCCGAAGTCGATCAGCAGCGGGCAGCGCCAGTTCAGGAAACTGAGTCAATTCCATCATGTGGATGTACAAATGACAGAGACCAGGATGATTGCGACCGTCGGATGAAGCCAAACCTCTTTCCAGTGCTTTTCTCGCCTCCACTACATCTTGCCCTGTTGGCTCCCCGGTGTTCAGATTCCACAGCCTGCGCGGTCGTGTGCACATTATTGCGTCAGCAAACAGCGCTGCAACGTCGACGTCATCCCTATACTCAGCGTATACTGACTCCATGGCTTTTGCGTAGGCGTAGTCATACGACGACAGATCCTCTGGAATATTGTCGATGTCGGTTGGAAAACGAGTGACAAGTGCCATGAGTAAGGCTTTTTCCACAGAATGGTATTCTGCCACATTCTTCTTAGCCATTTCCATCGCACCCAACGCCTTTGCGATGGAGCTTTTGCGCTCATCACGTGTAAAGAGCCGCCACGACTTATTGTAGTTGGGACCGATCGCGTATGCAATGCCCCAATAAGCGGCTCCACACTCCTTATCATATTTCGCTGCTTGTTGAAAGCATTGTATAGCCGCCTCGTGGTTGAATGAGTAGCACCATACCAGGCCTCGATTGAACCACGTCTGCGCTGCCGGAGAAAGGGTATGTGCTACCCGAGTGTATTCACCCAAATCATAGTACGAAGTATCACCTTTTGCGTTGCGACTGTTCCTATAGCCGTTAGTAGTCGTCTAGAGTTACTGCAGCGAGATTATATCTACCTCATGAGGTGCTATGAGCAGCGTATCTTGACCGCGTTTGATTATGAGATCTATTTAGGGTGTTGAGATGCAAAGTACAGCACTGGTAAGAAGTTTCAAAGCAGCTGTCACTGAAGTCTGCAGTATTTTTGTTTTGTTATCGATGAGGAGTGCCTGTCGTAATGGCAGTCTTGCGGGACAGTTGAGAGGCACAATCACGAAAAGATTTCCAAGCTCGCTCATTTTGCATTTGTCATACACCCCGCATCTTGATACACTCGGGTACTCCTCTCTGTCGGACAAATACCTAATTTCCGTGATGTGTTGTTCAAGTCAAAGCCTAGAATCTGGAGCCATCGCCCTAGTCAACCTGGCAGAGGCAGCTTGGCGGAGCCACCTGCCCGAAGGGCTATCGGTCCGTTTGCAATGTAGACCCACACACATAGCAGTCCCATTCAATTCGCTCGCTCGGCGGTTCGGAAAGTCGGAATCAGCCCTCGGACCTGCAGAGACGTCCGATCCGTTGGCGATGTGTGAAGCATATTCAAGTGAGATTTGGATTTTTCAACTTCTCAGCAGAACTAAATTGGAGTCTAAGCATTCGGACGAAATAGTGATTGTTACTTCTCGTGAGCAATATATAAGGCGGTGTAACAACAATTGAGCAATAGAAATTCTACTTCCATTCTACTACACTCCACTCAGCGCAAAGACCTTTTGGTATCTTATAAGCTTATCTACAATCCCACATCACTTCATCATCATGTCATCAACTATTACCAACGTTGCCATTGCAGGTGTACGTTTCCAATCATAGGTGAAGATATATTATTGACATGCCGTAGGCCACTGGAACTCTCGGTTCTATCCTGCTAGACTCCATTGTCAAAGCCTCACGATTCAACGTCACTGTCATCGCTCGCAAGGATGTCCATCCTCTTCCCAATGGTGTTATCGTTAAAGTCGTTGATACCAACTCTGTTTCATTGATCGCGGATGCCCTGCGTGGCCAGGACGCCTTTATTGACGCGTCCTCTGGTCCAGATCCCACACTCCCAGGGCGGTTCATCGAAGCAGCAGCCGCTGCTGGGGTTTATCGCATGATTCCGAGCGAATTCACCTCTGACGTTCAGCATGCGGAAGCTCGTTCTCCCTTGGTGTTTCACGGAAAAAACGGAGCATTCCAGCAACTGCAGAAGCTTGCTTCTGACCACAAGATTACATATACCACGATCTCCAACGGAGCCTTCCTGGATTGGAACTTGAGAACTGGCTTCATTAATATCGACATCTTCGGAAAGAAGGTTCAGTACATGAACGATGGCAACTTGGCGTTTCCTTGGACCAAGCTCCAATCTGTTGCTACCGCCGTTGTCAACGTCCTCATGCGTCCCCAGGAGACCGAAAATCGGTCCTTCTACATCTCTAGTGTGTTGAAGAGCCAGAAGCAAATGGTCGAACTGGCCAAGGATGTTCTAGGAAAGGATGGATGGGAAGAGACATCGCAAAACATGAATGACAGACTTAAGAGCGCCACAGCGGACATGATGGCAGGTAAAGTCGATATGGTTGTGATCGGAGATATGATCCGATGGTCTACGCAAATACCTCAGCCACGCTGGGAACAGCAAGACGACAACAAGCTATTGGGAGTGAAGCCTATGTCCGACGACGAGGTGCGTAAGCTCATTAAAGATATCGCAGCGGAACGGAAGTAGGAGCAAATAGAACCAGTTGATACAGAATTCGAAACAACCCTGCTTCTGGGCGTTGACAGGTGCCTTCCTGTACTACTTGTCCCTATCAACACATTGTAAGGTCCTGCACTTCTGCACCACCTCAGCCTCTTTTCCCTTCCCAATAGCTCTTATCGCGGAGTACGCTGATTGGAATTCTGATTTTGAGACCTGATATCGCGATAGTTGTGTATAATAGACAGTGGCCAAAGAGAGACAGCGGAGCTTTTTCGGTCTGTTCATAGTATCTGTATTCCACGTAAACGTCTTCTCCGTAGAGGGCACGACCACCTTCTGAGCCAAAGTTGAAGTATGTTGGATTTTTCGCGGTAGTTTGCCAGATGGGTTCACGCCCAACACTGCACAAGACATCAGCAATGCCATTACCGCACTCGTTGCCCCCGTACCAAGCGAGAACAAACAAATTTCGCTCTGTCAGCCTATGGCATGGTAACATGTGTGCCACTCTGTACCACGACTACTGTGTTCGGTTTCGCTTCGAGGATGCGCTCAATAAGCTCGTCCGTGTTTTATGGCAAGTCCATCGAGGTCCGATCGTCGCCTTCAGTCTCCCACTCTGGGTCTATTCCAGCGCATAGAATCAATTGGTCGACACTTTTGGCCAACTGAAGAGCCGCTCCAATTGCTTCTCTTCGGTCGAGTCGAAGGAAGACACCGAATCTTAAGCCTCCATGGCCAAAATCAACCGTACCAGGAGTCTTTCTGGTGCTTGTCTTCGCACGTCCCTATTGCACCATTATGCGGTATGTTTGGCCAGCGGTCAGATGCATCTCCCCTGTCTCTTCTAACGTGCCTGATCCCAAGAAAATCCGTCCTGGTCTCTGGTTCTCAACATTTGTTGTAAGTAGTTTGCCATCGATGTAAAGCCGCCCGGTTCCTAGCACCTTAAGGCCGAAGTCGAAGGTGCCGGATTGTGCAGGGGTGAAGTCACCCTCAGCTTCGGCGTACCATATGAGATTCAGGTTGGGATGGTGGTAATTCAAAAAAATTGTCTGAGTCTACTAGGTGTCGCTCTTCCAGCAAGACCCTCGTCACGGCTGTTCGGAGATCGTTGTAAAAGCGTAAGGTGAGTCCAGTTTGACAGTTGACGCTGAGCTTTTCCCGACTGAGGTAGCATCTTGCCTAAGTTGCACTTTTGCCTGGGATCCCTCACGTTGTTTTGTGAGTCACAGCTATGAGTCAGGCCAACTACGGACCAACAATGGAGAGGCATCTGCGAACGGGTATGATGTAGTCTTATAAACGGTCTCCAAGCACTCAGCCAGTGGGAAACGTTCATGAGACGTCCAGCAGGGGCCTGGCTAGGTTTTCATGAATATCATCTACTGTCTTGGTTTAGGCATCTCTTATTCGATGTCAACCTTCGATGAGAACAGGTCCAGCCTTAAAGCTAGTATGTACATGAGCTACATCTTCCTGCTGGTGGGATCTCTCATTGTCATCAGCGACAGCCACGTCTCATTCACCATTTCGCGTTTCCTTGTCGGATGCGCCTCAGCCTGGTTTGGGAACGTTGTCTCGCTTTTGATCAACAAGAGCTGCACCCTTCGTACCGTGGCATCATGAGCGCTCTGCTCATCTGCGGATGGTATGTTGGAGGTACCTCGTATTATCGCATCACTTGTCACATTTGCTGCACGCAACGTTCTCAATGACTGGGCATGGCGGGATCCTTCTGTTCGCCAGCTCTTGCTTCCGGCCCTTGCATTGCCTGGCTTGCTGATCCCTGAAAGCCCAAGGTGGCTGATTTTTGTGGATAGAGTCGAACAGGTAAGTCTTCGTGCATCCACCAGCACTCGTCTCAGAAGATAACTAATGTGTCTGCTTAGGCTCGCGAAATCCTAACGACAGCTCACGTTGGTGGTGACTCTACATCTGCCCTGGTCGAATACGACAACCGCGATCCGAATGGAGTCTGATCTTGCCGATGCAAGCTACATGGAATCGTGGAAGAAGCCAGGCAATAGACACCTCCTCTTGATCTCGGTATCATTGGGAATCTTTTCTCAGTGATGCGGTAACGGTGCCGCCTCGTACTACTTGACCATCGTCTCGAGGACCGCAGGGATCACAAGCGTAACCCAGCAAATACTTATCGCAGGCTTACTCCAGGTGTGGAATCTCATCTTCGCTGGCACTGTTGCTCGTAGGGTGGATAAGCTCGGATGAAGATAATTGTTTCTTGCCTCTGCCAGTATTACCTATGCTTGTCGCTTATATCCTGGTCACGGCTCTTAGCGGATCATTCGCCGAGACTGTGAGTTCCTCTACGGGTATTGCAGTCATTCCATTCTTGTTTGTATTCTTTGCGGGATACGCCATTGCCTTGTAAGTCCATGTTGAGTATTAGATCTGGAAATCCATTTACTGGTCAGTCCACGCAGGACACCGTTTCTCGCCGCGTACCCATGCGAAATTTGGCCATATAGGCTTCGGCGCCATGGTCGAACAGTAACATGGATTAGTGTGGTTGTGGCTAATTTTTTCAACACATACGTGAACCCCATCGCGCTTGAGAGTATCGGGCGGAAGTATTACTTCGTCTTTATTGTTGTTTTGATCCCGATGGGGTATCACCGTGTACTTCTTCTATCCAGAGAAACGAGGTTACACCCTTTAGCACATGACGGTCATCTTTGATGGTGAAGATGCTGCTCCTTCTTCAGCGGAGATAGCTCAGAGAGCTTATGGCGTTAAGGAGAAAGCCGGACTTGAGACCACCGAGTACGAAGAAAAGGTGTGATGGTGGGGTCCAGTGCGCAAAGGTAGCAGATCACTCCGAGGCTGTATCTGACTCGCTCAAGTACCAACAATAGTATGGTCATTGCGCGTGAAATGCCCAGTTGCTTGAGAGAGTTCGAATTTCTCCTCCACGTACAATGGGCCCCTGTAAAGCATAACGTGTTTTGTACGACATTATTGATCATGTTGCGATTCGGCAAGTGTCGACCACCCAGCTCTGCAGGTTAGCAGCGTTGACACTTTCGCTGGCATCTAACCGAGCCGAACTATCGGTAAACTCTCTATCATATTCCCTCGCCCGTCTTGCTTCAGCAGCGAGTAGCGAAAATGGACACGCCAACAATCCGACGACAACATCTCGAACCTTATACACAAGTTTCAAACTATTCGGCTCAATATTCGTCTCCGATATGGTGTGTGTGGCGTGTGTAACATTTGACTTTGAGTTAACCTCTCTTGTGTTCCAATTTTCTTGTGTCGAAGAAAGGATGTCCAGATGGTCCAGCAGTATGCTCTGCAGCCACAGATGTGTGGCGTGTATGTTCGCGCGCAACGTTGCAAGCTGCGAAGGCGTGACGGTTTCCAGGCCGCTCTGTGGGTGTGACAACGCCCATGAACGTAGATGTGATGGAGCATCATCTGATGCGTACTTCAGCTCTTTAAGTCGACTATCGAGATGTTCAATCTGCGCTGTTGATGAATGTTCACGGCAACATAGACAGCCAGGTCCACCAAGGCCATGCGGACTCTTCAGTGCATGCCAGAAGACTTGAAAGTGGATGATGAAGCCAGTCGTCAGATTAACCTCGCACTGAGGCGGAGTCATGACATGATCGTTGAAAATCAATTCATCCTCAACATCCATCGGCATCAGCGCTTCAATGTTGATAGACTCCAATGTAGTGTGATCGAGGTAAGTGAGTCACTCCTTGCGGAATTTCTGAATCTAGGCATGTATGTAGCCGTAAAACAGGAGCCAAAAGCCTTTCTTTCGCAATTGCATTTCGATGCTTTCCAAGTCTTAGTACTCTTGAATATGATGAAGATTGAGCAACCGGCCAAGCTGAATACCTTCGACCTCGAGCATACGTCCGCCGTTATGTTCACCGACTTGGAAAATGCCAACGACATCAAGTATGACGCAGCCCAATTCTGGTAGCCTATCTCGTTGACGTAGGTAGGTTTGCGCAGGCTGATCAGAAAATTGTGGCACTGTCTGATCATGTCCACTCCTGATTCCTTCCTCAGATGCTGGCTATTCGGGCCACGGTAGTGGTCGAAGCGACTGCGCATGATTGCAACGACGATTGCACATATCGCTACGATCAACCCCAGGAAATCTGTGTCGCGCGTATCGCGATCTTGGTTTAGATCACGGCGGAAAGTTGGCTGGTGCACAGCGGAATGAGCGAATAGTTAGACTCCAGGTAATCTGCAATGAGGACATGCAGAAGCTCACGGGAGCAAATGGTGTCGGTCGCAATTGACCTCAAGGGGCCAGGCGTAGGAGTCGTGATGTCTGCATGAGATGGGGGAGACAAATCAGTGAGCATGAGCTCTAAAGAACCTGCCCATCGCTTGCTCCGTCTACAGACGTCAGCGCATATTCGCGAGTGCATCATTCGAGGGCAACGGATACTATTTGCGTCCCCTCTTCTCCTCGTGATATCGAAAGTGTAGTCCAATCCAAGCCGTACGCATCCTGAGCACGACTGTGTAGTCACTGTAGTAGGTGCGCTTGCGTCACAACGGATCTTTTGGAGCCGGCATGCATCGCAAGCTTCCGATGCTGACGCACGATGTTCGGTCGCGCTTCTGTCGATAAGTGAGCTTTCCGGCATGAGAGAATGCTGGAGGGTTTGCAGGCGAAGAACAGGCACGTGTTCAAAGACTACCATGATTAGGTCAGCGAATGAGCCGAAGCTACCTAGGTACCGGTATCAAGTCGATTAGCCCGGCGTGGCAACCATCCCGCAAATTTCACGACGCCGCCTTTCTCGTTTCGGGAACATCACCACTTCCGCCGGCTTCCGTCTCATCGCCTTGAAGCGATGTCTAATCTACATAATTATATATGGCTTAGTCAAGTTCTCCCGTTTCCTTGCCGGGACATCACCTCGTCAGCAATCACCATGCGGCAAGTGAAAGAGTCTGTGGACATAATGTGATGGTTTATGCCGAGTTCACTGACAATGCGCTGAACAGTGAGCCTGTGAGCTTCGCATGGCACTTTTCAGCACGGGGTTGCATGACTGTGAGCCTTGCAGCTTCGAACATTTCTTCCACGCTTGATAAAAGTAGACTCGCACCAAATCATCAATCTTTACAGGTTGATCTGCAGTCCAAGCGTTGCGTCCACAGTCGCCTTGCCGTAGAATGGCTCTGTCCCAGCATTTCCAACATTTACAAACGTGCTCTCCTTAAAAACCCCGACCTTGACAAGCGCCTCCAACCACTGTTTGATATCGCCTGAGAAAGTACCAGAAAATTGTTTGTCTGGCAGCAAGCTTGACACAGTAATGCCGGTGTCCTCATTCTTGCCCTGATACAACTTCCAGTTTGTTCCATACAAGTTGGCAATCGTAGCCTTAGGTCCTGCAACCCAGCCGATAGGCAGCTGGCCACCAGTGTACTGGAGCCAAAGCATCAATTCCTGGGCGCGATTTGACGTGGAGTCGCCTTTTGTGTCTGATGTCATGAAGTCGAAACAGATGTTACCCTTATAGGCGGTGGTATTCGTACGCTTCCAGTCGTATGTCGCGGGAATGGACTTGATGGCCGAGAGCTTCGTCTCCAGACCCTGGGTGAGGCCTACGAACGTGTAGCCTTTCGGTACGTTGTCCCTGCATCAAAGTCAACTCACGTCTCTTCGCGAACTTTTGTTAGAATAACCACTTACGTAGCCTTCACGTAATCAATGTCAGTCACAGCGCTCCATTTGATCTTCTTATTTCCGTCCGCACCAGTCAGAACGGAATTGTAGCCCGTGCACATGCTGCCCTTGGTCTGCGCCTGGTTGTAGAACATGTTGTAAACAATCCACGGCGTGTCAGTCAAAACAACATTCTGGGCTTTGCCGCACATCTGGATCGGCTTCTGCTTGATGGAATCCGAAAGCGTGACGCCTTGCGGAGCAGGCGCAGCAAGGATAGGGGCGGCTAGCGCCAGGTAAAAAAGAGTGTTGGTCAACATAGTAAACGAATGTAAGTTAACTTAACGAGTGACAATGCTAATGAAGGTAACGATTGGGGCTGCAGTAACGGACGTTTAACAAGGTTTTACAGTCTATTATGTAGTTTGCGATAGATGGTCTGTACACTAATTGCAGCAATCCCGTGAAGCGGGAGCCCGGGATCTTGAAACACGCTACAATCTCAAACGAAACATCTCCACTATGATCTAGAACGATCATTTCCGATCGTGCCAGCTCGGGGATGGTAACTTCTGTACAACCTCTTATCTCGCTCTGTTGGGAGAAAATCTCTTTCCTGAGAGCGTACTGACTTCCTCATCGTCCGTGGTCTTCTCCTTCTACAGCGCATACCCGGGGAGTGGAAATTCGTCTGTACTAGCGAATGCAGCACCGAGATATGTTTGCGCATGCCCTGCAATTCCCGACCACGCGACGATTGCGAAGAGGTAATTTCGTACACAGATTCCCCAAGCAGTCTGCGGTGCCATGATTGACGATACTAACCGTGGAATCTTCTGCATCTCCTTGATCAATGGCCTCATCTGATCTTCGTATCCGTTCATTCCTGTCGCAATGCCGTCTTTGTGCTTGCTCAACTCACCGGCCAACATGTAGGCGCCCATAAGCGCGAGACTTGTGCCGCCACCCGTTGGCCCTGCCGCATAGCCTGAATCGCCAACAAGGACAACCCCTCCTTTGTGCAGGATGGGCATTTTGATTTGCACAATCTCGCTGGCATAGAAGTCGTCACTTCCCATCATCTCGTCAAGCAGCTGATCTGCGATCCATCCGGCACCTCGATATTGCTGCGTGATATATCCCTTCAACTCCGATAGTCCCGCACGTGCAGCCTCACGAAATGGCAGCGTACAGTCAGCCCCATTCCGTGGGAAGTGGCTCATCAACATAACTCGACTTGAACCGTTAGTATCAGAAGCTATACTGATGAAACATCCACCAACAGCACTAAATCCTTGCCCGACCTTGCTGCCACTCAGTAGGTCCTGCTTCGTGGAGAAGTAGGCTGCCCAACACACGACATGTTCGCGTACACCACATCCAAATGCCATTGCTCGCGTTCTTGATGTTGCCCCATCGCAAGCGACCACGAGATCAAATGTTTGTGTGAGAAGGCTATTCGCAAACTCGACCTCAACCCTGCCATCGTTACGCTCATCATGCCGCATCGAAACAACCTGCTCCCCAAACACGTACTCTACCCCCTCCAACTCTTTTGTTAACCCATACAGCACCTGTGCCTAATCACCCCGGAAGATCTCATATTCACTCACGATGCCCTGGCACTCTGAGTTGCCCGTGGATTTGATAACGCCATAAGGCGTACCATCAGCACGTATGAAGCTCACGCCTTCTTCCTGTGTAGAATTCGCTTGCACACGCGCTTCCATGTCAGCCATCCTACGCATGACAGGCACGCCGGAAGTACGTATGTCGACGGCCTGGCCGCCGGTCCGCAGATTTGGGAAGCGCTCGATGATGGTGATGTGAAATCCAGCGCGAGAGAGCCAGAGTGCAATCGACGGGCCGGCAATGGAGGCACCTATTACAAGTGCACGTGGTCTGGACATTGTGTGAGGTATTGACTTGTGGAATGACTTACTTTGAGGTGAGCGACGATGATAGTATCCTTTGGTAGGGTTCAAATTAATGAGCAGCAACATTATATATGCTTCCCATGCTTCATACGATGCCTGTCACCATGCTCTTGAACATGTAGCGCATACTCTTTGTGATCGGGTGGGGCGACCAACGATGACCGCATCGTCGTTAGCCGAACCGACTCAACGCACAAGCGAAGCTGGGTCATTGCCTCACTCGTAAAAGCTTATCAAGATGAGGGGTCGTTTTGATGAAGCTTTGTTATCCAAGATTTGTTGGTGCGAATGACATTGACATTGCCGCTGTAGGTATGCATACTTCCCGGATTGGCAGCGAATCAGAACAGGAAAAACCCAAAGATGTACTGCTTGCATGGAGACTTGTATCACGATTGTATGTCAATCAGATGAGATTTCGCAGTTGCAAATGGATCAGTCTGGCATAGGTATTTGATGGAAGAGCACTCCATTACATGCTGTAAACGCAAAGGTATCACTTGATAGCTGTTTTAAGCAGCTCTTAGATAGACCATCACGCTGTGCAACCATAGCCCAAATATTCGCCTCCGGTCTGTTCTTCTTTGGAGGAGGCATTCCCGGTCTGCCACGGTATCACCGCGAAACCTCCCGTACCTTGCACTTCAGATCCTGCCACACGAGCCATGCAGTATCATTTGACCAAGGCTTTCCACATTGCTCGTCAGGTATGACATAAAAATCGAATGAGCAAACTATTTGTGGGATGACCTTGTACATCTCCATCAAGCTGATGTTCTTGCCATTGCAAGTACGAGGCCCTGGGCCAAAAGCGATCATGTTCCTATCAAGTATTCCGCGTTCCTCAGGAGTACCGCTGATCCATCTTTGCGGTCGAGACTCAGATGCATCGGGCCCAAATATTGGCTGTTCGTGGTGGAGGACCCAAGGATTGATTCCCACGTCAGTCCCCGGTGGAAAGTACTGCCTCGCATGGTGAGCGCCAGTCTGCCCGACTATGCGCATCATTGGAAACCCAACCGCAGGATGTAATCGAAGAGCCTCATCAATGACAGCCTGAAGTAAGGTAGCTTTTGTGCTTCTTTGAAGGAAGGAGGATTTGAGAGAGTTCCAGTAGCGGTCGCGGCTTCTAATTCGTAGCGTAAGGCTGTCAGGGCGGTTGTATTTGTGGAGTGATGACCAATCACACTTGTTAGAGAGATTGCTGTTGTATCACTTCCGGCCACCACGGTCTGCGCACATGCTGTCTAGGTATCTCTTCTGGTCGCCTTGCCCTCTTGTTCTAGTGGCAGCATCTTGTCTAAGAAATCGGATCGACCCTCTGGCGACTTGGTTCTACCCGAAAGCCGGTCATCCAGATGTTCTCTGATAAATTTCTGTATCTTTTCGAAGCCAGCTCTCATTCCAAACCAACCGCTAACTTTAACGATCCACGGGTGTAGTGCAGGCAAGAGCCCAACATAAGCGCCGTAGTACATGCTGTCCGTGATGGCATCAATAACACCGTTCTTATCTCCATCATCTTCCATTAGCCCAAATCTCGACCCCACAGTAATCTCGCCAATTACATCGAACGCGTAGAACTGCATAAGGGTCCTGACATTTAGCTCTTTCTTTTCTGAAGCATATTCTCGAAGTCTCTTTAGTAGAATGATGTTACAGGTATCAACTGCTGGTTCGTACGCAAGGAGACTAGTCTGCGAGTAAAGATGAGCTATCGGTCGCCGCATGACGGCATGAATGGCATTGCTCGTCTCTGAAAAAAGATTTGACATCCCTGGTGCACCAAATATGTCATAGAAATGAGATTTATTTAGACTGTTTTTGTGTCCGAGGATAGTCTTTGCGGCGTCAGCATCAGAAATGCTGTAGCGATTTGGAGCGAGTCGAATGAGAGGACCTAGGCATATGGCTCAACGTTGCGCTTGTATTTGAACGTCAAGGGGCATGTAACAAACCATATTGCTTGCGTAACGCAATGATGTATTGTGCGTAATCAGTCTTGTAAATAGAGAACACCTCCCCAAGACGCGAGAAACGTGCTGAGAGCGGGCCAGGGACCCGTCGAAGTGGTGATCGAAGGGTTTGCGCTACGAAATAGATAGATAAAACTGCCACAAACAATCCAGGGAGGTAAAAATAGTGATTGGCTGTCATCACTCCGCCCGTGAGCAATGCATTTTGCGGTTGTGGGGCAATCATGTGCTTAAATTGGACCAGGTCGGTGTCAGAAAGGGGTTGGTGTTACAATGCAAAAGTCTTAGAGTTATATACATATGCGAGAGACTCATCAGTGTAAAAGTTCAAGCATAGCACCGCTTTAGACGAGGGGTCGGGTTTCGGGATGTGGAGCGCAATTTGGGTCAACGCTGCAATTAACTTGTCGCTAACACATCTTGGTAGTGTATCGAAAGGCGGTGCAGCAGACACTGCTTCATACTGTCGGCTTCGGCGTGTCGTTCGAGCCGAGCACAGTACCTAGCGCTGTGGCTGGTATGCGAAGTGCTCTTGTGCCCGCATCATTGGAGCCGACCCACACAACCCCGCTCAATGCGTAACCTCATAGGTTTGTCTTGAACTAGCATATCCTTCAAAAATATGCCCACTTGTGGTGTTCCATTCTGGTAGGCCTTCTGCTTTGCTTCTGTAGCAAAAACGACATACGAAAGTAAGCGAGCATCCTGCCAGCTTCCTTTGAATGTCGATATTACCCGAATCTAGGTAGATTTTGATAGACCTGGAAACCATTAACGAACGTATGAGCAGTTACAGCGGCCCTTTGATGCCTGTGACTGTTTGGCCTATCGTGTATGATTAACTGGTCACGGTGGAGTAGTCTCGTACAATCTTACTGTACAGAATCGGCTCTTGGCGTTGACTACAAGTCTGATTTAATGTCTCCGTTTATTGCGAACCTCATCGCAAACATCGGGGCTTTAACAAGCGCCTTGATAATTCTTGATTCGAAATATGTTCACTCTTTAGGGCGTAGTCTCACTGTGCGCATGATACCGATGATCTGTTCAATTCAGACGGGATAATGAAGTGACATGGACCATTGGGTTATGACACCTATGGGTGTGCGGATTTGTGGAAACGTGATGTAGGTCACAATCGCCGTACGTTTGCTTCGAGGTTGAGCATCAGACCACCTGACTGGTGTCCCAGACCCAATCCTTGGTGAAAGACAGGAAATTGTACTTTCACTTTGGCTTTGGTCGAATTCTGCCTGCAGTTATGAGTACACAATTTCATGCTTCCTGATATAACCCTGGGACTTCTGATACTCTCCTCTCTCAAACCAGTTCATTCGAGAACACAACTCACCCCGAACACGAAACGCAACCCGGGTCCCTCGATCCGTCTAACCAAATGCTTGGCCTCCTCAAACATCTTCTTCTTCCGGGCAAGCCCCCGACTGCAGACGTCGTGGGCATGCGACTGCCGCGCGATGCTTGCTAAATCCTAGTTGGTGTTTGCAGGACACTGACACATGTGCTGAATAGGTAAGCACCCTCTGCGGATGATGAACTGCTCAGTTAGGAATCAATACTAACTTAGTTCATCTAACTGTACTTATATCTTGGCTCTGTCTCCGTGGTCTGCATTGACCAGTACATACGATATCTCGCGTCGCCATTCTCCATATCTACTACGCTCTTGTTCGCATCCTTCATATTCCTTTCTTGTACCCAAGGCTTGACTCCTTTATCAGCTGCAAACTTCAGCATTTCTTCAATCTCCTTCGGGCTTCCAATCTGACTCCCACCGATTTTGCAACCCTTGCCAATCAACCCAAACGCCGCAATTGGTGGCAATTTGTCCTCTGGTGCACCGACTTGTATGAACGTTCCGCCTGTGCGAAGGAGGCGGAGGTAGGCCTCGAGAGGCATGTCTGGTGAGCTGACAGTGCTAATGATGAGGTCAAGGCTTCTGCTATGCTTCCGTGCCCACTTTTCGTCTTCGGATGTTGCAATATAATCTGTCGCGCCCATGGCCTTCGCGTCTTCAACTTTGTTCCGCCGCCTGCTAATCGCGACGACCTTTTCGCAGCCAAGCGCTTTGGCAAACAGCACGCCAAAGTGGCCCAATCCGCCAAGTCCCACAATTCCAACCCTCTTCCCTGGTCCTGCGCCATTTTTCCTCAGCGGTGAGTACACTGTGATGCCACCACACATCATTGGTGCTGCTTCTTCCGATCTCAACCCAGCAGGGATCTTGATTACAAAGTGCGCAGGAACGCGGACATGATCTGCATATCCCCCCATGCTCCAACTACCATCGGGATACGTGCCATTGTAGGTGCCCACCATCTTCGTACAATATGGCTCCATGCCAGCGCTACACTCCTCGCAATCGTCCTTCAAGCATGAGAAAGCCTGGGCTCCTACTCCGACCCTGTCGCCCAACTTCATATTCTTTACTTTCTCCCCAACGCGAACGACGTTACCAACAATTTCGTGACCGACGCAAATCGGATAGTGTGTCGCGCCCCAACCTGATCGTAGCGTGTGAATGTCGCTGCCGCAGATGCCGCAATGCGAGACTTTGATGTCGATATCGATGTTATTGAAGGGCTTGGGCGTAAAAGACGACCATGTCATGTTACCCTCTGCGGCTTTCTTGTCGCGGCCAATCCAACCGTGGAATTCAGTGGGCGAAGACATGATTGTTGTCTACCGGTGAGGTTGAGTCTAGCAAGACTTGGAGGTTGAAAAGACACCGTGTCGCACCTGGCGCGAAAAGTGGAGGTACTGTACATGCTTGTGTACGGTAGCCGCGGAAGTTGTGGACGTCATTGTGTTTAGATAACGTTGACCGAGGTATCTGTATTCGGGCCGAACCCCAGGAATCTCGCTATTGCCATTCGACACCCGCGTGCATATGGTCATCTTGAATTTCTGATCTTGCTCGTGTATCATGGCATATCATCGATATGACTTTACTAACTGCCGCAAGGCATGGAGGGCAAGCAGACCATCATGTATGATATTGAAAGCACCCATACACACGTACCCGGCTACGAAATGCAATCCATGGCTATATGGCTTACGAAAGCTCAAGCTACCGTGCAACACAGCAGTGATGGTTAATTCCCTGGCACTATTTCTTATCATCCTCGAACACTGACTCGAAGTCAACCACACCCAGGAACCTATGAACATTTGATCCCGACGCAAAGGACCATGAAATTTTCACATTATAGCGACTAATGAATAATCTTGTCAAATCAATATGGATTCCGATCAGAAAGCTACTAGCTGTGCACATCTCACATACCTTCTTATGTTTAACTACACGGCTTGAGGGGTATGTTGTGCACCTGGAGGAGGGCACGCGGTGACTGGGTACAAGAAATTTTCATCAGTCCATCCAAGTTTCAAATCTCCGCCCAGAATGGCACTCTTGATTCAAGGATTTGAACGGCACAACATGGAGAACATGTTTATCCAGTGTAGTGCTGATGCAAATCACGCCTGACCGCTTTATATTAAGGATCAGGTCTTGCGTTGGCCGTAGTCTCAGGCAGTTTCATGTGCAACACCGTGCTTCTCTCTTCTGACGAAGTCGGCAAGCCCATTGAGCGCGAAAGAACCACTGTTCATTGTGTGCCTGGCGAGCTGCGAAGTTGAGCCTCGCCCCACAGCCTAAGTTTTACAAAAGCAACCTGCGGCTTTTATCGCGGTTTGCGGGACGGGTTTCAGTTCTAGTTGCAATTTGCGCTTCTCTTGTGTGCCTGAGGGTCCAGATTATAGTGAATTGGAGTGGAGCTGTGGCACGTGGGCTAATACGGATATTGGATCATGCTGGAGCTCAATGGATCGCGATAGAATAGGCTGCGGTACAGAGGTGGAGTAGGGTTTAGTACGAGCGAGGATTTGTGGGGTATGACTAATAATTTTGCCTTTATTTTCCACCGCGTTTATACATGAAAAATGAACGATATTATATCGTGGCGTGGTACTATTCTGAATCTTCTTTTCTTGCATACACCTCTTCTCCTCGCACACAGTTTACCCCAAACTCCACAGACCTGTCTTTGAAACAAGCAGTCCAGTCTCCCACTGCTATGCCCACGCAAAAATACAGTAAGTACCAGAAAATCGACATACCACAATTCCAACGCAACACCATACCTCTCACCCAACCTAAATACACTCACGTGCATCGAATTACTGCTCTTCCTCCTCCTCCACCGCAACCAAAGGGACACCCAATCTCCGTCTAGCACCACTCTCACCATACTGCACCATCGGCACACACTCATCAAAAACCGAAGTCCCTTGAACCAGCGAGCTCCCATTGAATCCAAAACTATACAAAACTTGATGCTTGCGATTGAAATCACGGTTAAACACTACGGTACTGTGAGCGACTCAATGGGTCTCCTTTGGGGCAACAAGACGGAGGTGTATGCTTACTTATACCCAGGCCGACTGCGTGATATGGTGCGGTTTGGCAAGTATTACAAGTGTGCTCTAGATGCTTATGTTTGACATATTTTGAAGAGTGTAAACTAGCAGCCGATAATGCATATTTCGGGTGTGCTTGTATTTGCTGTGATCGAATGACGGGAAATCGACGACCGCAGGGATTGGCATCTGGTGTCAAGACTCCATGGTGGAGCATTGAATCGAGATCCTGGGTCCAGAAACCGGTATCTTTTAACTGCTGCGTAGGTCTCATCTGCGCATCAGCACCTGATAGTGCAGCTACGGGGCTGCCTGAGCCAAATATGTAGTGCTGTGATTGATTCGGAATGTCTCCCGCATAAAGCGGTAAAGCAATGACTGAGATGACTGAAATATCAGCAAGACAAAGTCCAGAGAATGCGGACCAGGTTTGGGTGCGTATAGCGGAAGTGATTGAAGAGGGTCCACTGCTACCATTTTTCCGCGCCGCACGGTATACGCGTGAGGCTTGGAGGTCGTCTTCGAATGTGAAGTAAGGAGGACGGGAAATGGCGGGGTCCGTGACATTCGTGTCTGGCTGTGAGATTGGGATCGATATAATCGTGTCGTCCTTGTTATGTAGGGAGCATGATGTGTCTGTTGCAATTGTCGCATTCGTCTTTCGGGCGATTACAGACTGCTCGAGGTTTCTGAAGCGGCTGCACAGGTCTCGGTTGCTATCGAGTAGTATCGAGATTGTGGCCATTAAAGCGTTCTGTGATCGATCTGCATCATAATCCGAGGCGCTTGGAGCGTTTAGCAGAGTATAGCTGTAAGTCATGTGTGGAGCCAACAACTGACCACTGTAGAATATTGAGCATCAAGGAAATGGAGACCTTGTGCCGTTGAAGGCGGTCCACGATCTTCATACAACTACCCTCAGCTTGATTCCATCTTAAACGTAACTTAAGCGGTGTTCTGCGTCCGTGACTGATAGAGAACGGCGCCAGAGCCTCTTCGAGTTCGGACAGGGTAAGCACCGTCCCCGTGAAAGTAATTGCCAAATCTTCAATTTGTATAAGTGCTGCGCGCCGAACAGGCGCTGAGGAGATTTCGTCAATGAGCGTATGTAGTGCAAGGCATGCAGCTCGAATTTCTCTGACCTCACATGCAAGTGACTTGAGGACCTGCGGGGCATCCTTGGCTGTCGAGATGACACCATGCAGCATCTCACCGATCTTTGCTGCAGCAGCCAGGATACCTACGATCGACGCGGTGATGCTGAGTGGATCCATGTCATGAGAAGTGGGAGTTCAACGCAGAACAAATGCCACACATGAGAAAGAAGGTGAATCGTAAGGAGGGAGGTTTGAGGCGCAGCAGGCAGGCTCCGCCTCAAATGTAAGCTGAGCCGTTAATCGCAATACGACCAGTGATCACATGCGACGTCATTCAGCGTGGAAGTGGAGAAATGTCCGGCAAACTTCACGCAGACTGTACGTCTGGCTTTGAATAACAGTGTCCGCAAGAAGTCAGGCAAATGTTGCAATCACTGCAGGGTGGTGCGGTTGAAGCACTTGCTCACAATCCGTCACGCCTTGCTATATCTCGCAACAACCTACTCACTGCCCGTCCAATTAGAAACTATACTCTGCATATATAATCCAAGGGAATACCAGATCCGTTTGAAGGCAATCCTTGATTGAAACTACAACTTAATGATAGAAGTCTATTGAAGATGGCGATAGTCTTGGTTCCCAAGTAGATAGTAAAATCTGGTCGCAGCGCGTTTTGTTGAAAGCGCGGTTTTGGGTATCAAAGTCTCCAACGTGATCATACAGCCTCGTGCAACTTCACATATGCTAACGCTCCATAAATACGGCTGCGTATGTATAAACCGAAAAAGTGAGCGATAAATGGCCGTCGATCGCTTCTCTCAGGCCGACAGCGGTTTCCGTCCATATACCACCGTACCCGGTAAATAAGCTTTCGTCCGATAGCTCTTGAGCTCTTTTCGCATCTGCGCAAGGTGTAATTGTGCTTGTGCAACAGACCACTGGGCTTCGCGTTAGCCTGCCGTATCATACCAATCTCACCGGCAAACGAAAATACAACTCACCCCTCCGACCTGTGTGAGCAGCCGCAGCATAAAACCCTCCACGCCATCCATTAACCGTAGCTGATTCCAGCGCCCAAGATTCTTCGCTTTCGGTTCCTTCGGCCACCCGTTCATAGGCCACTTGAAGTCCACCACAGTCACATCCACAAAACCTGCTTTGCGTATCCGTTGGGCACTCTCCTCCCATATTGTAAAACTTTTCTTGAACTTCTCACCCATCTCAATGACCACTTTGCCCCACGTATGATAAAAATGATCGGGTGGCATGGTATCATCGTCGGCGACGGGGCATACAGAGTGCTCGACGATTTCAATGTAGCCACCAGGTTTTGTGTGTTCGAAAGCTTGTTGGAAGAAGAAATCCCAGTCGGGTATTGATCCAAAGAGCTCCCGGACATGAATGAAGTCGAAGTGGTTAGGGGGGAAGGTCCAGTCGAGGGACACATCGTCGATTTCGAAGTGGCAGTTTGGCGGGACCCACTCGGGTTGGATGGGTGAGAGGTCTGTGCCGATGACAGTTGCGGAGGGATACTGGTCTGCCATGTCCTATAGACGTCAGTGCATGGTCGAAGGAGTAGCCATGGGAAGACCAACGATGGCCCATATGCCAGTCCCAGTACCGCAGTCGAGTATCATCTGGGGATTCTCCACTGGCGCAAGGTGCAGATTCTGATCGAGCGTCAAGAGGTACATGTGATGGGCGAAATCGAGTATCTCCTTGGCCAGTTCGTCGTTGGGCCCCCAGTAGGCGCCATCACGATACGCGTGGTACTGGCGACCGTTTTCCATGCGGTGGTGGAGAATGGACGAGGCTAGTGTATCCGTCTCGTCGCCTAGCAAACTGCCACTGTCGAAGCCCGAGTCCGACGCCAAATCATGGCTGTCGTCGTCGTCGTCTGGCGTAGCGTCCCCTGCAGCATGCGCTGGGTGCTCGTGTTGCTGGGCTGCGGAAGCGGGGTGCGGTGGATACGATGACTCGGCCACGTCCTGCAGATTGACGGCGCTGTCCTGGAAGTGGGCGTGCATGCCGGCGGACTTGTGGGGTTCCTGCGAGGCCATGGTATCCGCCTACTCTACGAAAGGGGCGGTAGGGGCGTGAGCAAGGGGCAGGTGTCGTGAGAAATGACCACCAGGTCACATCGCATGGCGGTCGATAGCGACGCTCCGGGGACTGCTGACACTGCGCAGACGTGGCTGCCGTCTTTGTCTGGGGGCGCTGGGAGCGCGGCGTGGGAGGAGGGTCCTGTTCGGCGCGGCGCTGCATCCACTCCGCACCCGCGCCAGGCCCATGCCCGCCACACATCCGCGGGCCCGCACCGTCGCGTGGCAGCTGCCCTGCGCAGGTCAGCCACACCAGCGCGCCCGTGTGGCGATGGCGACGTGCGCAGCGGCCTGCAGCGCGCGCGTCTGCTCGCTGCAATGTGCGGGGTCGGGGTAAGCGAGCCTGCTGTACACAGCACCGCGAGGGGCCAGGGCAGACGGCCACGATGCACCTGCAGTACCAGCCGCCCTGCGCCCAGAAAGCAGTCCTCCACACAAGGCGAGGGCCAAGCACAGCGGCGCCCTCCAGAGTACCTACTGTGTACATAGGTACCGTACACATCGCTGCCGTCGCCTGCCGTCGCCTGCTGTCGCACTACCGCAAGGGAGCTTTGGTGCACGCGCAATCGCCGTCGCCGCCCCGTTGCAATGGCTGGGACCACGTCCGGCGGCACAGTCGGTGGCGTCGCCCTGCCCGTCGTGATAATCGGTTCCGGTGAGTAGGGACCAATGACCCCCTCGCACCGTGTCTGACTTGTCGTCAGGGAGTACGGGTCTCGCACTCGCGCAGGGCCTCCGCAAGGTAAACCACTCCAGCAACTCCAGCAATCCCAGCAACACCATGCGCCGCATCTAGCGCGCGAACAATCCCTCTCCCCCCAAAACCGTGGCTGATGACAGCACAGGCGGGCATACCGTGCACTGTCTATGAGAAAAATGCCTCACAACATCGCGAGCGTGACTGGAACATGGGCCTGCATTGGGGTGCGCCGGCGCTGCGGAGCCTCATGCCCGACGAATGGTGGAATCACATCCAGAGCATCCAAGTTGATCCCCACGTTCCGACAAACCCAGAGGACACCCTGAAATGGCTCCAAGGCGATACCGGCGAGACCATTGCGGCCTTTACATTCGGCCCGTTCTATCGTCTCCGCAGGAGCAAGCTGCGAGATCTGTTGTCTCAGCACCTCGACATCCGATATGACAAGCGTCTCGAGGCTATCGACTATGCACCAGACGGTCAGTCGGTTACCGCACGCTTTACCGACGGTGACTCGGCTACGGGGACTTTACTTGTGGGTGCTGACGGTGCTCGCTCTGCTACACGCCGGCTGCTGCTTGGCCCTGAGGTCGGAGCCATCCACCGCATCCCTTATGCGGCGACATTTGTGCAGCGGCGGTTCACAAAAGAACAAGCCCTGTACCTAAGGTCCTTCCATCCGCTGTTCCTCGCTAGTGCACACCCTGGGGATAAGTTTGCCTTTTTCGGTATGCACGACGCTGCGGACCCAGATGACCCGACGACATGGACCTTCTTCTTCTATATCTCGTGGAAGAGTAACCTCGAGGAGCAGGATGCCACCAAGCACTGGACTGACGCTCAGCGGCTTGCGCAACAGAAAGCGCTGTCAAAGGACTTTTGTGATCCGTGGAGGAGCGCCCTTGAATGGACGCCAGACGATGCGCCTGTATGGTATTTGGGTTTGACAGACTGGGACCCAGGGCGTGAAGGCTGTCGGTGGGACAACCATGGTGGTCTCGTGACCATGGTCGGGGACGCCGTCCATCCTATGACTTACCAGCGAGGACAAGGCCTGAACCACTCTGTAACGGATGCTGGAAAGCTGCGAGACGCTTTGCTGAAGGTCCAAAAGGATGCTGCTAATCGGCGCGAGGTGATTACTGCGTTTGAAGACGAGATGATCAAACGCGGGGGAGCGGAAGTCCGGGATGGAACCGCGAATACGACGTTTCTGCACGACTGGGAGAAGGTCAAGTTGAGTCCACTTTTCACCAAGGGTATGAAGAAGAACAACGCGTAATGTGTGGTCCAGCTATGTAGAGTGTGCGTGTGCTGGCGGGCCGATACGAAAGCCTGTTTTCTCGCAAAGACAGCCGGCGAGGTAGCTATGGGGTCAGAACAGTACAGAGATAATGATATGAAATGTGAGTAACACATAAAGATGGCGGCGATGAGAAGTCTCTTCCTGTTCGTGTGCACGCGGTGGAAGGGTTGGTTGATTGATGCGGCGGCGCCTTGTCAGGAGCTTCACGCGTCATCGCTCCTTCCAAGGTTCAAAGGTTCCACAAAACTTCATGTATGAAACGTCAACAAAAGGCGAGACAGGAGAATAAACTCCACCTCTGACAATCAGCACAGCTGCAGTGTTTTTTATCCTAGACTTTGGATTGCAATTGAGCTCAACTGCGTTTACGCCTTGTTCAATGCCGTACGATGGATGACTACCTAAGTAGAATGTAATGTTTACAGAGGCCCAATCCCAAACTACTCTGACTGACTGTAAGAAAAAGGAGAAGAATATATATTATATGGCAGGATAATGGTGCATTACAAGGGTTTGGGAAGATGCCATTTAGAGGTGAAGGTTACGTGATGTTACAGGATACTAACAAGTACGCAAACATGCCCTTGAGTTAATAAATGATCTCTCATATTGCTGGTCTTCAGCGATGAAGCCGCGAAAATGTATCATACTACACCGTTCACAGGAGCTACACGTTGCAAACAGGCATCCGGTCGTCTTCTAGCCCGTTTCATTAGGGGCGGAGCACTCACCTGTTTCTAACCGTGCGTCGCCTGACATGGCTCACTCGATCTCCCCAAGAAGATCTTTTCAAGCTAGATTCAAACTTGCACGGGGGTGGCAGAAGCTGGTTTTCGTTGCTGAACCGGAATAACGGCGGCAACATTCGAGTTATACTTACCTTGTTTCGTGATTGCAGGACCACATATTTTGAGCACGAAAAGTATGGAATAATGGGACGCACCTTGGTCGAATTGGGAGACGTAGACATTGTGATTGTCGTATTCGCAATCACTGTCGTCGGAGTGGCGGACGTGGTTATCGTGGTCCTGCATGCATTCTCCTGTAGACCCGTGATTGACAGCGGGGTAGTCGATGATGTCAATGATACTGGCGAGGAGACATTTGCTGAAGCCAATGTGACGGGTATTGAAGTATTCAATGAACCCACCGTGACTTGCAAAGACGTGTTTGCTGAAGCCAGTGTGACTATGATGGGGGTACTCGACGAATCCAACGTGGCTGGCGATGTAGCGTTGAAGGATTCCACTGTGACGGGCAACGGGGTAGTGGCTGATCCCGATGTGGTTGACGACGAAGAATTGACTGTTCCCAGGGTGATGGTTGAATTAGCAATCGCCGTGGTTGGTAACGCAGATGTAGTTATTGTTGTTATACATCCGCTGGCTTGTTGATTCGTGACGGGCCACACAATAGTTGTTTCGCGCGCGATGAGGGTGATGGGAGAGGCGGTCACCGTCGTATTCGTGATGCACACGTTCGCATCCTGTGTCTGTTGCCGTGCTAGTAGCGTAATGGCTGGGAGATTGGCCATAGCACTGGTAGTGCGTATCGAAACCGTCGTTGCGTGAATGGGTACAAGCCAGAACACCGCCACAACCAGCAGGATTGGCGGCATCTTGAGGATGTTCATTTTGGTGCCGTGGTCTTAATGAGTGGCGGAAGTAGCCTTGTTTTGCTCGGGCTGGGATTAGATCTCAATATGCTGCTACGTAGAATTGAGACGGCTGACGCGAAGTCAAGAACTGGGGACACGAGTGTACATTGATAAGAGATGTTGTAGTGATATAGAATTCATGTAATGAATCAACAAGCGAGGTAGACAACGCAAAGTCAGTGGGGCCAAAGAAAAGAGTTTTTCAAGCTCGACATTTGATCTCGAGAGGTGTCAACTTTAGTGGTGAGTTGCGCCGAAATGCCATCTTACTATGGTTCCGGCTTCCGTCCATTGGCCAACATGGTCGACATGGCGGAGACAGCTCCATTCGAAGATGCGCTCGCTCGGTAGTCATTCCAAGAGCTGTTGACACCGATGGAGATGGGAGCTCAAGATCTTGGAAGCTTGGCAACGCTGCGATGATCAGAAGCATTGGTAGGGGAGCTTGCATAAGGTCCTCAATGCTCGCGGATCAATTATGCCGCTCATGGCTGTAGCTCATCGGGTTTCTTTCAGTGTATAATGCACGTTCTAGTGCTGGGACTACGGCGCAGGCTGGTCGACATGTTGGCATCCCAAGACAGTTGTTGGTGGTAAGGAACGATGCAACTGGTATCCCACAGGAACAGGGCGGGCGGAGCTTCCGCCACCTGTCATCCAATTGGCTGGGTGGAACATTCTTCCGCTTGGCGGAGTTCGCTCCGACGTTGATCCGGGCCACCGGACATCTGGCGCGTCCTACCTTCGACCTTCATCGGACGACAATCTTGACGACGAACACACTGCAAGGGCTGTGCGAAACTGCATTCGATACTCCTGGGCCAGATAGGGATTGCAACTGATATTATCAACTGCCGTTTCTGTCTTCCTATCGATCGAGGAAGCGGGATACGCGATACCCAGGTGTCAATAAAAATGCCCAAAATGCTGGACCACACCCTTCCTGACGAGACTTCTTCAATGTCGACAGATTTCCGTATCCAGAGCGGCTTTGAACAGTCAGATCCACTCTTCCAGGGTGTGCTATTGCCATGCTATTCTTTGAACTGCGTGAGAAGAAGGTCAAGTGAGGCCGCTCGTCGATACATCTTGAAGAGTGTTCCAGGATGATGCCCACTTTCTCAGGACCATGACTATTCTGCAAGCTACCAAAACCTCGGCACCTCCCCTTTCCCACATACGCATTCCTCTTCTTGTACGCATTACTGCAAACCTCCGTGGTCGCTGTATTATGGAATGCATGGTGCTTGCTTCGCATTGCCCAGTGGCGTTGATCAATCTAGTAAGAGACTCAGATCTGCAAGTGAGAAGAAGTTGGTACAATGCCAACCTTTTGAGTTGTTCTATCGGGCCTTTGTGACTGCGCTGAACACGGCTGCATCATGAAGCTATCTTTTGGCTTGGTAGCTTGCATACTACCCTCTCTGGTCGTATCTTGGAGGCCGAAGTTTCTTGCACGGCAACAAATTCAAGAGACGGTATGTCTAACCAAGGTCACGGTCGAGTACCGGCTTGCACCTACTGTCAACGGACAGCCGGTCGTCGTTGTTACCCCAGTCGCTTCAAACACAACCATCACCCCAAGCCCGTTCAACGTACCAATCACCATCACCAATGCACCAACATTACTCAACACTACTATCACAGCCTTTTCCACGGTTACTGAGACCATCATACGGACTTACGTTACGTTGACTTCCGGGTACGCAGGGACTGTAGTTTCTACTTCAACGCTGCTCAACTCAACGGGTCCGGATGCGACAACGACGGTGATTGTGTTCGTGCCGCAACAATTCACCACTATCACCTCATCATACTCTGGATCGACAACAAGTACTGAAACGATATTACCCAGCATTCAGGGTGAGCTGGCTACGATCAGACTTCTCGTGCCAGAACAATTTTCAACAGTGACCAGACTCTACTCGGGGTCTGTCTTATCGACCTCAACCATCCGGCCAAGTATCGCGGGAGAGACTGGGCAAGTCGTAGTTCTTGATCCGGGGGTGTTCCTCACTCAGACTTCGCTATATTCCGGAACGTCAACCTCCACAACAACCTCGAGTCCAACTGCAGCTGGGCAAACTGGTCTCGTGGTTGTCTACCTACCCCGGGCATTTACGACCTTGACGTCGCTCTACACGGGACTTACTTCTGCCACCTCAACCATCACTGCGCCCGTTCTGCCCGGCGAAACAGGCACGATTCTCGTTCAAGTGCCACCACTATATTCTACGATCACGTCCCTGTATGGCGGCGCAACTACCGGTACATCCACTGTCAGCCCTGCGAGCGTGCTCGGAGAAACAGGTGTAATCCTTGTTCAGGTGCCACGGCGATATGCGTTGATCACGTCTCTATACAGTGGATCAACGACTTCATACTCTACCCAACTTATACCAACTGTGATTGGACAAACAGGAACCATCATTGTGCGGGTACCTAGCGCTTTCACGACGCTTACCAGCTTTTACAGTGGCCTAACGGTTAGTACCATAACTTTAACGACACCGAACCTGCCTGGACAAACTGGGACTGTGGTCGTTCAAACCCCGCGAGTCTTTGCGACCATCACTTCACTTTTTGCTGGCAATGCGACTGTTACCTCGACGATTACTACGCCGAGTTTGCCAGGGCAGACAGGCACTATTCTTGTCCAGGTTCCGCAACAATTTACAACGATAACAAGTTTCTATGATGGTTCTACGGCTACAACGGCTACTTCTGTCATCCCAAGCGTGGTGGGGCAGACCGGGACTGTATTTGTCGGCATTCCTAGGCCTTTCACGACGCTGAGCGCACTATATGATGGCACGGCCACCGTTACGAGCACAGCCGCAACCCCCGCACAGCCAGGACAGACTGGTACAGTTTTGGTCAACGTTCCAAGGCCCTACGTAACTCTATCATCTCTTTATGATGGGTCCACGATTACGTCAGTGACACTAGCGACACCTGCTCTCCCAGGGGAAACAGGTACTATACAGGTGAACTTGCCAAGGCAATACTCTACCGTTACCTCACTTTATGACGGCATCTCAAGCACAACCAGCATCCTCACCACGCCAACTGCTGTGGGGCAGAATGGCAGTGTGGTTGTGTACATACCGAGGCAATACAACACATTGACGTCTCTTTACGATGGCCTGTCGACGACATCATATATCGTCGCGACCCCTACGCTTCCAGGTCAAAACGGGACTGTACAGCTAAACATCCCAAGACAATACACGACCATTACTTCATTAGTCGATCAACTTAGCATCGAGGCCTTGACATTGGCTACACCTTCCACAGTCGGCCAAGTTGGTACCGTGCAGCTCAACTTGCCGAGGCAATTTACTACGATTACATCCTTGTACGATGGCTCCACGACCACAATGTTCATTGTAGCGACACCAAGTCTGCCTGGTCAGATCGGAACGATGCAGGTCAACGTGCCCAGGCAGTATACTACGATATCGTCCTTCTACGATGGCTTGACAGCAACAACAATCACAGCTGTTACGCCCAGCCTTGTGAGTCAAGTAGCAACCGTACAGGTGAACTTGCCCAGGCAGTATACCACAATTACGCAGTTATACGATGCGTCAACGTCGTCCCTCACTACATTAGCTACGCCTACGCTGCTTGGTCAGATTGGGACGGTACAATTGAACGTACCCAGGCAGTATACTACCTTAACGTCCTTCTACGATGAAACTACATCGGCGCTTGTCACGCTAGCGACTCCATCGTCACCTGGCCAGACCGGTACAGTACAACTGAATTTACCACGGTCATACGTCACAATAACATCGCTCTACAATGGCACGACAGCTACCACTCTCACGATAGCCACTCCAACAGCTCTCGGGCAAACAGGCACAATACAGGTCAACCTACCACGTCAGTTCACGACTATTTCAGCATTGTATACCGGCGCTGCCGTAACCACTGTTACGATAGCAACCCCGACGTTGCCGGGGCAGCTTGGAACTGTAGTCATTCAAAACCCAGCTGTCTATACTACCATAAGCGCCTTTTACTCAGGTGCAACAGTTAATTCCACGACTATTGCTACTCCTACTGTGCCTGGCCAAGTTGGAACTGTGCTCGTTCAGTATCCCACAGTCTATACCACCATAAGCGCCTTTTACTCAGGGGCAACAGTTAATTCCACGACTATTGCTACTCCTACTGTGCCTGGCCAAGTTGGAACTGTGCTCATTCAATATCCTACAGTCTTCACAACTATCAGCGCCTTGTACTCAGGGGCAACAGTCAATTCTACAACTATAGCTACTCCTACTGTGCCTGGCCAAGTTGGAACTGTGCTCATTCGATATCCTACGGTGTTCACTACAGTAAGCGGATTCAATACTACTGGCTCTGCAACAATTACGACAACTATTGCGATTCCAACGGTTGCTGGTGAAGTCGGTACAATAAGCATACAGTATCCGCCTGTCTATACCACGATTTCTGAATTATATAGTGGCTCCGTCCCTCTTACCTCAACGATTGCCACACCGACTGCACTGGGCCAAGTTGGAACTGTACAGATCCGGCTTCCGTCGGCTTTTTCAACTATTACCCAGCTTTACACTGGCTCGACCCCCACCACCTCGATCATCTTCGCACCAATATCCGCGGGCCAGGTTGGTACAGCCGTTGTGCTGGTCCCTTCTGTCTATACCACTATAACGCAGCTGTTCACGGGCGCTAGCGCCGTTACATCTACTATTGCCACTCCAAACGCTGCCGGCCAAATTGGAACCGTCCAGGTTTTACTTCCTCCAGTCTACACTACCATCACCCAGCTTTATGCAGGTGCAACCACGCAAACAGCTACCCTTGCGACTGCTACTGCCGTGGGCCAACCAGGCACAATCCAAGTCCTAGTACCATCAGCTTATACCACTATCACCCAGCTTTATGCAGGTGCAACCACGCAAACAGCTACCCTTGCGACTGCTACCGCTGTGGGCCAACTCGGCACAGTTCAAGTCCTACTTCCACCAGCTTATACTACCATCACTCAGCTTTACGCAGGTACAACCACGCAAACAGCTACACTTGTGACCGCTACCGCTGTGGGCCAACTCGGCACAGTTCAAGTACTACTTCCACCAGCTTATACTACCATCACTCAGCTTTACACGGGCACAGTTCCGTTGACGTCTACGATCGTATCAGCTACGGCAGTAGGCCAAACAGGTACTATCCAGATCCAGACCCCCAAGGCTTTCACAACTCTCACGTCTTTGCATACTGGATTAGTAACAGCTACGTCGACGGCGCTAGATCCGTCTGTCGTCGGTCAGCTAGGCACGCTTGTCGTACTTGTTCCCACAGCCTACACTACCATTAGTTCCCTTTACACAGGCGCGACGATTGTCACTTCTACTGCGCTCGTACCTACTATAGCCGGTCAGACAGGGCAGGTTATCGTGCAACTTCCATCTGTTTACACGACCATTACGTCACTATATACCGGCTCTGTTACGACGACCACAACACTGCGTACTCCGACGGCTGCAGGCGAAACAGGTACTATACTTGTGCAGCTCCCATCGGTATACACTACTATTACCACAACATTCACTGGATTAGCGATCGCCACATCTACGGCATTCACTCCTACCGCAGCTAATCAGATTGGCACAGTGCTCGTGCAGGTCCCGCAGCAAATCACAGCCGCCGCCGCATCATCGTCAATCGTATCTTCGGCTGTTACAAGCGCTATCGCAACAAATGCATGTGGAGTCGAAGGCTCATCGGCTGATGGGACATGTTTACAAACGTTACCATTGGCGTGTCAGCGACTTTCGGGCTCGACACTCCTGAGTACGGTTGTCAGTCAGGCTGATGCACTAGCATGTCAGACAGCACTGGGACCTTTCGGTTCAGTCAATGCAGCGGGATGCTTTACGGGCGGCTTAGTCTCAAGCCTGACAGGCGCCAATCTCCTAAGCTGTGTTCAATCCCACGTTCCAATGTGTAGCTCTTGCTTGAGCGTCCTGCCAAGCACTTGCACTGGCTTCGGTACTAGCAGTGCAATTGTCGACCCTGTCACCTTGACGGCATGTCAGTCCGCCCTCGGTGTATATGGCACTGGTATCGGGGCAGTCTGTTTCACAGTTGGCAGCACCTTGACTTCCCTCACGGGCCAGAAAGTCTTGAGTTGCTTACAGCAAAATGTGCCAATCTGCCCTACCACTTCTGTGTCAACACCCACTTCTTTACTGGCAACTAGGACTGTGACTGGCTGCGGTGGTACCGCTCAAGCCACGACATGCGTAAGCGCCTTGCCATCTGCATGCCAAGTGCAGTCTTCTGGTTTGTTAAGCGCTGTCACAGGATTGATTGACACAGCTGCCTGTAGGACTGCCCTTGGCTCTTTCGGAACAGTAGAGGGGGCTGCCTGTTTCAACACCGGATTACTTGGTGTATTGACAGGTCAGGACTTCAACTCATGTCTGACTAATTCCCTTCCCATGTGTAACAAATGCATATCTGCCCTGCCTGTTGCCTGTCAAAGTTCTAGTGGGCAGTTAGGCTCGGCGTGTCAGGCGGTCTTGGGAGTCTATGGAACTACCACGGCTGCTTCCTGCTTCTTACCCAACACCCTGTCCAGCGTGGTCAGCACTACTCTGAGTAGCTGTCTGAACCAGGTCCTTCCTTTCTGTTCCAGCAATACTTTTTCGACGGTGACACAAACAAGCGGTTCCATCGGCTATACCAGCACTGTGACCACAGTGAGTGGAGGTATATTGGGTGGTCTTGGAGCCCAGACTAGCACTTATGTGTTGGTCAATGTACCCACACCTACTCCAACACTCCCGACATCTTACACTACAGTGCTTACTGGAACCGCATTCACACGTACGGTTACCTCAACCCGACCTTTCAATGTTCTGGATCCGCTAGGGGGTGCTACAACAACCTATGTGTTGGTGGGTGTCACGACCACCTCAAGCACTACCCCCATATCCCCTTCTACTGCGGCTGCAACTTGTACATCCAGTGGCTTGGCATACGCAGCATACACAAATCCATACACCGGTGGAGGAACGAACACTAATCCTTACTATGTGGGCTTCAACTCTTCCTTCTTTAATACCGTCAATGGTGCTCTCGCTAGTAGCGCGGCACTTTATACAGGCACTACCAATAACATCAACTTTAATCTGGGGACCGGCACTGGCACGGTTTACGGCACTCAGCGCAATCTAGCGCAGGTAGCTATCGTTTACACTGGTTATTTCAGACCAATCGTATCCGGTACCTACTCTTTCAATTTCCCTACATCAACCCAAGACGACGTGGTCTATCTTTGGATGGGAGCCGCGGCTAGCTCTGGCAGATGGGGCGAGACCAACTGGAACTTACGCAGTACCTACGGCGTCACACGAGGTGGATCGGTGTCGCAAGCCTTTGTAGCTGGACAGCTATATCCGATGACAGTACTTTACGGTAACGCTCCAGGAGGCGCCGTGTTGCAGCTTAACATCGTTACACCCGCCGGTGTCACAGTCACTGATACAACTGGCTATTTCATGCAGCCCAGCTGTGCGAACTCGGGCTCCGTCATTGGCGTGAGTGCCGTGGACGTGAACACCTGCTCGTCAACCGGTATCGAATTCACTGGTCGCTCGAACGCTGCCGTAGGCGGAGCAACATCACTTACACCGACGTACCCTCTCTTCAACCCTGAGATCTACAGCGGTTCCGGTGCCCCTGTCGCCGCCTTCAGTGGTATCACAGGTAATATCAACTTTGGCGTCGCAAGTCCGGCCACCTCAGTCACCGTGTACAACCAAGGACCTTATGATATGACGCAACGCGCTATGATTTTCCGTGGTTACTTTGCGGCCAATGTGACTGGTACCTGGACCTTTACACTCGGTAGTCCTGACGACGTGGGATACATGTGGCTTGGTCCCAATGCAGTATCAACGTGGACAAGGGCTAACGCCAATTTGATTGCTAGTATAGCTGTTACTCCAACAACTTATACGGTATCGCTGACAGCGGGCTCGATCACGCCGATTAGAATGATATTTGGAAATGGTGCAGGTGCAATGAGCTATATGCTTCAGACGACGGATCCGTTGGGAACTGTCAGGCAGAGCACTTCTGGCTTTTTCCAGCAGATTTATTGTGGACCGTATGCTGGGTGGACGTAGAGTGGTGGTTAAGGGATGACGAGTGTAATGTTCGGGGAGGGGAGCAGATTGTTTGTTTATTCTTATTGACGTTCACCGCTTTACTTCGTAAATCAAAACTTGGTTTCTTATCACTCGCTATACTATATCGCATACCAAGATTTGCGTTGACGCACACTCAGTTGCAAAATAAACACGTGGCATTAAATACAGAATTAAATATAACGAGAACCCCAAAAACCCCTTACTGCCATTACCCTCCAACCCTGCGCCCCTTCCCCACGTTTACAACTCTCGACTCTCAAATCCTAACCGGCGCAAGCGCCCACCCCAGCGCAGTCAACCTCCTCTGTGCACCCAACCCATCCCCGTTCTTTTTCTCACGCATATAGGTCTCCGCTTGTTCTTCTGTCATCTTGCGATATTTCATAATCATCTCCTTTTCCTTTTGCCAGGCCGCGACATCTTCTGAAGTCTGGGTTATCAGGCGAGTGTGCACCTCAGAGCTTGTGTCGGAGGTGAGGGTTGATACAGTGTCAGACCTGGTCGATGAGGGGGTTTTGGATGATAGAGAAGATTTGCGGAAGGGGTTGAGTTTGGAGAGGGTTGGGGTTTTAGGTGTGTTGGACATTTTTGGGGGTTATGCAGGGTTTTTGTGCTGTGATGGAGGGGTTGGGGGTATTTTAGCTACGAAGGACGGTGAATTCGGGAGCCAGATGTCGATAGATGGAGATACCGGATAATTGGATCACTTGAGGTGGTGTGTACTTTATGGCGAGTGTTCCCATGATACAGAATTGTGTGGTGGCTGTGCCTTTAGCGGGGCTATGCTGCAACACCGCGTACACTCCTGCGATACGAATACGCTATAGTCATTGGTGGAAATGACACACGTTGTGCACCGGATCCTCATAGGCCGTAAAGTGAGGCAGTCGCCAGTAAACCGACTGCGCTCTCAAGAACGGCCCTACAGTTATACTTAACAAAAATTGTGTTATCGCTATAGCTTCGATGTGGTTATGGTACTAATGGCATCGATATTCTTTATGTGTCAGAAGCGATGCTATTTGCATCACTATCAGGGTGATATCCGACAAGGTCGAGTTCCTGACACATTGCGCTTTCGGTCGAGTCCACACGCAAAGTTGTGGATACACCAGACGAGGTTCCGAAGAAGACGATGTCGTCAACTACCTCAACGTACTCTGCGCGGAATTTGTATGGTATCAAAGTGGCCGGCTCGCTATTTAAGAAGATCCACTCCTCTTCCACGAACACATTGACTGGCTGTTTCTCGTCGACGTGCGACAACTTCCGGCCGCCTTCAGGAATGAAGAGATGTCCTCTGTTTGTTGTCAGGTATGAACATCCCGGCGAAAACTCAAGGCTGCGGATGTCGGGTGAAGAAGGGGTTTCGAATATATGGCAGCACTTGGCTGAGTCCACGTCCCACAGTCGAACCGTCGTGTCTTTAGACGCAGATGCTATTAATTTCCCATCTGGTGAAAAGGTCACGATGTCAACAACATCTTCGTGATCTTCAAGCACTGCCACGCAACCAAGATCTGTCAGATCCCACAGTCTCGGTGTCTTTTCGTTCGAGGCTGATACAAGCAACGACATATCGGCCGAAAAGGCCATAGAAGTGATAGTATTCGAATGTCCCCTCAGTATGCCAAGTGACGATCCGTTCTCGATATCCTACAAATGTATAGTCGTATCGGTAGAGCCAGATGCAAAAATCTGGCTATCATGCGAAGATCTGACCGCCATGACAGACCCTGTGTGCCGATTGAACACACCGTAGCATATACCATTATCACACCCCATAACCGAACCGTCGCTTTTTCTAACACGGTCAGCAGAATTTGCCTATTAGGCGAAATCTGTCCCATGATAACTCCAGTAGAATGCCTGCCAAAATCTTGACCCGTCCAGTGTGTTGTGTCCATTAGGATGAGCTCTGAGTTCTCGTCCTTCCAAATCAGTGAACGTCCGTCAGACGAGAATTGAAACACATCAAATCGCCCACATGATCTTCGCAATCTCGCCAGGAGGGTGTCTGTAATCGTGCTATATATCGATATGAACCCAGGATGGATACAAGCAAACATGCTAATTTGTGTAGAAGACGAAGTACCGAAGATTGGTTCCCGTACGAGGCTGGCTGTGACCTGTGAGTGTTCGGAGGGTGAACTGGAACGAGACTGGCTGTCTGACGAGGATGTTTCACTCCCCGAATATTTCAAAAAACCAATCAACGGGTTGCGCTAAAGCTCCCAGTTTCTCTGTTGAGCCGACAATAGTTGGTGTGCGTCTGGAATCAGGCCCTTGAATCCTGGCGCAAGATAATTGATGAGAAGAGGGCTGAACATCAGTGCGGACTAATACGTTCGAAAGGGAGATCTCTCGCTTAATCCACGAAACATTATCGTGAATTCGACAGCAGTTCGGATCAAGATCGCGACACCACTTAGATCCACCTAGAAATATGATTAGCATCTCTCGTGTGCAAATGGCGACTGGAGCTCGTACCGCAACCTTGGTCCTCAGTATAAAAAGCGCGTTCAAGCATTCGTTTACTTCACCGAGAATGCTCATGGCTTCCAGCAAGTGAAGAAAATGTCTTTGGAGGAAAATGTGAACGGCATCACCATCAACCGGTTCAATCAAGGCCGCCTCTAGATGCTGGACCCAATTTCGGCATGCATATTTCAATTCGCGTTGAATTTTTCTGGTATCCATACGTCACTGAAACGGTCCACGGATGAGTCTAATGAAAATAGTTGACAGATCTTTTGTCGAAGACCTCCTGGAGCAGACATCACCTCAATGCATTGTTCAAAAAGATTCCGATTGATTGACCGTTTGTCGACCCAGAATGGAGTATCCGGTCTTGTGTGGATTTCCACAAGGATGTCGTGAAGAGACACGTGTAGAAATCTTACTGGTTAAGTTTCATCTTCTGGAATTGCGTAGGACGGAGTGCAAAGAATCTAAACAAATCCTGGTCTTCCTTTCTGGTATGCTTAGAAGTCTGGATAGCAATGCGATAGGAGGAGGACTACGCAGAATTACTATGCTGCCAACCAGACTCCTGAACGTTTCAAGCCAACCCTCCTTGTCCTCTTCCTCTTGTTCATCCAGCAAGTGATCCAGAACGGGGAGATAGGTTCGGTCCAACTGAAAACTTTGATTTCCGGTATGTCAGTACCTTCTCCAGGTACTTTTCTGGATCACCACCTTTGGTACCAACGTATCGACGTACTGTAGCAGCTTAAATAAACAAAGGGATAGCTAGGGTCAGCAGAGCCACCATTTGACCTTCACTCGGCCATTCAGGAGAAGGTTCTCGCTCGTCTCTGATTTGAGATAGCCTGTATCGTAGGAAGCTGTTGATGTCGTGTTCAATGGTCTCATGTGCGATCTCGTGAAGAACGAGATTTTGGAAAACCGTTACTGGCATGTGCTTGAAACCAAACCGTATGGTAAGTTCGGGTCTACTAGTCACTGGGACTCGTATGGATACAGGCTGAAGATCCTGCGTTCTACCAAGCAGCTGGAGGATGGTTCGAATGTCTTCATCATTTTCGCATTCATCCAACGCATCAACCACAACGATGCGTGGTAATGAATGAGAGCGGTTCTGCCGTAGGCTTTGTAACGGTTACAATATCAATTCTTCGAACAGACGCTCCAGTGCTCTCTCAGATATGGCCGGGTCGTTGTCAATTGCCTGTCTGATACCACATAACATGCAAGGTTCGTTTGCTATAATATCTGTCGCAATAGTGGTAAAGAACCGCGAGGCATTCCCGCGATCACCCTCGCCTTTCTTGAAGAAGAATGTTGCTCCCAGCTGGCTGGAACTTCTGAACGACCTTGCAATTGTCCTTGCAATCGCCGACTTTCCCGTTCCTGCCATGCCACTCAGCCCGAATACAGATCTGCCGTCCAGGTCTCGCGACCAAGTATCAATCTCTTCTAACAATGCGATGCGTGTATCGGGCAGGCGTTGTGCATTTTGTTCCTCGGCGCGCGATGAATATGAAGCTCCGTTGGCAATTGGCAGGTCAATCTCGTGAAGGTCCGTGAACTGTCTGCGAAGTCTTCTGAATGCGTTTTCTCGTCCTTCTACGTAAATAAGAGGCATGTGAATGCCGAAGATACCAAGTAACGAATATGCTTCATCCTCTTCGCATTTGGTATTGCGTCCTCTAGACTAAGAAATCCGCTCGTCCCAGGTGAAGTGAGGCATAGGTTTCCCTTCCGAAGCCTCGACAGCAATTCTGGTTATCTCATGTAGGATGGGCACCAGCGATTTTCGATCACCGATCATCGCGCCTTCTCGAGTGAAAAAACTGACAGAGACTGGGGCAAGCAGCTCTTGCAAGGTCCACCCTCGAGTGAACCATCTGCTATTTCTGAGGTTTACATCTCGACTTTGCAGCATCCTTCCCGCAGATGATTGAGAGGAACTGATGGAAACATGGTCGAGATATACCATGCGTAGCACCTTTTGGCATTCTGATACCATCGAAACATGGAATTTATTGCTTGAGTGAGTTCTGTGCTGCTTTTTTTGTCGATGCAGCACGTGTCAATCCACAAATAACGCCGGCCATCCTGTCAGGCTTGTTTCGCACTCAACCTCAGTTTTCGTAGCCTGTTTTGTTGCTGTCTCCGTCGTTGAGCGGATCGTCATATAAAACTTCCTGGCTATTCTGCCATGTATGGGAGAGTATCACGTAATCTGGAATGTCCCTGTAGTCGAGGTCCCCCGTCAGGCTGAGACTGCCATCATCGTGGAGTTGTAGGAGTCGCATCGAACGAGCGGTAACAGCGTCGCGCTGATGAATTTGGACTACTTATAGGATATGAAGTTAGAGAATAGGGCCTGATGGAATTTGATGAGTGTATCAAGCATCAGTGGAAAGTGCTGATGCGTTGAAACCGAGAATGGGTGACTGGAGATGATTGGATGCTTCATGCGGTGCTGCCCAATTCGTGGCGGAGTAGGGCTACCGGTGAAACTCACGGTGGTGGCGGAGCAAAACCATCATATATCGAAGTCTTGAAAGCCTAATCGGAACACTGGAACTCGTATGCCGAGTATTGTTTGATGAGGGCAAGGACTTTGCATGGCAAAAGGTATATTCAAATTCTGCCACAGCAGGTCGGGCGTTGTTATACATTGGGCTGACAGCATTGCACCGGTGTGCAACGATATACTGCGTATCCTGGTATGTTTCGATGCGTAGCTGGAACCAGACATTGCTCTTGCCATTCTACCCGACAGATCATAGATAGCGAGTTATGCGATATCGAACTTATAACCACTGCTCATGACTCCATTCTATAGACAGCAAAACACACTGGCAACGTTCACCATTTTCTCGTCTACACTTCGCTCCACGTAGCACTAGCTCCAAGCGTCGACTTCACGCAATAACATGCCCTACATGCCTCCGGTATTTTTATGCTCTTACATCCTATCGTTACTATTGACGAAAGAATCTCCTTCCGTTGCTTGAATACGGCAAGCTACAATGGAACGTTCCAACCCATCTTCGTGGTTACTGCGTGGCGTGCACGTTCAGTACCTGAGAGGCAGTTTGGTATGACTGTAGTGCTGTGAATATCACTGTCGTCATTTGAATATAGCATTGAAGATCGAGTTATTGTCTGTTACTACTTGCCCATCTTCTCGTTCACTAACGAACTGTAGCGACTGTCACTTAACCCCGAGGATGATCACCCGGACACAATCGAGAGATTTGTAAGTGATCATGTATTCATACCGATCATAGTAGTTGCCTTCCTAGGCCTAGCCACCCATCCCGTGAATGCTGGAACGCCTGCCAAATGCCCAAATCCTATGCACATAACCCGTAATCCCGTCGTCCATCATACCTAAACACTCAACGTCGCGGGCGCAGCCGTCTCCTGCATCGAAGCAATCATCTCCGGTGCTAGAGGTACACTTGGCACTTCCCTCACCACCTCAGGAACCTTGACACGCTTCGCCTCCCTCTCCTCCTCAACTTCCTTCCTCTTCTCTTTCTGGGTCTCCTCCTTCTTCTCCACCACATTCGCCTCCTTGACCCTCGCCCGTTTCGACGCGCGACTCTCTTGCATTGGTATGCCCAAATGCTGATCCACCGTCTTCGCCTGATCCATCAACCCTTCCACATTCTCCAATCCCAGTGCTTGAAGGACATCCACATAGCACTTTGACTTGTTCATCGCCGCATACGACTTCTCTTTTCCTGGTATCATCTGACCGAGCAGATACTTTGTGTTGCCCCATCGATTCTCCACCATGAGCGCGAGGCGCATGTATTCTGTGACCACCGTCTTCCACTGCGAACGCCATTCATGCGGTCCACCTTCTGCGTCGGGGCGGAAACAACTCGGATTCTTTTCAGCCTCGGTGGCAATCATGGCGCCATCGACATTGAATTCCTTTATCAGCTTGAGAGCTTCAGTGCGCGAAGTTACGTCGCCGTTCATAACGCATGCAACACCCGCTTCACGACAAATCTCCCCGACCATCTTGAGTTGATCGCGGATGGCCCTTTCCCTGGGCCGCATGGGTGTTGTGCGGCAATGGACTGTGAGGCCTGTGATGCCTGTGCGGACGAGTCGCTTGACAAGTGCTTCCGTTTCTTCTGGGCGATCAAGAATGCGGATCTTGACGCTTATGCCAATCTCATAAGGCTTGCCTACTTCTTCCACAAGGCGGGTGAGAATTTCGCAGAGAAGATCGGGGGTTTTGAGGAGCGCAGCGCCCATGCCTCCGGCGGTGGAGAAAGGCTTGGGGCAGCCAGAGTTGACATCGATGCCGGCAACGTCGCCTGCTACCATCTTTGCAGCCTGGACGGCCAGTTCGGGGTTGGCTGTGCCCATTTGGTAGATCAACTTGCCCTTTTCCAGTTCCGGGTGTATCCGATATAGCACGCTCTCGCGGAGTTCGGGGTCCAGAGTGGGGTTCTTGACTTTCGAAGTGGGTAGGCGTGACCACTCCAGAGTCGAAGTATGAGGGTTGAGTCGTCTTGTGGTTCCAATAATTGCGCGATCAATGGTTTCTGGTCCCCAGACCAAATCTGCGCCGTACTTGAGCGCAAGCAGGCGGGATGGCAATTCACCGGAGCGCACCATAGGCGCAAGTACCACGGTGCCACGGTAATCGACGCCATTCTTGGGTATGGGGACTCGTGCAGGCTCGGTCGTAGCCATGGTGCGTGTTATCGTACGGGCGAAAGAGCGTAGCATACCATGCCTTTGTTGATTTGACGTTTGTAGAAGGTGAGTGCGGAGGCCAAGTCCAAGTCCAGGAATTGTGTGCACGTGCCAGTGAGACTAAAACAAGTATGGATTAGCTCGATCATGAAGATCCTCGAGCCAATCCCGAGCGCCGACACCTCCGGGACAACATATGGCAAGTAGAATCACGTCTTCCAAAGTAAGACTTCACCACATAAGCCTTCTCCCAGTACGATATCCTCGTTCTGTCCGAAAGCTTTAGCTTTGAGTGACAGATATCAGAGATAAGCCCCAGCATTGCTATTAGATTCAATTGACCCTTGAACCTGGGAGGGTCACCACCAAAACTTCAACAAGGACATTATAATCCCTCCATAAAAATCCTTTCGGGCACCTGCCTTGTAGCTCTCCCTCTCTCACTCTGAGATTTGGTCTATCCCAAAGGCATCTCTAGTGATAGAGGTAGCATTTGGCAGTGTATTAGACCTCACTCAACGCCACAATCGTTTTGACGGATGAAGATTTAGCAAGCTACACCAGCACTATATCTCGCTCCTCAACATCCATGTAATCAATCTCGCTCTCCATCATCCCATAGACATACGCCTCCCCTATCAGCTTCCATGTTTTACCTTCCGGCGCTGACGCATCTGCAACCCGTCCCATTACATGTGCTATTGGTGCTCCATTGAATATGCAAAACTCGTCTCCTAGGAGAAAACCTGCTATCGCGAAACCGAATCTCCCATCTTTTGTCATGATGAAATCTTAGCCTTGGAGAGACCAAGCTGCGTCCCTGATAAGAACGCTCATCTGCCTTTCACAGGTGGTAGGGACACTCATCTTTTGTGATCTGTGGTGTGGACTAGGAACATTAGCCGCGTGAATTCGAAACTTAAATGCATCTTACTCTCCGAATGTCCTCTGCCAACCACTCTGGATATAACGATATGTATTGTTCAGATTGTAGGCTTGGCTGATATAGTTCTCCCTTTTCCGACCAACGGGAATATGACAAATAGTGTAGCCCAATACCGCGGCCCTGATATGCAGCGTGCCACAGCTCTTCGTTCGCATTGTTTCTGGTTGTCTCTTTGGCAAACACAGCTCCTTCAAGATGCATTTCCCATTATACAGCAGATTGTAGTTCATTGGGGCTGCATACCTAGTTGCTCATAGAAGGACCCCCAGGGATGATCTTATCAACCTTGTTGAAAGTCTTCACCCGAAAGATAAGCTGGTGGGGCTGTACCCCCAGTTGCGGCGCAATACCTAATGTGGCAGCGAGCTTGAGCCGTAGTATTCCAGCCTAAAGACTGTGTTGTAGCCGGGATATTCCTTCTGGGGTTTCAATACATCATATCCAGCATAATTCCTATGAGCTTCGACATCATTTTGCCGATGAAAATTCGGTACCCAGGATGCAGGAATTGGCACCCCTGGGCTCTGTTCACGAAAGCTCGTACTAGCCATTTCCATTAATATGTTTGGTATGCTCCATTGTTCGTGAGCATGAGTCTGCTGAACCGGGTGTACAGTTCTTCAGTTGAGGTTGAATCCACCAGTGCATGTAGTTTTGAGTAGATCGAAGCTCTCTCATTCACCAAAGCCAGTATCCCGAGAATGCGGTCGTCCGGCTCCAAGCAAACGTAAGAGAATGCAAGATGCAGTGTTGCACAATACAAGATCTCCAAGACCTGCGTATCCTCTACTTGTCGTCTCTCTATCCTTTCTTTACGGAACGCGAAAACTGCTTTTCTATGCAGACAACTTGCAAAGTGGGCCAATCGCCCGCCGTCAAGATCAATGTCACATAATTGGTAGCAATACATGACCTCTGCGTAGGAATCGAAAGATCCGAAAATCCCCACACAAGAACTCCAAGCTTTGGGCTAATACCGCTTCCTGTACGACCCAAAGGCGAATGAACCACTCATTTTCGATCAAGTGCAGCAGCGTTGACCACGGGTAAACATTCAGCTTTAGTAGGTCAAAGATCCTCAGCACGTTGTTCCTGTGGGTATCGTAACTCGGATCACTTTTCTTGTCGTACACAAGCTTACCACTTCGAGCCTAGCCCCGCACGACATGTGTTACTGACCGATGAAGGATGCCACAATGTAGCACAACGTGTACTGCAATCAACGATTGGTTCTCTTGCCCACCTATCAAGCCACTTAAGATTACTTAGTATGGTACGCTATCAGCCATGCCGTCATTTGATGGTCAGACTAGTTTGGCCTTCCATCACCTCACCACGGCACTCTGGGTATGCGCAATCCGTGCCCTCGGTCTCAAATTCACCCATGCCTCCCGCCATCATACCCTGATCTGTCGCTGTAAAATCCGCCTCAGTGGTGAACCTTTCGACGAAACCACAGTTCGTATCGACTCTTCGGCCTTGTCTTCGCTTCCTTTCCCCTCTTGACTTATTCTTGTTAAATCACCGTCGCCGCTGTCGCCATTATCAGTGCTACGACTCATATCCACCGCGTTTATATCACGCTCTACTCGATGGCCCGCCGAATCGAGGCTTGTGAACGTTGCTTGTGAATCGTTTTCCCAGAGCGCCTGTCGTCTCAATATCCGTCGCAAAGGTGTATTATTGAACCTCCTCCTAATTTCCTCCCGCCTCTCCTCTTCCTCCTCTTTCTCCCGCTGCAATCTTTGCACCCGTTCTGCGCGACTTTCACTGTGCTTATCGAAGTACGCTGTGGTGTGCGTCAGCCACCTTGCACTCTCTAAACCCAGCTGAACAAGATACTTACGCTTCACCCCACCAACACTCGTTTCGAATCTCTTTACTCCCGTCGGCGACCGCAAACCAATATGCTTGTATGCAGTACATCTATTATCCCAGATCGCCACATCACCCTTCTCCCAGCGAAATCTCACGGTGTGCTCGTCTGCAGAGAGTAGATTGTGCTCTAGTAGTGCATGTAAACTGGCTGATTCCTTGGGCGAGAGATCAGGAAAGTGGGGTGAGTTGGCTGGTTTGGCGTTGAGGGTTTTGAAGTTGGTGAGTGGGTGTGTTGCCACGGCTGGTAGTGTGATGATTGTTGGTACATCTACATGCTGTCAGTCCGCTGTGCTGATTGGTAGGACGAGAACGAGGGTGGACAGAAGGAGAACGGATATGACAAACCCTCGTTCGTGCTATTCTGCGCAACCTCCAGACCATCCAAAAACCGTCTCATAGGCTTACTCAAGTCGTCGTACAACCCATACAGCGAGATCTAAACACACATCAGTACTCGCCCCACAGCCTCCACAGACTCACATCTCAACATACCCAGGAAGTCTCTCCACCCGCCTCCTCAGCCCTAGCCACCGTGTAACTTCTTTGTAATTGCTCAAAACTCCCATAAGAATCCCACCCCGCCCTGGTCTTCTCAGATACAACCCTTTCCACAGGCTCCTCCACCACTTCCTCCACAACACCTTCTCCATTCACGCCAGCAATCTGCGCACTAATCCGTCCCTGCTCTTCCCGCGACAACTCCTGATCCCGCAAAACCACCACACCCCGCTCCGCCACCAACTCCGCAAGTTCCCGCAACTGCACAATCGTCAAAGCCTCAAGCCTCACATTCGAGAGCGTAGAGCCAAGAGACTCATTCCAATGCTGCAATATACCCAAATCCCGCAACTGCGGCTCAACCCCCAAGCCATCCGACTCAACAGAAGAGGAAACAGTCCTCTGCGCCTTTCGAGATTTCAATGGTGACGACGGTTGTGAAATCTCAGATGTAGTTTCGTACCCTTCATCTTCACTCGCTGGATTGCGAGAACGGTGGTAATGATGGTGTCCCATATTCTCCTCGTTTTCCAAAATTGTATCCAGCTCTTGCGTTTGTCCAACCTCACTGATGTTATTCTGCTTCAACGCGATACCACGAATTCTATCTTCCCACTCGCTCGTTGCAAATACCTCGTGATAACGATTCCAAATACGCGTACTCGTACTAGACAACATGCGCTGTCACACGCGTACACACAAACACACGCGTCTCGTTGCGGAAAAAAACACAAAAGAGGTCAGATTTTCCGCGGCAGTCATGATTAGATATGTATATGTATACCCCGATGCAATGATTCAGGGTGGTCTGTGAGTGGTTCGCGGCAAAGGTGAAGGGGCCTGGGCGGGGTGTTGTGATTGGTGGATGTGTGGTTGGCCAATTGCGCAATTCATGATAAGGATCGCATCAGCACATTTGATTTCCTCGGCATCAGAGTGTAGGAATCGGGCCTTTGCGAGGGACGTAGGGTTTAGTGTATAGATGTGAGATTGCGGTTGAGAATGAGTGATGAGGCTGTGGGATGGAGATAAAATAGTGCTTGGTGTTGTGAGGAGGATTGGCAGCGTTACGCATCGCTTGGATGGGTCGATGGAAGTTGGTACTATTCACAGGCCCTACTTACTGAGTAATACTTCCGAAGACCCTGCCTGCCCAGCAACGCTCCTCGTGTGGCTCACATGGTAAGAAGCAGGTCTTCAACGAGATTTCCTGCTCTTCGACTCGTTCCCATGGGTGGTGAGCCACCCTATAGTACACGGGTTCCATCCTCACATCCCCACGCAATCTGATCTCCAACCTACCATCAATAATCCTGCTCTCAAAGACTACTTTTCTAACGTTTGTCTCTCCTAAACGTCCATACTCGTCGGCATGCACAGATGCCAGCTCCCAGCGCCATACTTCTACGCTACAAGTTTCGAGCGCATGGGGCGTTGATCTGCTCTTGAACTTTGACCATAGTTTGCGGATGGCGTAGTGTATGTACGGCGTCTTGTGGAGCAGATGTGTTCGCAAGGACCAGTCGAGACTGGTGCTGAGTTTGATGCTGATGCTGAGAGTTGTGAGGTTCGGAAGGGGAGGAATCTGGTCGACGTAGCCTGAGCCCTGGAGATATTAGCAATATCTCATACGGGGCAGATTGCAGGCATAAGTACAGAAGCGTCTGTGCCATGGTCGCAAAATGCGCATAAGTGGTTGTACGTGTCGGATTCCTGGAGTGCCAGATGGAGTGTGGTCAAGGCAGTAAATTGACGTAGCATGTGTGGTAAAGCTCCAATGATCTCAGGAGCTTGACGATCAGGCTGGTGCGCCTGGATTGAAAGGTGTCTCAAGCGAGTGCCATGAGCATCCGCGAGTCTGGCCCATAAAGGATCATGCCAGCTCACCACATTGCAACGAATTATCAGAGACCGCAATGAAATGAGCGAGGTTGTGAACTCTGCACAATTCACAAGTTCGAAGACAGGATATGCAATAGCTGGATACCAAGACTCCGGCTGGAGCATGAAGGTTATATCGTGTTGTAAGTGGGTTAATTGGCCAGCAAAGGTGTTGAAGAAGTGCTTGGGGTTCGATGGCCCCAGTCGAAGACGCTGCAGCTTGTTGGTATCAAGACAGCCAAGGAGTAGTTGACAGTGCTCTAGATCAAGTGTGTAGCTTCTAGCGCGGATGTTCAAGTCATGCAACTCGAATAGGCCATCATCACGTGTAAGTGGGAGCTGAATCTTCTGATCGAGTGCTGATAGTGCTTCGGTGTGATCTGGAGGTCTAGAGTCGTCGTAATAGGAGCTGACGGTAGTGTTGGTAGTGTTCAACCCTGGTGGGACTTCCGGTGTGACGACTAAGGTAAATCGATCAGTCGCCACGGGCCGAACGTCAATCGACAAGGCCCTTAGTTTGGGACAATAAAGTAGGACACGCTTGACAGAATTCCACAGGTTGATGGTTATAACCGGGTCGCTCACCAGTTTTGGTAGGCATACCCTGAGACAGTGGAGCTGGGGAGATTGCAGCGTCTTGTAGTCCAGATCCTTCATCGTGGCCCTGAGCTGAGCTTGGGGCCAGCGGAGATGCAGGGTGTCCATGATCTCATTTGGGATAGGGAAATCACAGTCCCAGCTGGAGTGAGGATATTAGTAAAGTCACAAATTAGTCGTGGAATTGTCCGCTTGAGGTATGAGCCATGGTGAACCTCAACGGTGTCTCAAGTAATGAGATCTGCTAACCTGAAAGAGTCGAGTCTTCGAAGACGTTTCAAGCAAGTCAAAAGCAGATTTGTGTTCATACAACAGCTTTCATCGTCTCCTCTGAATGACTTGACGTGCAGATTGCGTACATGCTGACTCAGAGTATCGAGTGGGTTCTGGAGCCGTTCAATGAAGCCACTGGACGCCAGTTCATGGTCATCATCATCTTGCAAAACCAATTTACGATAGAGTATAGATTCAGCAAATATCTTCAGACGCGAGGAGACAATCCGAAGGCAGCGCAATGTGAAACTACGTTCAGATCTCAACTACGCGCTGTCAGGAGCCAATCAGAGAGTTGCAGAAGTCACTTACATGTCCAACAATCTGATAGAGTACATCGTCACTCAGATTCTCGAGTGTGACCATGGTTCTCATAACATTCCATGGCGAACATGCAGCAAGGCAGCTGAGCTAGTTCTATATCATCTTCAAACGAAGCTGCAGGATGTTGTGATGAGCTAGGCGCAGACAGATAAGTTGACGCTGGAGACTGGATGCCTCAGCCTCGCCAAGCCACTAGTCCATATGCGCCTTCGCGCATCTCGAAGCTCATCATCGCACTGCACGTCGACCCCATCCCACAATCCCCACAGCCCGCAACGATGCAGTCACTCCGCCGAACCGCAGTGGCTGCTGCCCGCACAAGCCGAACCACACTCTCACGCCAATCGCGCCGACATGCGCACGACGAGCACGCACATGGCCACGGCCACGCATCCGCCGACGAACCCATGGGTGTACGTTCACCACTCCAGTCAAAGCATTGCGCCACTAGCACCCTTTCCTGCGCCCTTACACCGACACCTACACACTTTCTCTACACTATGGTGTCACTTGCTGACTCAATTCCCTGCTAGACCGGTTTCTATGCGACCATTGCCGTTATCCCCGCAGGCTGGGCCCTCTACTCGCTCTCGCGCAAGAGCGGCGACAACAGCGAACCCTACTTTACGCGCCTGATCGACAATGTGACCAAGGGGTGGAATGAGCAGTGGACTGCGCAGAACGATTTGCACGTTAGGATGATTCAGCAGGCGGGTGAGGATCGGGTGCTGTTTGCGCAGACGGCGCCTGTGAATCATGTGGAGATGAAGTTTCCAGAGTATGTTGATTCCTCCTATGACGTCGATAGATTGGGATAGGCGGGTGCTGGGAGAAGCGGGTGCTGGGAGAAGCGGGTGCTGGAGTGGGCTGATGAGGGTGGATTTGGTAAGACGCGAGGAAGCATTGCTAATTGATTTATAGGATCATGAACGTCGGATCGCCGTACAACGTCCCTGCTGGCAGCCAAGTCGACATGCACCAGGTCATTGAGAAGTATAAGAGACTTGCCAACGAGGACAATGAGCGCAAGTACGAGGCGTTAAGGGAGAACAGGATCAAGTCTGAGCAGCCGAATATGGCAAGACGAGGGTGAAGAAGGCGCCTGATATGTTTTAGAGTGTACACGTGTCTGAGGAATTGGGTAGTTGAGTGTATGTATCTGGAAAGATGTCCTAGACAGCATCAATGGATCCACAGTATGCAACTTCATTGCCACATAACCTAGCAGATCCTAAACGCTGAATCCTTGCTCGACTTCCTTTTATACGTTCTATATCTCCACAGTTTATCAGCAATACACAATCCCCCACTGTGCAAGGCATCTTGCACAGCAAGGAGAGGTCGCCAGGCTACAAAGAACCAAGCATTAAGATACTGCTAGCACCTATATCGTCTCACCAAATTCGTCGTTCATGGTATCAAAGACCACCAGGCTTGTGTCAAGCTGACCATGGTCAATTTTCACGACCCCTTTTGTTCCGTACAGTTCATGGCTGGTGTGTCATGGGTAGGCAATGATGAACCCTGGAGGTGTTCGCAAACGCCCGTTGAAAGCAAGTATATCTGAAACGGGGGCGGGGATGATGGTAGTAGGCTGTGCTTATCAGAGATGCATATGCATAGTATGTTCTTGACATAGATCTGCAACATGTATTGCACATGCAACCCAGATTTATAGAGATGGTCTTGATCTTGTTGCATAGGGTGATAGTTCTTGGATTGGAGACGGATAGCGCACACGTCATGGTAAGGCTGGTTGCTGTGGTTCCGCCATGACGGGCCCCACTTCCCTGCAGCTCCCGAACACGTTTGGCGTCCACGCTGATTGGCGCACTGGTGAGCATCTTCGTGTTGACGATGAATTGGCTTCAAGTGAAGTGAAAGAGATAGCTGCAAACAACACCATCATGACTGAGCTGCTTCTGCTTAAGATGGCAAGATATCTTGATTTCCTGCTCATCCACAGACCTCACCAGCCGACACCACACAGCAGCAGTAGCACCTTGCACACTAACAGTTGCAGGAAACTCGAACCAAGGCTAACAACCCAATTGATAGTGCTTCCCGGCGCGACAGACGCATAGCAATCGTGACGAGGTACGTCATAGTAATGGTTTGCGACCCTTGGAGGCTTTTACAGCCTTGCCATGTCTCTGGTGGTCAATCTCCACCAAATGACTGTCTCAGCAGCAGCCAGATCTTGTCTTCCCCCTCCTCGCACTGGCTTCAACTGCATAGCCGCCCCCATAAAACATGCAACATGTGCTTACTGACACAAAGATAGCCAATGACCACAGGCAAAGATAGGTTGCCCAAGCGGCACACGATGTTTGGTAGGAGGAAGGCCCCCCCGGTCGCCGCAGCACCCGGTAAGGCTAGTCGCGCCCTCCCCCCTGCGTTTGGCAAACACGGGCCTCGCGCTGCATCACCAGAAGCCTGAGCGCATAAACATGCAATTCACACTGCACCACCCGCACCCATTGCTTGAGCCCGCTTATCCCCACTCTTCCCGCACCATCCCGTTGAGACCATTTGGGCTGAAACAAACAAATCTACTGCATGCTGATTGTTTGTGATTGAGAATCAGCACCGACACCACCGCAAATTCCAAGTTTTGGGTTCCAGCACGCCGAAAAAGATGACATGAACGGGTCTATCTGGACCGCAGACTCGTCTTCACACACGACACCACAGCCCACAGCCGCCACGCCTACCGCCACCGCTACCGCTACCTCCACATCCACATCTACCTCTCTCCGCCCAACACTCACCTCCACCACCACCTCCACATCGGCAACGACGACAATGCCCTCCTACTCCTCCCCACGCACCACCTTCCCCCTCGCCGTCGAATCCCCCAACATGTCCACCACAGACCCCTCCACCGCGCCAACAAACCCTCCCACATCCACCACAACCGCCTCCTGGGACCGCCCCAACCCGCACAGCATCCCCAATTCCAAAACCTCACAATACATCGACAAAATCACTTCTGAAAACGATCGTCTACGCCGCGAACTCCACGCCGAGAAACTCCTCCGCGAAGACGAATCCAAGCGCGTATCCGCCGCCCGCTCCGCAGCCGAAGACTCGCGCGCAGAATTCCAACACCTGCAGGTCCTCGCCGACACCAACGGCCGCGCCATCGAGCGCAAAGATCGTAAACTCGAGGAATTAAAAACTACGCTCGAAGCGGAGGTAAAGCGGCGACGCAGCGCAGAGCAAAGGGCGGAAGAAGCATTGAAAATGTTGGGCGACACGCGGTCTGAGACGCAGCGGCAGTTGAGTCAGGCGTATGAGATGAAGGGTATGGCGGAGACGTATCTCGAAACTGCGCGGGAGGGGTTCCGACGGATAGTCGAAGGGTACGAGAAGAAAGTGAGAAGTATAAATGAGGAGTTGAATGAGTTGAGACGGCAGAGGCTGGAGGATGCGGATAAGATTAAGAGACAGGCTGTTGTGGTCGAGCAGTTGCATCATGAGATGGGGAGGTCGGCGCGAGCAGAGGGCAAATTGGGCGATTTGATGAAGGCGTATAAGGAGGAACATCGTAAGGACATCGAGGCACTACTGCAAGAGGCGGAGAGAATGAGGAATGCGTTGCCGGACAAAGAACGGGAGGCGGAGGACTTGGTGCAGAGCTTGGTGCAGGTTAGGGATAAGATGAGGTGGGTTGTTACGCAGAGTGAACGACAGAAGGAGCAAGAGTCGCAACAAGAGAATCGTGGGCAAGAAGGTCAAGGACAAGAACAACGGTTGCCGCTTCATTCGAGACAACAGTCTTCATCACAGACACAGTCATCGGGCCCCCGACCACAGAAGAAGAAACAAATGAATCCTTAGCTGGGACGACTTTATCGGCAATCTGCTTAACGACCTTTTTCTTTTCTTTCCAACCAACGGCTTCTTCTTCTTCTTCTTGACAATTGTACATTACTATTTTTTCTCCTCTTTACTTGGATAAACATGGATCTTGGACTGCCACTTTTTGAGTGAGCGGTGGATTTTTTATGGTCTTCTTCTGGATGGCTAAGGCATCGAGCATTGTGTGGGTTGGATGGGGGGTTGGATGGGGGGTTAGGGCGTTTCACCGTTTATTGCCTATTTGATGGCTAACATGGGGGGCGGGAGTTTTACAAGTGGAAGGGGTATGATAGTGCAGTACTTGTTTTGTGTGGAGAAATGTATATCTACAATTCACAATGTAAGTTTGATCATCACGGCGCCAGTCCAAGGACCTGGAGTTTCCGGTAGCGTTTATGATTAGATGTGTGTAAGGTCACGTGAGGTCCTGGGCTTCCAACCTAGGAAGAGCATAGCAAACGCTCCTTCCTCCTATGTGTACGCTTGGTTTACCCGCACTAGGGCACGACTGATACTGCGATTTTCATTTCACGGTCTCTTCAACACGCACAGCCCAGACCCTCATCTACGATCACGCAACAACACTTGATGTGGCCATCATTGCGACTTGCACGTAGGAGGTGGTAGTTCACTTCCTATAGAACCCTCACTAATGCGTCTGCATAGCACAATGGGGGTCGTGTTTCACTCCTCCCAACAAACAAGACTAACGGCTGAGCACAATAAAGGACCATAGTATGCCAAACGTATCAAACGTTTCATTTTCCGACTATCGCACCGAATATCCCCCAAACAAGTTACTCGCATATCATTCCTGAAGTTCCAACCTAAAACCAGGCCCAATTTTATTACGCCAAGTCCTGCTCATTGTTTCCCAGACCGTACAAATACAAAATGTCGCAAGCGAAAACTCCAGTAGATGCAGTCGAACAGCCCCGAGTGGGGTGCGGGTATCGCTCTCCGCACTAATAGGGATCCAGCGCCGGAAATCAAACATCGGGTCCGAATCGTTTCAGGTCTGTGGTCTTGTGAGCTTCTCCCTTCAATCCGAACTCGGCACCACTATTTGGAGCCGCGACGTACCATCAAGTTTGACTCAATTGACGGGAGTACCACATTGTGGGCAGCATTTTCCAGGAATGACCCATACTGTATCTCCGCGTTCGAGACAGGCTGGGCAACGACGACCAGGAACCTGTGCGGATTAGTGGATGTTCCAATGCAAGTTTAGAAGAGTCAAAACCATACAGGCATTGTGGTGATGCCCTCGGCGTCGCTCAAGTAACTGTAAGGAATGGCAATCTTGTCGATGGTAGAGTGATGGCACATATTATCCTGGATCGAGTTGTGGCGTTCAATGTGCGACCGAGGACAGTACATGGAAATAGTAGAGACCGCAAGCTACCAAGTTGAACGAATGTAAGAGAGTTGGGAGACAGGAGGCTGCGTGGATGGTCAATGACTTCTCAGCAAGGCGGAAGGGGAGGCTTTATGGACGAGGACAGTACTTGTGAGAGGATTGCGACACCAGATGTCCCGTATGCTGGTATGTTTGTACCTCTCGTAGCGCCTGCACCTGACTGCACAGTCCCGGTCTCGAGAAATCGCTTCTTACTCGCACTATCCAGCTCGCATGCTTTGTGCAGCATGGGGCCGCTGTGTACCGTCGAACATGGCAGATCGAAGGAATGCGCCATGCGATCCCGCTCAACTGGGAAGTGCGGGCAGATACATGTTAACCAAGATGCCGGGCATGGCAATCTTCGACACCAGCTGTCGACCCCCGGAATACGTCGTCGACTGTCTATTAGACGCATGTGGAAGGTCACAAGTGGCAGGGATGTTAAGCCACTTGGTTAGTGGTCGATGAGCCGCCTTCCGCGCCTCTTGTTCCGAGGTGTCGACGGAGCAAACGTGTGAATCCATCCCTTGACTGTGCAACAAACTAATGTTGCTTTCACACGGTGATTAGACGGAATTATACCCACGAAACTCTGACACCATCTACAAGAGCCGGCAGTCTGGCCGTGACAGTCGTATGACTGTAACAGCCGTATGGCCGAAATATTGCGGTGTGTGAGATGAGCATTCCGTAAGCTGAACCTCTCCCAGTTTCACCTGTACGCGACCGACGGATCACGGTTCGTTGTTTCCACTCTGAAAACGATGCTGAGCCTTGTCACTTTCTCGCGGCCCTCTTCTTGACGCTAGGACCGCCACGTACATCCCCGCCATGAGCACCCATGCAAGCCACCAGATCGAGCCCACTTCGAAGTTTGTCGTTTTTACACTCTATTGCCAGATTTTTGCCGGTTGTGTCAGCTTGCGCGAGACCAACGCTGGGAATCGAGATAATGCCTGTGATATCTCAACAGCAGTGAGCGAAGCCAGCTCCTTCAGTCCGAGGTCACGGTGACGCTAACCAACTTTCACAAAGGAATGCATCCGTTGTGCTACAACTAGTTGTGGAATTGTACAGTACTGTATACAGGAGACCCCAGGATCGATCCCACGTAACCGAAAAAGTGTGAGCACAGACGCACCTTGAACACCAAGCTTTCACGATCTCCACCGACAACGACTCGTCGTCTCCGCCATTAACAGGTTTTTGTTCGCGCCACGCTCATCTTGATATGCAGTAGGATACCGAGCACCAGACTCTAGCCTCCGATCTAGCTGCACCAAATCCAGCAATAGAAAAACATGAAGTCTCGCCCAGCGCCTGATTGCAACGGAGACAACGATGCGAGCCTTATCGGAACCTAACAAGCGTTGCACTAACATTAGCCAGCCATGTACAGTGGGCCAAAGCCACAAGTCTAGCCGACCGATTGCGCATCCGTAATGCAATAGACTATACAGACATTACAGGCTCATGGCAGCGTCAATGCAGTACCCGCTCTTGTCACAGAGACGCTCGGTGTCTTTGCGATGTGAGCAAGCCTGCGGAAGCGTATCATGCCGTTCGCCGATAGACTTTGACAGATGCACTTCAGCGAATCGCGCTATCATCGCAGGGCCTCCTTCATTACCGCCGCACGAGATGGTAAAGCTGGTCTGACAGCTGGTCTGAGCACACGATGCAAAGCTCTCAGAACCATTGAAACTCAACCGTCATTGGGGTGCGTACTACGACCAATTATACTGGCAGGTTTCACAGATACTGGTGCTCAGAATGGCGGATAAAATGTATCAGAGCCCGGCTGTACTTGCCGAGGAGATTGTGGGCGGTAATCACGCAACGTAAGCTGTTCAAGTGGTGACGAATGTCAGCAAAATCCATGTAGCTTCGCATAGGCAACGCGCTGAGCTTCCCTTACCCTCAAGGTACATACATACAGCGTACGAGTCACTAATCTCGCTCCTTACAAGTCTACGCGACTCGTCCATGTGAGTCCAGATTCTCTGACGGGGATGACTCCGTTGTCAGTCTTATCCACGTAGGGACGGAACCACATCCGCGAAGTTTCACGAAAATGCACGTTTGTGGCAGGGAATCTGGGATTTGAGATTGAGGCTGTAAGTACAACCCCCGATCAGATAAAGAGACGGCCTTGTCAGACACGGGATGTTAGGCCCGTTCCGCTTTGTCAAACCTCATCGTATCTCATAGCCTTATCTTAGGACGTGGCTTGTTTTTCGAGGCGGTGTGCTCCTAAAAATTACCAACATCCGACTATTTTGTATAATGATCAGTACGAATCAGGCTTTTAGCTTCAAGAAGATGGAGCTAAGGAGTTCCAAAAACAGCCCGACACATCACCATCAAGTCGAGTAACGTTACTTGGAGCTTACGCTGGACGACATCACCAGGTCGTCATGACGAAGACAGACGTTGTGACTCTTCCGCATCTCAACAAATCTGGTCGATGGTATCACGACGGAAAATGCGCTCTGGTTGTCAACAAGGCCATCAGCCGCCATCGTATGTGGTGGGGCATACATACTGGACACCGCACCCAACCCAGCCCACATGACCTCCTTCTCGATATTATCGTAACTGACCCAAGGTCCTGGGATCAAAGTATGATCGGCGAGATGTCTATGGATCTTATCAGCCTCTGAATACCCATCAATTTTGGACGGCGGGCTCAAGGACTATTTCCTTTGTCTCGACCGCGAGGATCACTACGGCTCACCATTCAAGATTCTGCTATCCTAGGCTATCCCATCGAGGCTTCAGATCACCGGAAGATGAATGATGCATGATGCAGTCATGATCAGATCCCGTATGTTACCTTTCGATATCACGAAGAAGTACACCGTCACGAACCTCCGTACATCGGCTCAAACCAAGTCTTCAACATCAATGGTAGCACAGTACCCGTCAGTCACCTCCAAGGAGCATCGTTCTGCGACCTCTTCTCAAGAGGAGGGACTTGATTTGCTGCAGTACCTCTGTGTATACTGCACGCCGCCATGTGGTGGAGTACATATGCACATCATTCTCTCGCGTGTTTAGCCCTCTTTCGCCACATCGGAAAGTTTGGACATTAGCTGCTGTGCCACAAGCGAACGTCGGCCGGTAAATCCAACGCTGTATGTACATATGCAACGCCTGGACCAAGGTAGCTAAGCCATGTACTCTTGCGACTCGACTACCATTGGCTACGTCCCCTTCCCCCCCCCCCCTTCCCCATCTCTCTGAATATACCCGGTTGATTGGGATCCCTAGGCTATGTGTATGCGTACGATCGGGTTGCAGCGATTGTGCGTAACATTGCCAAACCGGGCCGAAAGACATTCTCCACTTGAAAAGCGCGACCGTACCGTACATGGTGCAAACCCCCGATTCCGAAATCTCTCTTATCCTGAGAATTAACGGTCCATCACGATTGCTGGATACGAGAACATGGTAATGATCGCCATCTATACATTGCGAATGCGTCTCCTCACGACCCATATGCCGTTTCTTTTTTCCGACTCACAGAGCTACTACTATCAATTTTTGGACTTTCCTTGAGATGCACGTTCGGACCCACGTGTCCCCGCTACAAAGTCTTGTTCTGGTTGCACGACAAATTGCAAACGCGCGCTTGTGCGTTGTGGATGGCGCAATTGGTAACATTGGAGCCGGGGTGTAGATTGTGTGTGTTTAAGGCTGTTGGTTTGGCACGGTATGGCTGATCTGGGGGAGATGGGTGTGTCAAAGATGGAGATTGGGGTCCGTGGATGCTAGAGGGTTTTTCGATGCGATGTAAGTGTGAGGCGGGAATGAGGATGGTTCTTGGGAGAGATGGGTTGAGTGCAGGACTAGAGGTGTGAGTTGGGTTCTGGGTGGGAAGTGTGTGGGATTTCAGGTGTTGCGAGTGGTTCTTGGATTGAATGATGGGGGGTTTTGAGTGTGATGATTGTGGATGTGTTACATGACTGCGTTTTGCTGTTATTGGTGCGTCTCAGATTACAGCTCGGCGACTTGGTACTATACTCTATTCGCATAACAGTTGCATGTTAGTTACAACACAATCTAGAACTGACATCCTTCTTTGCCTGCACTTTGATCGATAAAAGCAAAGCAGGGATAGAGGGACGCTGTATCAGCAATGCGGTAAAGCTGTTGACTCCAGATCATTCAACGCCGCTGATGGATATCAAAGGTTTGACTGTGATTTGATAAGGATTCACAAAACCTAGCCTTCGTCAGTAGGGAATAATTCTACTTGTGTAGTATAATGATTGTCGTGGAATATATAAAAGCATCCTTTTTGTAAGCTTCGGCTATGTACAAATCAGGCATGATGAGTCGTCTTCAGCAGCGCAGTCTACGTGAACTTTTTAGTATGTTGATAAGTGTTATTTGAACATGTGAATTGAGAACGCAATTTAATCCCTTGAGCCTTGGTGCGTGGGTTGAATGGTAAATAGATTTACCTTTTTGTTACTAAGATGTGAAGTAAATTATGTGTATGTAAGCACCTTCTCTGTTAGGTTAATGGAGCAGTAATCGCAATGTTAATCGCAGAACATGTAGAGATGTATGAGGTTTAGATTGAGTCTTAGTAGAGCGCAATTATGCTTAGACTTGTATATTACCTGTGCAATATTTACACCTTTATATATACATGAGTCATTCTTGATTTTCCAAATGGTACGTTTCTCTTCATCTAATGTCAAGGTTAAATATTAGATATATGCTTTTGTCCTATCCTAATTCTTGTTCTAGTGAAGATGCACATACTTCGCTAGTCTTGTAATAGTATATACATATCTACTCTCCTACCCTATCCTATCCCTTATCTTTCTCCTCGTAGATGAAATTACAACACTATCTCGTCATCATACTATATACCCCATTCTAACCTATTAACCTGCACCCTTCTAATCTTCCAATCTTACTATCTTACTATCACGCCCTCTCCTGGCTCCTCCCCAGCGCCCCCTTTAGCCTCTACTTTCCCGATTCCTAGACTTTTGTCACTCTTAGGTCAAGTGAAATCGCGATTATACAAGGGACTTTACTAATATTACTTCTCCGTGTCATGCATACACTCCCTCTTCCCCTCTCCCTATTAACCCTTCCCTCTTTCCCTATTACCCCCTTCCTCCCACATGCTCCAGTGCCCTCGATTCCCTCTACCCTCCAATCCCCCCTTACAACACAAACACACAACTACTTGACTATATATCGCACTTTTAAGCACCTTGCATTGTACTACATTGCGAAAATCAAGGGGATTCTATAGGTACCTGTTAGGCAGAGGTGCATAGCTTCATTTCAAGCCTCTTAGAAATCACATAAAGAATTCCTATCAAGAATTGTTCTTTACTATTAATTTGATGTTGCGACCCCTCCCCTTTGCACGGGCTTGGGCTTGGGCTTAGGCGGTGGAAGAATAAGGCTGTTATAGATTACTAACAACTACTAATCTACTAATTAGGATTACCTTTTTTTTCAAAAAAAAATAAAATTCCCTGTAGACTTGACATTCTGCCCTCTGTTCTTAGAGATACATTTACAGTTTTACTTTTTGTTTCTTTTTCCATTTTTGGTCTCTACCTTCTACATCTACATCTACATCAATATAAAACAGTCATCATATCCTACGTCCTCCTACTCCCTCGCATACATAATACCTACTTAACTTACTAGACGTCCTAAGCTTTTCCCCAACCCCAACAAACCAAACCCGAAAAAGACGATTTTCATATATTCCAGCAACCCCTTATCTCTTCGCTAGGGGAGGGTGAAAAAAAGAAAAAAAAAGGAAAAAAGGAGAAGGAGATAAACAATAAATTTGAACTTCAGACTGAGACTTGGACTAGAATTTGTATTCATCTGAACCAGGACAATAAAACTAGTCTCGATGCCAAATAACCCCCTCGCTTCAGAGTTTGAAGATGACGACCAAAAAAAGGCATGCATGCAAATATACATGCATTCTCACTTCCTCCCCCTCACCTGCTGCTGCCGCTGCTGAACCTTCCTCGTACCCGCCGCCATCCTCAAACTCCCATTATCGCTAAACCCCCTACCCCTCACCATCCTCTTACCAGTCGGGAAAACCTACTCACAAAAATGGTGAATTAGCTCTCAATTTTCCTGTGCAAAACGTGCAAAACAAGATTGCTACCTCCACCCTCCACACACAATCCTTTCCGTGACAAGACGAAAAAAGGGTAAAAAGGAAACCTCTCTCAGCCTTCCTAAACAGAAGTCTCAGGTCTCACCGTCTTCCCAATCCTCACAAGCAAAACACCTTTACTAATAACCCCATTCCCATCATACAAATGCAACATCCGGAGTCCAGACCGACACCGATCCAGGCGGAAACAAGCCCAGGCGGCAAGATCGTCGCTCAGACGCTCATCGTCCATGATTTTGAATCTGTGTGGGAGCAGCTCGTCAGTAGGTTGCACTCCACAAGGATGCGTGAAGATGTGGGAGAAAATGGGTGGGGTGGGTGGAGATCGCGAATGCGAGATCGAATATGGAGCGTGTAAAAGTGGGGAATGTAAGAGAAAGCGACAACAACAAAATAGCGATGCATAACGGGAGAAGAAAAATAGACAGGAAATGCCAGAAAAAGAAAATTCCCAATCCTCCAAATCAGATAACCACGACTCGAAAACTCGCGCGAAAACACCGGAGATGCGCAAACACCATAGTCGCGTTCAGGTCCTCTGACTGGAGCGGTCCACGTCCCGGCGGTCAACCAGGACAATGACAACAACACGCCCTAGCATCGACATCCACTGATGAACCATGGAGATCTGATCCGCTGGCTGTGATTGCCGAATATGCATCCTTCTGAAGCCACGCGCGCCTACGCGCCTCGACAGCTCCACTGCTATACCACACACCCGTACCACAAGACCAAGACACAACGGGCATGCGCGTCACCAAATCTCCGCAGTTTCAAGACTCCACATCGCGCCAGTGGAAGATGCAGGATCCCAGTACAATCTGCAGCTTGCACTGTTCGCGACCGTTTTCCTGTTGTGGCAGAGCTTGGCAGAGCTCGCAGTCGAGAAAGTGACGAGGCGTTTTTTCCGCTTCGGATGGCGGAATTGCCGAGGTTGCCTTTCTGGTTCCGATGATGGTAACGTGGCACCACAGCTCGGGATAGGTTGGAAGCCGTTTTGCTGCGTCTTGGTGCGAATGTAGAATTGTGGTGGGTCACCGCCAACGTGATTGAAGCTGCGGCGTTACGGGTCTCGGCGTGTATGGTGGCTGTGCGCGCGCCGGCATGAATATGCGCTGGCAATTGTTGCTCTCCCGTGAATCCAAGCATTGGTGCCCAAGGAAAAAGTGATCAAGTGCAGTGCAATAAATGGGGAAGCGACGAAAAAAATGCAAAACGAGCCAAGGAAAAGAACATACCTGACAAACGTCAATTCCTCACTCACACCGCCCACCCCCTTGAAACTAACAACCTCCCCCCCAAAATCCGGGTTTGTTGTCCGATAGGTCTTCGTCTTGACCTTGAACTCTCCCTTTTGACTTCTCCCATTGCCCGGAATCGGCTCACCCTCCCTCTCCTCGTACTTCTCGACGTGCAACTCTACCTTGACATACGGCTTGAAGTCCTTTGGATCGTCTTCCTCGGGCGGGAGAGGGATATCTTGGCCCGCCAAGAATTCGATGCTCAGATCTAGCGTATGGTGAGGAATGGCAGTCTTTTGCGTCGTAGCGCCTGCTTCGCTGTCACTGCGGTAGCCCGGTGGTTTGAGCACCCAGCCTGCAGTACCGGCGAACATGGCTTCGTTCTGCATCATGGCGCCATCCCAGCGTTGCCAGTTTAGAGCGACGATTTGCACACCTGCGCGCCAGAAGACCGAGGGGTTGAGGTTGGATGAGGTAATGCGTAGGCCTTTGGGGTAAGCGCGCATGAAGAAGTGTTTGTTGTGTGTGAAGAGACCGGCAGGATCGGTAGAGTGGACTTCCATAAGAGCTTTCTCGGATAGCGAGAAGACATGCGTGGGAATCCGGGCTTCAGGCGCATCAAGGGATTTGTAGTGGTAGCCGCCAAAGTAGACACCCAGACTAGAGAGTTTGTCGATGATCTTAGGCTTGGGACCTGGAGGCTTCTTTTCGCCATCGGGCGCTTCAGAAGAGGACGTTGTAGCGGACGATGCAACGGACTCGTGGCTGACGGTTTGCTTGAGAGGTGGAGCCGGGGTCTGAAGGGTAGTTGGATTGGCGGTGATGTTGGGTTTGGAGTGACCGCGCTTGACTTTGACAAGAATCTTGTTTTCGAGCTGCTTGAGGGTGGGAAGGTTGATCTGGTCGGAAGGCTGATTAGGGTCAAGGGGAAGGTCGACAAGCAGGCCCTTCCAGTATTCATTCATGAGTTCGACCATAATCTCCTGCTGCTCGGCGCAAGTGTGTACTTCCAGACTGACGATAAGAGGTAGGTTCGACACCTTGAAGGCGTAGTCTCTGATGGTCGCGCAGACCGCTCGGAATGACATGTCCTTTGTCAAGGTGTATCCATGGGTGACTTTGGGTTCAGCCCGGAAAGTAGAAGAAGTAGATCGCCAGGGTGTTACGCCTTGAGCCTGCTCTTGAGGCGCCAGCGTCTCATCTCTGGCCTTCTCTTCCTCCTTTGCCTTCTTGCTGAACCGAAGCTCCAGTCTCTTGCGGATGCTCAGACCAGTCTTGGACTCTTTCTTCGCCTTCTTCTCATCTGTCACACCAGGATTGCCCCTGGCTGCCTCCTCGTCTGAGCTTGAATCCGAAGGCTCTTCGCCATCCCAGACATCGATTTCCACGCAACGACAACTTCTAAGCAGCACGTTCTTGTACGCATCTACACTCGACTCACTAGACAGCTGATTGCCAGTAAGGTATGTGTTGTGACTCGACGAGATGAAGTAGTTGGAAATGGGATATGACTCGTCCACGGGCTCTGCAGGCCCCATGACGCTCGCCGCGTCTGACATGAAGTAGTTGGCAAAGTGGGAGAAGGAGCCATCTTGCAACAACTCAGCATCACGATCGGAAGTGCCTTGCTCTTCTACCAACCAGCGCAGTTGGCCCTCCTTTGTCTGCAGGTTGTACTTTGCGTTGACTTCGTCGTAGGCGGATTTGAGGTACTGGCTCAGAAGTGGAGAGAGCTCATCGACGCTGCGAGCTTTTGTGGTGGCTGCGGCGGTTCCTCCACCAGCCTGGAGTTCGGGGTGGTCGACTTTTGGGGCGCCCAGCTTGGGGTCTTTGGCGGGGTCGGGCATTGTGTAGGGAGGAAGTGTGGGTGCAACGGGGGGTCGAAGGTGATCGAATCGAGAAAATACAGGACAGAGGGGGTTCTGGTAAACAGAGTAGGTGGTACTAGTATGCGGTGCCTCTGTGTTTGTTTGTGGATGCCTGAGGCTGTGCTGGACACTTCAGCTTCGCTTGTCACCGTCAGCACAAGTCGTGTTTGTATGTATGCATGCATGCACAGCAAGATTGTATAACGAAGAGGAGGCAATTACTCACAATAAACCAGCTTTGTCCAGACTTCAATCTACACTGTCGCTCGTATGTACAACAATGGAAGTGTGGCAGTGAAGTGGCAGTGGCAGCCTCATCCAACGGTGAGCGGTGCTGCGGAGCTGCCTCACCACGCAGCGCAGCTCGAGCCCACCTCTGCACACCTGCCTTGGCTGCCGCATAACCGTTTGATCGCCCCCAGTTGCAGGTAAGCGTGTCCAACTAGACGTGTCGCAAATACCGGCTTTCTGGCCTCGCACTTGCGTCTGGTGATAATCGGCGTCTTTCCCGCGAGGTGAAGTGTGCCCTGCTTCGCGATGGGTTGGATGCAGGCTGACATGTGCGTGCATGTCCTGGAGCAGCCTCGCCAAGCCATCGACGTCACAGGGTCCAGTCTGCCATTCGAGAATTATAGACTACGACTACCCTTTTCGCTCCACAGTCCTTGACACGTCTAATGGTTGCAGCCTTGCTGTAGATCTGGCCCAGCATGCCTCAATCCCGCAAAGAAGCAGAAACCCAAGTTCGCTCCTGGGGCTTCAACCACGTCTTTACTTGGACCGATGGCCCGTGAGTCCTTCTCTCCACCCATGTCTCATAAAGCCGTCACCACCCCTTTGCCTCCAAAGACGCCGTGCACACCAAATAAGACTGCAACCTTTTATGCACGTTTTCACATTCAACAACCACTGACCCCATCATAAGCAACGCACACTACCCTCCCCACACACACAGCGGCAAAACAACACACCTCGTCCTAAACGGCTCGCTAACATACACATACCCCAACGACACAACACCCACAAAAGAAACAATCGGCCCAGGTGCGCGCTGGGACGTTGACAGCAACAAATTGCATCAAGTATGGGTGGGGGATGAGGGATGCACATATGTCATTGGTGAATGAACCCAGAAAAGAACGACAGTCTACGAAGCCTTTGAAGATTACCTGAACGAATCAATGAATGAATGTCGCTGAGCGAAACACAGATTCGGCGGAGGATAGGGTTTATCCCAACATCCCACTCCGCCCCAAGAATTTAATCGCTTCCAACGCCGCCTCATCCCCCTTAACCAACTCCTGCTCAACCATCCTCTCATACAAGCTCATCCCCACACCCCCCACCTTTTCTTTATCCTTTGGCGGATGCGCAAATTTACATTTATTACTAAACTTACACCGTCCCGTACGCTGCCATGTCTCACACACCTTCTTCCCCCTCTGTTGTTGCAATTTCTCCACATTTTCTTTCGGCGCGGGGGGCGGGACTTTAATGGGCGGTGGTGCGACTTTAGACGATGTGGAGATTGGAGCTTCATTTCGATCTTCGTCTTCGTTTTCGCTTTCACTGTCTTCGGATGAGGAGGCTTCGTCCGAGGAAACGATCGAGGAGACGACGGAGGATTCGGCGTCGGAAGCGAGCGAGGAATCGGAGTCGTAGCCTAGAGCAAGATTGACTGCTGGTGATGGTTTGTGTTGTTTGTCTAGCATGCTTTGGTGGAGTTTTTGGCGGAGGGCTGCGAGGTCTTCTTGGGCTTTGGGGTTTGTCCCTGGCGGCTTTGCTGTGTCCTTGGGTCTTTGGGGCTGGGCCGCATGCGCTGGCCTTGGTAGTCTCGTGTTGTCTTGGGTCTTTGGCGGGAGTCCCTTTAATTTTCGTAGGAACTCGAGCTCGCTGGCTCGTTTGCTAGCCTTCTCTTGCGCCTTCTCTACGATCCTTTGTTGTGTAGGGAAGTTCTTGCGTCGGTCTCTGATCCATGCTGCTACTTCTGCTGCTGTACGAATGGTAATTTGCTCGCCCTCGTGCTCAAACGCAAAACCGCCTCCTTTGAGCTTCTGCGCATAAGCTGCTTCTTCGTCCACGTCTTCCTCCTCGGCTTCCGCGTCGCTAGTTGGCTCATCGGCCGGTAGAGGAGCATCTGACAAGCCGAGATTGAGCTTGCGTTTCTTCTGTTCTTTCTTGCCCTTCGTGTTCGATGTTGGCGTGGATTGAACGACTGATGGTGCAGGCAGAGAAAACCCAAAACTTGGAACGGGCGGAGGCACAGCAGCCTTGGCACGCGGTGGCTTCGTAGTCTGTTGTGCTGGTGGCGGTTGCGCCAGTGGTTGTGCGTTGTTACTACGATCGCCCAATTTCCTCTTTTGACCTGCTTGTTGCTGTGGGGAGTAACGTGGTGCGGTTTGTGTGTTTCGAGGTGGTGGTGACGGTAGGGGTTGCGCAGACGCGCTGCTACCGCTCGTCATATGACTAGCGAAAGCAGCCATTGACTGCACTCCAGCAGGCGTAGACATGAAGGACATGACTTGGGCGAGCGCATTAGGGTCGACTTGAGGCTGCGCTTGGCCCTGGGCTTGTGGCTGATTCACGAAGGCGGGATTGATGTAGGCTTGTGCGGGCGGCGCATTCGATGGCAAGACTTGCTGATACTGTGGTTGACTGTTTCCAGTACTGTGGCCACCCCTTTGGTTTGCACCTCCTCTTGGGTGTTGAGATCCCCCTCTGGAACCTCCCCTGCCACGGCCGCCGCGCGCATTATCCGGGCCGTATCCGCCTCTACTACTGCCCCCAGAGCTGTGCATGCCAGTACCACGTGATGGACCTCCTCCTCTGCCACGCCCTCTATCACCGCCTCCCCTTCCAGAGCCGCCCCTCTGACTGCCATATGTCTGCTGTGTATCGTTCGAAGAGGCCTTTGGCGGCGGCGGAGGTGGAGGAGGAAACTTGAACGACGTCATTGTCGCCGTCTCGTGATGATATCGCTCGAACACTCTTTCGCATTCACATTGTATGAGAGAAACGCTTCAAATCGCAGAAGGGCAAGCAAAATTGTAGAAATGGGAAAGCAGCAACACGTGAAGATTGTGACGATCAAGGAGATGAGATGCGACGCGGACGTCCGACGCGCTCTCAGAAAATCCTTATCGATAGCGCTAGTGTAGCGCTACAGTCGCATCCATTCCGCTGCCCTCCCTCCAATGGACTGACTCTACAATCATACCATGTCGCGGTGACCAGATCTCACTCACAGACTCATGAAGCCTCCGAAGCTACGACCATGTTCATACTTGTAAGTCACCAATCTCCCCGCCCATTACCAGCGGGTACACGCGTTGTATCAAAGAAAATTTGAGGCTACCTGGGCGCCCACTATCATCGCGAAGTCCCAAGAAACTGCGATCTAAATTTAAAATTCTCGCAATGAAATTAGAGATGTAATATACTAAGCCGATACTAAAAATTCCCAGACTACGATTCAAGACCTGATACAAATCACGCCTCAGGACTTCGACAAGCCCAGCGAACAGGCAATCAAAGATGTCGTCAATGCCAAATACAGCAACAAAATCGTACCTGGTATAGGACTCTGTATATGCATGTGGGATCTCCTCTCCGCAACACAGGGTCTCATTGGTCACGGGACCGGGCTCGTCAATGTCAACAGTACGGCCAACTCTGTTACCTATGCACTCCAGGTTACTGACCAGGACAAGTCGAGTTCCGCATAGCAGTCTTCCGCCCCTTCCGTGGTGAGATCATCTATGGACGTATCAAGTCATCCTCTCCCGAAGGCATCATCATCGATCTCGACTTCACATCTGAGGTCTTCATCCCTTACCAGAACCTCTTCGAAAACTCATCATTCAACCATGGCGAGAATGTCTGGGTATGGAACTCGGATGGCACAGAGCTCTTCCTAGATAAAGGTGAGCCAGTGTTGTTTCGTGTGGAGCAGGAAGAGTGGATCGATCAGCGTCCCACGATCGTGCAAAAAGATGAGAAGGGAGACATTATCGAGGAGCGAGGGACTGCTTGGAGGGTCATTGTAAGTCATCCGGGCTTGGGGATCTCAGATTATACGTGAGCTAATACGATGCAGGGATCCATGAACCAAGCTGGACTTGGACCAACGCTGTGGTGGGGTGAGCAGGAAGAGGAAGAGGGCGAAGAGGGGGATGTAGACATGGATGGTGCAGAAGAGTGAGTATTGCATCATGCCAGTACCCCTCTTGCATGGTTGGCGTCAATTACAGAGTGCAGCTACAGCTGGCAATTACAAGTAATCACATACCCGGTTTCGGTTTCGGTCTTTGTACGTTACAGACCAACGCGCTGAAGTGACAGCCCACCACACGTTGGACTCGTTTTCAACCCCAGAGACCTCAATCCATACAACTAAAGAAGTTCATCGCGAAGCGTTCTTAGACTTTCCTGTTCGCCCAGGCGTTTGTTTTGCTGTTGGCTCGAGAGAACCTAAAGATCTTGGGTCGTTGTCGCAATCATCCTGATTAGGAAACTCCCGCCCGAACCGAGGTATCTCTCCGCCTTTCTCAACCCCACAGCTCCTGCGTGACAAGGCACGGCCATCTGCGCAATCTGTGCGAACGGACGAACATTTAACAAAAGGTGTCAATTGCTGCCTTCGCACTCTCCCTCACTTTTCTATTTCTCGTCTCTTCTTTCATACGCAGCTATTGTTGCGACTTTGGCAAAGGACGCGCTTTGACCTACCTATCCTCCACACACATACGACACCACGTCCACCACCCCCACCATGCCGTCCTACACCTCCATCCACCTCGCGGAGCGCCCTACCGACGCCGTCATCGCCAACAAAACCTTCACCCAAAAACAACACCCCATCCCCTCCCCCTCCTCCCTCAAGGATGGCGAAGTCCTCTTCCGCACCCTCTACCTCTCCCTCGACCCCGCCATGCGCGGCTGGCTCAACCCAACACGCTCCTACATCCCGCCCGTCGAAATCGGCGCCGTAATGCGCGGCTCAGGCATCGGTCTCATCGTTGCCTCCAAATCAGCCAAATTCCCCGTCGGCACGTACGCAACGGGAATGTGTGGGTGGTCAGAGTACACAGTGTTGAAGGAGAAATTCGTGGACAAGTTGGATTTACCGCATGGTGCTGTGCCGACGGATGCGTTGGGTGTACTGGGTATGACGGGTTTGACGGCGTATTTTGGTATTTTGGATGTGGGACAGGTGAAGAAGGGGGATTTTGTGGTTGTTTCGGGCGCGGCGGGGGCGACGGGGAGTGTGGTTGGTCAAATTGCTAAACTCAAGGGTGCGACGGTGTTGGGGCTTGCAGGTGAGGATAGCAAAGTCGCATGGTTGAAGGAAGAGTTGGGGTTTGATGAGGCGTTGAATTACAAGGATCCAGAGTTCAAAAAGAAGTTTCGGGAGAAGACAAAGGGGTTGATTGATGTTTATTTTGATAATGTTGGGGGCGAGATTCTGGATATTGCCCTGAGTCGCGCAAAGCCGTTTGCGCGGTTTGTCATGTGTGGTGCGATTAGTGAGTATAATAAGAGTAAGCCTCAGGGCCCAAAGGTAAGTCTGTCCCCCACCCCCGCTGGTCTATCATACGGTCCGTGCTAATGTGCAATTAGAACTATATGATGATCATCTCCATGCGCATTCGCATGCAAGGTTTCATCGTCTTCGATTACGAATCCAAATACGCAGAGGCACGCAAGGAACTCGCGCAATGGCTCTCCGAAGGCAAACTGAAGCGCAAAGAGACCATTATCCAGGGTGGTATCGAGAAGGCGGGCGAAGCGCTGGTAGGGTTGTTTGAGGGACGGAATACTGGCAAGATTATGGTCAAGGTGGCGGATGAGGGGGAGGTGCAGGCGAAGTTGTAGATTTGGCGGCGATGAAGGGTCAATCTGAGGGGCGATGGATGGATTTTTTTAATTGGAAGAATGATGACGTGAAAATTCGTTGGTCTAGAAATAAGGTATCATATCAGGAGTCAAAAAATACACATAACGTACACACCACCTTTACCTTCCTGGTAAATCCACAAACGCCTCATCCCTCTTTGCTTCGTCTTTCGTTTCCTCTTCGTCTTCCGTCTTCTCTGGCTCATCATCATCATTATCCTCCTCACCCTTCTCTTCCTTCTCTCCATCGCCTTCCTTCTTCATTCCGCCCGCCTCCTGCTGTTTTCTCCACATCGCGCTCCCCTCATCCTCCCCCGTCTTCTGCTTCCCCGTCAACGCCCCATTCTTCCACGCCTCCCAATACTCCTCCACCTCTTTCGTAACATCCCGCTTCGTCTCACCAGCCCACACATCCCCCTCCTGCTCCAGCATATCCTCCCACTCCAACATGCGCCCACTCCTCCCATCATCCCCCGCAAAATGCACTATGAAATCCCCCTTTCGCGCACGAAACCACTCTAGATCCTCCGGCTCGAGATTACCGCGGTATTTAGCAACGCTGTCGTCCTCATCCGGGTACGCATTGAACCAATACCACGGCACCTGTGCATAGCGATCCCGAGCATCTTCCTCCTTCATGATGATTTCCATGGCCGATTGCTCTGCAAAAGTGAGTTGGGTGTCTGGGCGGTGGTAGCGAATGGATAGGACGTTAGTGAGGTATTGTACCATCCATTCGCTGACTTTGAAGAGGAAGATGCCGTTGTTGAGGCCGGCGTCGTCGTTGTTGACGATGAGTTCGAGTTTGTCGTAGGCTGGGGTGGTTGGGGGCAGGAAGGAGGAGAGAGGTCGGCATGCATCGAGGACGATGGCGTCGCGGTCAGTCCACATTATCCATTCTAGACGCTCGGACGCGGATTTCAGCATCTCGGCCATGACGAGGTGGAGCAGGAAGGCGATTTTGTTGAAGGTGCCGTCCGTCAGCGCGTCGCAGAGGATGTGGATCGATGTGTCGTGGACGGCGGCGTGGAACATTTGCGTGAGGATCGCACGTTGGTAGGCTTCGATGGGTTCGCCGGTTGTTATGCTGGCGAACCCTATGCGGCGGGTTTCTTGCGTGGGGAAGGGCGCGTTCTTGGTGCACGAGGCGTTGCGAAGGAGGGCGGCTTGTTGCCATTTTTCGTCAAAGTGTGGCATGCATTGTGTTTGGCCGTATGCGATATGTGTGCGAGTGTAGTCGCGTGCTGTGGTTGCGGAAGTATCGGAATCGGAGAGCGCGATTGCAGGAGGAGCATCTTCATCGTCTTCGGGGTCGCTTTGGTCGGTTTTGATGGCATCGGGGAACCATGTTGAGCCGGGGTGGTCAGTTAGGGTAGAAGGAATGTGTTCAGCAAGTTGCGAGTCGGACTTGTAGGTTGACAATTGGTAAAAAGCGGCTAGGAAGACGATGAGGGCTAGTAGCTTTGGTAGCAGCGACGTTGGGGGCATGATGATGCCACTGTTTTGTTGCTCTCTTGCATCAGAGTAGTCCGAGTAAACGTGGGGTCAAGGCTGACCAGCAGTCAAGAAAATCGCTCAGTGGAAGAACTGTCAGTGACGCGTAGCTGGATCGATCTGCAAAAGACTAAATCATGCAAGCAATGAGGGAACGACAGAGTTACCGTCAGCGGGACGGGATACGAACCCACACTGCGACGGCGTTCTGGTGTCGTATATCAACATCAGTCACGGTGGCATTATCTCACCCGGGCAAATTGGAATGTACATCAGTGACCATTTTAGATTCCGCCATAAGCCATGGCCCATGGCGTTTTGCGCGATGAGGGCCTCTCTCGGCCAAAAACAGGCAGCGCTGATGCAAAATGCGAAAGCAAGCAGGGGTGGGGCGTCGCCATTGTTTCGACAAGAATAGGGCGAGGGTGATCCTATCAGATTGAAGTATGCTCAGCACTAAGGGGCGGACAGTAAGCCGGTAAGGCATTGTGTGCCGGGATTTCGGGTTACGGTGGTGGTACAGCGAGGGGTTACCCTTGTGAGGCATCATTTTGGCTTCGTGCTACGATAACAGGTAAGATGTTGTTTGGAGTGCTGACGTTGCAAAAGGCGTAAGTGTTTTGCTAGCTGATCGGCTACGGTAGCGCAGGATGGTGGTTGCCAGCCAATGGGAATACGAACTGGTGATAGGGTCCGGTGCCACCGCCTTCGTGTTAGGTTTGGCATTCGTGATGGCTACGAGATATCCGTATTTGAATCCACCGCAAAAGTTGGTGAGAATGGTGCTCTTGATTTGGAACTATGGTATCCAAAGTCATCCTGGTCGAAAATCAAGGACGCCCGACACATGTTCTTTGTACCTTTCTTGGCTTTAACGTACAGATAGACATTGCGTTCAGCAGTGGTCCCAATAAAGGAGACACAGTACACGAGTTCATTCTAGATCGAGCCGATAAACCAACACCTGGAAATTGAGGCTTACTCGTTGTCTTTCCGCATGGGCCGCTTGCCAAATTTGATAGGCGTACACAGTAGTGTTGCTGGAGAAAGGTGCATCGGTTTTAATGGCGGGGCGTTGTCGGCCTTTGTAGCGCCGGAAGGGACGGCGCAGCGCACAAAACGGCCAATGACAAGTTCATCAGATTCACCACCACCAAAGCAGAACGCGACGAGTCGACGACTGTTTCTCGGCGGCATTCATTTCCTCTTATATTATCAGATGTCAGTTGATTGTCGCTGAGTGTCCAGAGGCCCCGCTCCGCGATCCCTGGCTTGTGTCAGATACGCCCTTGAAGACGCACCTTGAGGAAGGGATCTGTAGCGTCATACAGACCGCGACCCTACCCAAGACTCTCATCAAAGACAGCCGTGACAGCAAATTCCATCGAATTTTTGTTCCGCCGAAAGTGAAGATCTCTGATGGGGTTCCCAAGTTCACGTGGGTCGTTGGAGAAGGGCCGATGCTGTGCAAAAAAGCGCTCATTTGGAATCACTAGATCTCTCGATCCAAGAAGCCCCTTGCTTCAGTCCAACGAAAGTAATATCTAAACCACCAGATGGGGGGCGCACAAAATCGTTGGTCGCTCGGTAGTGAAGCTGAAATCAGGGTCTTAGGGTAGGCAAGTATCACAGGCTAGTCAAGCTCCGTGTGTCTTCAATGCTGTTTTCTTCTTATCTTTCAGACAGACCTCGGGATTGATGGCCAGTGTCTCTTTCACGACTTAATCTTGTAGGTGTACTACAAGCGCAAACCGTGTAGTAAGCCTGTAACATCTGAGCAGTGATATAGTGGACTATGTTACCTATCTCGATCGTTCACCGAGCTTTTCCTCGAGCCTCGCGGTCTTTAACCTTTCTCGTCGCAATGTTCCTTATGCGCGACATGTTTGTCTTCTGTCCTTTGTGGCATCTCTGCTTTCTTTCCATCTATCTCGTCCAAGTCAATGTCATTTTCTTGAACATATCAAGCACACTACCTAGTCAGCTCTTGGGCAGGTAGGGTCGTGAAGTGCAGAATCGCCGCGACTAGTTGCGCAGACTGGCAACCTTCGCACCATCTGATGCCAAGGGCAAATGAGACCGTTGGTGAAGCTGGAGTCGAGTTCATTTACTGAAAAGAGCATCTTTTTGGGGCATTGGGCAAGGTCTTCACCCACCATGAACTATACACTGGAGTAGAAAGGGTGGCTGCATGTGCTTTTATGAGGATGGGCCGTTAGCGTACCTACCATACACAGGTACCAAACACCAAAACCCACACTAGAGAGGATGGAGCGACTAATTAACATCTGTCGTCCAGGACCAGATTTTGGTCCAATCCAACAAGGTGGCCCAATCCTGTGCGATCCGCTGCAGCCCCTCATTGTATACACACAGTATGTAGCAGTGCCTTAGTACTGCTCTCGGGACAACCATTTGCCCGATTAATGTTCGTTCCACTGTGGAATGTGGCTCGACTCCCTCGAGTTATCCCCCAACCATAACGCTATAGCCGCCGGCAAGATTGTTTACTAATCAGGAATGTTCCGCTAAACTTGACTCGACCTACAGCCAATCACAGTGACTTGTCGACCATAGGTAGTATGCGCGAGACCCAAGGTCTTTATTTTGATAGGCTAGTATGGTAGCTTCCATAGTTATGGACGGAGCCTCGCATGGGCCTGGTCGCCGACTGCAAGGCACAATCATGGCCGACACATGCCATGTTATGATCCATAAATGTCTTCGCAACGGCGGAACAACGAGCCCCACGGAATTACAACAACAGATCATCCAACGCGTTCTTCTCAGACAGCTTCCTCAGCATCGGACGTACAGTACGGACGCACAGAAATATCCATAGTCGGATACAACACGCCGCACAATGAAGGCCCTGATCACAGACCATGCACTTCCCACCCGGGTTATCAACCTCCTCGCGAAGAAGTCCATCGGCAAAGGTGTGAAAGAAGCAGATGTCGATAAACCCATCCTCCGCAACAACGAAATCCTCGTCAAAGTCACGGCAACAGCCCTCAATCCAATCGATACCAAATTCATCGACGTACTTGCTCCACCAGGCAATATTGCAGGATGCGACTTCGCCGGTGTGGTATCAGATGTAGCTCAAGACGCACCCAGCACATTGAAATTCGGTGATCGTGTTGCAGGTTTTGTGCAAGGCGGCATTGAGACGTGGAACGGCGCATTCGCGGAATATCTCAACGTAGAGGGTGATCTTGTCTGGAGGATTCCAGAAAGTGTCAGCGACGAAGAGGCTGCGACATATGGTATCTCGGCTGTAACTGCGATGCAAGCCCTCCACTTGAATCTTGATGTACCGTGGCTTGACACCCCGGCCACAGCGAAGAAAGTAAACGACACCCCGATTTTCATATACGCTGGATCCAGTGCAGTGGGTCTTTTTGCAATTCAGATTGCTAAACAGGCTGGTTGCACTGTTGTAACGACTGCTTCACCACATTCCTACGATCTGGTAAAGAAATATGGCGCGGATGCAGTGTTCGACTACCACGACGCCAATGTCGTTCAAAACATCACAAAGGCATATCCAAACATCGCAAGAGCACTCGATTGTTTTTCTGAAGGCGAATCGACGAAAATCTGTGCGCAGATCTTGAAGGGCAATGGTGGCAAAGTCGTCACGCTGTTGGAAGCCAAGGCTGACGTTCCAGGAGTCGAAGTCAAGATGATCATGTCTTTCCAGCTCTTGGGTCGACCGTTTGCCTGGTTGCCACCTATTGGGCCGAAGTTCCCCGCTTCTCCCTCTGAGCGTGAGGCTCTGGTACGGTTCTATGGTAGCTTGCATGAATGGGTAACTGAGATTAAGACTCCTCCGATCACTTTGTTGGAGGGCGGATTTCAGGGGATTTTGAAGGGGCTGGATCAGCTTCGGGCGAAGAAGGTATCGGGATCAAAGCTTGTTGTCAAGATGTAACGAATTTCTCATGAAATTAATTTTCGCAATTTCAGGGCTGTATTAGCTTCCTTTATGTTCAGAACTCGATTTGGACAAATTATGAGTCTCCACATCGTGAAAACTAACATAACAAATTCATTCCAAGGTAACAATGTTCTTGCTTCTACGTTCCAAGGTTACTTGAAGCAAATGAAACCAATCGCCGACCTTGTACAGTGCATCTCTCACTTATGTCCAGAGTCACGAGAACAGAATCAACTATAACTGGCACAGTTGTACATCAGAGACACTCATTGATATCTAATCTAGGCATTCGAGGACCAAGTATCTAGTATCAAGCTACCAGTAACGTCTACCACGGTAGAGGAGAGCCATCATAGTTCTTGAATGTGCCAGAATCCTCCTTCGAAGCCCCATCAATCACTTTGATCGCACTTGTTACACTAGTCTCCACACTAATGCCTCCAATATCGGAGAGCTTAACTCCTGCTTTCTCTTCGATACTGCGTCCCATGTCCGTTTCCACAAGTCCCGGATGGAATACAAAACTTGTCAACCAAGGCTCCTCCCAGGTCAGACGTCGCACAAACCAGTTCAGAGCGGATTTGCTGGCTCCGTACGGGCTCACCGTATTAGGGAAGGAAAGTGAAACCAGCGTGTCCTGGAAGCCGACAGACCCAATGAGGGTGGAGACTGCGACGAACTTGGGTGTCCCGGATGGGCTGGCCTTGAGAAGGTCGGCAGTAGCTTGAAAGAGAAGCACTGGAGCGATGGTGTTGACGAGGAAGTGCTCTTTGATGTTGTCGGCGGTTACGGTGCGGACGGTACTGCCGTCGTTGGCGATACCGGCATTGGCGATCACAGTGTCGAGGTGTTTGATGCCATGTTCGGTTTCGAGCGTCTTTACTGCATCCTTTGCAGAGCTTTCTTTGGAAGAATCCAGCGCTACCACGATGAGTTTGGAGCCTTCTCCTGTAGTGAGGCTAGCGAGAGCCTTTGATGTGGGATGGGAGACGTCGCGGACGCCGGCAATTACTGTGGTGGAAGGTCGTTGGAGAAGAAGTTCGACGTAGCCTTTTCCAATTCCACGGTTGGCACCGGTGATCAGATAGACGGACGGGGAAGACATGGTCGTGCAGCTCGAAGTCTGGCTATGTGGAAGAAAGGCAGGAGTGCTTAGAGTAGTTTGTTTGGATTTTGTTGAACTGATAGGAATTCAATTAATGATGTGTCTACTTATACGTCTGTCAGACGTTCCTTTGAGAATTACAAATCAGTCGCGGCGGGATTGAAATCACCGTGTGTACATGGTGTAGGTACGGCGTCTCGCATCCTTACTAGTTCAGCCGTGGCCAGATCCCCAAAATGCTTATCCACAATTACCTGCTAACATGATGGAGTTAACAGTTTGTTAAAACCGGCGAGGGAATTATCACTTGGTATCATACACTAAATTGCTGTCGTTACTGATGTGCTTGGGCAGGGATACGATCCACAGATGCCGTGGTGAGCCCTACTGCATTTGGATGACATGAACATCGATACCTACCTGGCTGCTGAATTTTTCGAAATTCTTGAGTTAGCCATTTCTAAGTTCATCAGGGTCTGTTGAACACATCGTCGTCCACCGACCCTGGTTTAGTGATCAATGCCATGTTTAGTGATCATGTGGGTCTACATATTACTCCACCAAGCCGACGAGCGTGGTGTACCTACGAACACCGCGCACGCCTTAATTACTGATTACTTGTTGAGTCGGATGCGGTACAATAAGCCTCCATGTTTTCTATGCTTACCAAGTTCTTAGTTCATCATGCCATTTTACTTGAAACCATGCATGCTGCAATCAACCGCTGTACTATCGACTTTGACTTGGGATATACCTTGGTGTTAGTAGTCTTTTGTGTAGCTCGTAAGAGAAGAAACTTCTATTGTATTAAGTCACTAGAACAGTGCCACATCGCACCGCGATCAGACTCGGCATAGGCTCCGACGCAGAGAGTAGAGTCAACAGCAGCCGAAGGTAGAAACCATAGTTCAGTAGGGAATATTGATCAAATACCAATCTAGTGACGTATAATGGTAAATTACTTGTTGGTCATGTTTGCCCAGGTGATGATCAGCAGGGAGATGCTTACTGTCAAGGCTAGAAGACAAACGTTAGCCAGAAGATTTCTTGTCAACAACGTACTTTATTGGACATGTCGCGAGCCCAGAAAAAAACAAGCTGGAAGGGACAATGGTACCCGACTAATGTTACGAAAAAACACGAGGACCCTTGGGCCAGTCACAACGCTTGTCCAACCCCTGCTTACTACGATCGCGAGTATGTATTGTTCAGACTCACAGAAAGCCCAGAATATTGACGACCTCATTGATTAGCCGCCGAGTTTCATCGACAACGACAATGCACAACTTGCACCAACGCATGATTGCCTTCGTCTTTGAAGTAAACGACAAACACCTGTTGCCAGCGGGCACCGAAGACCAGTGAACTGTTCCGCCGATGAAGAACTTTTAGAGCAATGGGAGGAGCCTGCAATACCGTGGCACTCTGCAACGCCATCGTGCATGGATGTAGTATCAGTGTCGTCAGGAAAATACAGGCAGCACTATCGCACCGATGATGCGGAATATGTGTAAATGATGCAATCTGCAACGCCGGTACTCTATTATAGAAAACAACAGGAACTCAACAGAGCTGTTCGCACTGTGGATTGAATCCAGGATCAATTTAATGGTCTGGGTGATGACGGTCCCATGATGCTGCCACTCGCATTTACTATTATCCATAGATAGCTTAAATCGTTGGACACAACAGAGATTGTGAAGATACTACCTATGTACATGCTAAAGGTGTCGATCCCAGGACAGTCTCTGGGCATCTGTGGGATATTTTGTTGAGAAGTTTAAGGAATCGTGGCCTAAAGACGATCAAAAGAACCGATCGAAGCCATCTTGATGTTAGAAGACGGTTCATAAATTCCTTGCACAAGGTTTGAAAATGAGCCAGAGGTACTACATGTATCAAGCAGGTGTCCGGGGCCCACTGAACGCCAGAGAAATTCAACTTGTTCAGTTACATAAGGCTTCGGGGCTCCTCAAGCTGCCCCTCAAGCTGCCCCATCGCATGATTGGTCAACTCCCAGTCATTCGAAGGCTGCAACAGACCTTTCTAAGTCATCTCGACATTCCTCATTCACTTGTCAGGGTGTTTGCTGGGCCTCCGGGACACGGTAAAACCGAGGTCGCTCAACAATTGGGTGATTTACTGAGCCTGGAAGAAGTGACTGTTTCATATTCGCGGATAAAGAGTGACGTTAAGCTTCAGGAATCCAAACAAGGCTATGAGCGTTCCACAGAAGGATCGCCATCAAACAATGATCTGGCAGAAAATCAAGGGGGAATTTTCCTCGCTTTCTTAGATATTAAAGTTTCACGGAAGGTGCAGGAGTGAGGATTTACGTACGAGATGTACATCGTGGAGTTGAGGGGTCTGAGAGGATAGTCATGTAGAATTAAGTTCATAAGACGTTCCTGCGCACTGGCTTGGAATGCTAACGTTGTAGCAATAACGTAGCCTGCTTTCGCAGAATGTGTAACTCGTAGATGAATGTGAGTTGTATCAATTCTTCTACGGATCAATACTTGACGTCAGATACCACGGAAACCAGGTTCGATATTTCTAGAGTTTCTACCGGACACCAGTGGTTTTTTGCCATGCATTTCGTCCTCACTAAAACAGGCAAGTTGATGCGTGCTTTTGTGGTGTTCGTAACCGGTGCACTCACCCCTGAGTATAGTACTTAATGATTATCTACAACAAAGTACATAGCGTCATCGGTGGGTGCAACTGAAGTTACTGTCCCTATTGGGAAGGTGGTTGAAGATCTTGCCTCATATTGAACAAGCGCACCAATGATGCGATATACTGCTTCACGATCGTAATGGTGGCGCGACCTTGCTCAGGAACGAGTATTTGATGCTCTTGGTCTTAACTGTCTTCTGCGCAAACAAACCAAACATGAGAATTACAACTTATCTCCAAGCAGCAATCACTGCTTGCACGACGTTCTCGCAAGCTATTGCCACTAATGCCAACGTCACCTATATCGGGCCTGAGAACGGACATCTGGTCATTGTTGGTGGAAACCTACAAAGCGACAGTATCTGGCAGCGCATCATCTCTCTTGCGGGAGGACCAGAAGCACCTATCGTTGTGATTCCAACCGCTGGCGGCGAACCAAACTACGATGTCAACTTCCCCGCCGCAGTCTCTCTTCGCCGACTGGGTGCCAACAACGTGACAGTTCTGCACACTTATGATCCTGTGGTGGCGGATACGGACGAGTTCATTGCTCCGTTACTGGAAGCCAAAGGCATTTTTTTCGGCGGTGGACGTCAATGGAGGCTAGTTGATGCCTACGCTGGGACCAAATCCGAAAGAGCTTTCCAAGCCGTATTGGATGCGGGCGGTGTTATTTCTGGATCTAGTGCTGGAGCGAGTATCATTGGTAGCTTCTTGGCAAGAGGAGATACAGCGAATAACACGGTACTTATTGGCGACCATATCGGTAAGCCTAAGGTTCGGTTTTGGGAATCAGACTGGCCACTGACAAAGTCGAAGTCGGGTTCGGATACCTAAAGAATACAGCCATCGACCAGCATGTATTGGTCAGGAACAGGCACTTCGACATGTTTGAGATTCTAAACGCCTATCCTGAACTTCTTGGACTAGCAATCGATGAGGACACGGCGTTGGTAGTAAACAAGAACGAAGCAGAAATCATTGGCAGAACTTACGCCTTGATATACGATGGTGGGTTCTGGTCTCGAGAGGGCGAATGGGAGCGAATCTTGCCGCCGCCCAATGCGCGATTTTACTTCCTTAGAGAGGTTTGGATGCTCCTACAGTGTGTAAGTTGACAGCTGCTGATACATATAGGGTGACAAATATGACCTGGGCACGAGACAGGTTATAAACAGTAACGTTACAGTTGGTGGTAACGAAGACTGAGCCAACCAACGCGACGTATATTGAGATTTCCTGCGACACACCAAGAATACTTGCGCACTATGGAAATAATCGTGGCTGCCTCACTCATGATACTGGCCGACGAGAGGTTTGAAAGGTTACCAGTTTATTTCAGTCTAGCAGCGTCAGGAATCATTGAACTTTGGCACAACTGTTCACTTCATGCTTACTCGAACTGACTGGACTGCGGGGTGTCCGGTTGATCATTTGACTGTGTGAAGCAAAAGTAAACCAGAGCTGCACCCATGAAGGAATAATAGCTTAGAGTGATGATGTTCTCAATATTTCTCGAAGAGGGAGGGGCAGACGAAGCAACACGCAATCACATCAACCACCGTGTAATGTCTCTCGTACGACAGACTGCCGGCCAACTACACCCTCATCGCCCATGTTGTACCCCTACGCGGACCAGAACACTCCGCTGTGCTCGTTGAGGCAACCTGTCTGTGATGTATAAGAGTGTATAAGACAAAAATTGAAGGTGCAGCCCTCACACCAAAAGATGCCTCGGCATCTTTCGGCTTCCACTCGCCAGAGTGGAGAACAACGACATCATTACGGCCCCGATGCTGCTTTTCACCGCGATGTCTGCCATATGTAGGTACGCTTCAGATCTCCTAATCACTCCAATCATCTACCAAGTAATCAGAATCCTTCCTTCACTACACAAATAACATCTACACATTACGTTCACCATGTCTCCCCCCATCGACGTCGTCGCCCTCATCACGCCCAAACCTGGCAAGGCGGACAGAGTATGCACATCACTATCCCACCTGGATTACACGCCGCAAAGCTAATCGCTGCCCACTAGGTCCAAGAACTGCTCAGCGCCGCCGCCGCATCCGTAAAGGACCATGAGCCAGGCACACTTCGCTACCACCTACAGCGCGAAGTCAGTGGTGATGCGCCCGTGTTTGTGATGCTGGAGACGTGAGTTTCGTCTTTCCCTTTTTTCAATCTACAAGGGGATGATCTATGGGTGATTGAGTGGATGCATGGCTCATGATGGATGATGTTGGGTTGGCTAACCACTGGAAAACAGGTATGCGGATAAAGCAGCGATCGAGACACACGGAAAAAGCGAAACATACAAGGCGCTTGGCCGTGCGTTGAAGGAGGAGGATCTACTCGCTGAGCCCCTTAAAGTGTTGTTTACGAAGGAGGTGGGTGGGTTCGCGAGCAGGCTGTAAAATTGCCGCGTGCGTGAAAGCCATGTCGCAACGTCGAGATATTGAGTAATTGATTGTAAAACTATACAATTGTAAAAATATACAGTTTATATCTATACCATGACACTACATGTTGGAATCTGTATAATCTACACAACAGCCTGCTCACTCCCAAACCCCCCAACAAAATATCCCTCCACACCCTCCACTCCCTCCGCCGTCCTATTCCCAGGCGGCTGCGGCCACACATCCAACGTCTCCTCTCCACCCGACAGCGTGAAATTCACAACAGCCAACGGCTCATTATCAATCAGCAAACTATACGCCCCCGGATACAAAACTTTATTCCCCGTCTCATCGACGCGCGCCAAACTCGCGAGCGAGAGATCCAGCGTCGCGGTTGCTGAGGCGCCAGGCGCAATGTTGAAGAGTCGTTTGTAGGAGACCAGGGATTTCTTGGGGTGAGGTGCTGGACCGTGGGTTCCGGCGATGTAGGCTAGCGTTACGTAGTCTGATGCTACTTTGCCTGTGTTGGTGACGCTGATGTCAACGGAAGTGAAAGCGCAGCGTTCGAGGGTGATGCCGGTGGCGTTTTGACATGTCGATGTCAGGTCGGAGATGGTGTAGTTTTGCTGCAATTCCGAGGTGATGTTTGCGGTGAAATTGGTGTAGTGCATTCCGTATCCGAATTCATAGACTGCAGTGCCGTTGTACCACTTGTATGTGCGACCAGGGTTGTTCTTCCCAGGACGAAGAGCCATGTCAGTCATGGGGACTTCGCGGATATAAGATGCTGGGTACTGTGTTTGCGGGAGACGACCAGCTGGTGCAGATTTTCCGGTCAAGATGTCCACGATGGCAGAGCCGCCGTCTTGGCCGGGATAGCCTGCCCACAGAATGGCAGAGATGTTGGCGTTATTTGCGAGAGGTGAGTTGTCAATTTGACCGCCGCCCATGACGACGACGATGGTGGGTTTGCCGGTGTCAGCGAGTTGGCCGATGACATCGAGTTGTGCGCCTGTCCAGGCTAGGGAGGTACGATCGTGACCTTCTTCTTCGACACTGTTGTCGATACCGCCGACGTAGATTAGGATATCGCTTGTGGCAATCGCGCCGGATAGTGATGACCATCTGTTAGTGGTAGGATCTCCCTGGCCGCCAGGATTGCCGCCTGCATAGTTGATAGTGAAGTTTTCCTGCTGTAGGGCCCAGAGCGGGGAGTGTAGGTATGTCGATACACCAGCGTAATTACCTAGAGGGATTAGCTCTGCACCAATTCAACCAAAAGGACCAAAGTACCGAGAAGCTGTGAACTAGCATTTGCCCAGTCACCAAAGACACCCAGGCTCGTTGAGGAGTCAACAGATAGTGGCAGGACACCATTGTTCTTCAACAAGACGATACCCTCCGCAGCAGCCTTGCGGGCCAAAGCTTGCGATGCGTTTGTTGCAACTGAGTCCCAACCAAGCTGTCTGTACGGCTGACTAGCAGCAGAGTCGAACCAGCCCAAACGCACAAGTGAAGAGTACTGGCGCACCAAAGCTTGATCAAGGACCGTCTCGTTGACTAGACCTTGCGCAAATGCACCAGGAAGATGTTCTTGCATATAAGTACCACAATCAAGATCCGTTCCCGCGATAAGCGAGTCGGCTACAGCTTGCTCGCGAGTAGCCGACCATTCATGTGGGAGATAGACGTTCTGAATCGCATCGCAATCAGACGTAACCCATTGCTCTTCGTTTGTCCAGCCCCAATGTTCGCGTAGAACAGTTTGGAGCAGATAAGGATCCGCGCATGTTGGTACGCCATTGACAGCATCTGTGTCACTGTTAATCATCTACCGTCAATTCCAAGGATGCGAAACCCACTGTACGAGCACATGAACGCTCCGACGTTTGCCTGTACACACGCCTGGAAAGGCTGCAGATAGTACTCCACAAGATCTTGCTGCGAAATCTGCGCGTCAAATTGATACCTTAGGTTTCCATTCCAGTCTTCGATGTCATATCCAGCGAAGTGCTTGCAGGTTGCAACGACGCGCTTGTACGGATCCGTTGCATCGCCTTGTAGCCCAGCGATGAGCGCCTTCACATACGAAGACAGGTGATATGCGTCTTCACCCGGCGTCTCTTGTCCACGGCCCCACCTTGGATCACGGAAGGGATTGATATTCGGTGTCCAAAAGTCAAGACCAGTCCTGTTGGCGTTGTTGAAGGCACGAGCTTCGGTGGAAATTACTTTTGCTACTTCAGTAATGAGTTCATCGTCGAAGGCTGCACCCATTAGGATGGGTTGTGGGAAGGAGGTCGAGTAGCTATATTCGATGCCTTCGGTGCTGAAGTTGGTGTAGGGTCCTGCGATGCCGTGTAGGCCTTCTGACCACCATTGGTAGGGTGGGACTCCGAGACGGGCAACACCGGGGGAGCCAGAGGATGTTGCGTTGATCTTTTCTTCGAGGGTGTAGAGTGCTACGAGGGATTTTGCTCGGTCCAATGGTGCTACACGAGATCAGTATGTCATTCCCATCTTGGAGGATTGACTAACAAGCAGACGCATTGCAAATCGTCTCGTTCTTTAATAGTCCATTCTCACAATCTGGAAACACGGCCAATACTCCCGTCGCCCAAACCAGCGCTTGCAGAAATCTCTGTGAAGTATACATGGTCTTGGCCTGGTTGACTTGACACTTGAACTTCATCCTCCCCAGGTTCAGACCATTCTTATATCAATCTAAATAGCCGTAGATCCCGCTGCAGATCCCATCCGCGGGGTTCCAATACGATGCTGCACGTTGTAGACGTCATGCCTCGTGCTACACGCGGTTGAACATCGGTCCATCCGCCACGGAGGACGCTATATCCGACCATTGTGTGCGGGAAGGCGGCGTCAGCCACACCCGTTGCTTGATATGTTCTTGTTGAAGCTAAGTCAATACCCGAGATGCGTGCGGAGCCCCAGGTATTGATGTAAGGCTAAGAGAGGGGTGGGTGGTTAGTGGAGTCGGAAGACTCATGATTGGCGGGGACTTCAGCCTGAATTGAGAGATCGTTGTACCTAGTGCTGAGACGCGTAGAATCGGAAAAGCGATAGTGGAATGCGCTGTGCTTAGATATGTAATCGAATGACTAGTTTAGCTCTGAATGAGGAAAAGAGCTTGATCTAGGGAGGGGCCGCGAGATATGTCAGTGTTTGTCTGATATTCTGACTAATGGCTGATCTGACTTACCTCAAATAGCTGAAGGCGTCAAGGACACCAGTACTATCAATCGATTCTCAGATTGAGAGTAGTGAATCATGCGAAGGGTAATGTAAACTGCCTCCAAAGTTGCCTTGTAACCCTTTCTTCATTCCAATAATAGTGTTTTCGTCAACATTAGCTACTGAACAATCGCTCCTGCGCCACCCAATGCAATCATGTGCGAAAAGTACAAGCTAACAACACAGCAACTCGCCATCACAAGGCCATCACTTCGCTGTTGAAGCGCCGCTCCCGATCCCTGCAACACCCAAAACTTGATCACATGACACATCGTCCTCATCCCCGTCCCCAGAGTCCTCGCATTTGTGTAATACTGATCGTCCTCATGTCTGAGGACCCGCACCGTCACCGCCCATCTCCCAACTCCTCTTCCTCAGCATCGCCCTCCTCGTCACCTCCGCCTTCGTAGTCAGTCAGATCATCGCTCATAATGTGCAATATCTGGCTAAACGTCCTGCTCTTCCAACGTCCCATGCCTTCCATGAGATCCGCGCAATGCAACAATGTACGTCGAGCTGCGAGATATCCTCCTTCAAGTGCGATACCGGTGATACTAAAGGCACCCCCACGATTGATGAATGTCAGAATTGCGGCGGTGGACGGAGATGAGGAGGCGGCGGATGAGTAGATGGGGGAGGTCGGAGTAGCGTGCGATGTGAAACCTTGCTGGCCGACGGATATCCAGTCTACGAGGTCGAGGAGTTCGATGCATGGCGCTTCGACCATGTTGAGACTGAGGTTGTTGGTAGCACCGTTGGACATGTCAGGTGACGATGGAGGAAGCGTGAAGATGTATAAGCCCAATACAAGGGCAGCGTGAAAAAGTGCAACCACACTGTGTGGATTGACAATGTCGCTGACTTTCCGGTCGAAGAGTAATTTATAGATGTGTGCGGCGTGGAGAACAGCACGACGGGCGGAGGGCGTTTGTGACCATACTGATATGTCTTCTAGGGCATTTACGGCAGGTTCAGGGCCAGCGCGGCCAGCTGCGAGTTCGAAGTATCGCATGTTTGCTCCCAGGCACATGCACGAAGCATGCCATAGGACTGCCGAGTTTAGATCTGCGGTTCGCAGTGCGTCAATGGACGAAGACGACAAGTTGACAAGTAGTGGTAGGATATCTCGACTCCGCGCATCTTCAGCGTAGATGCGCCATGGCTCCAGTTGTTTTGTCGATCCTGTTGCACTGGCGAGTCTGTCGTTCGACTCGTAAATTCGTAATAGCAACAGTGTTAGTAAGCTGCGGAAGCTGCTGGCATCAAATTTCAAACCGGGCGTAGGGTGGAATGACGGAGTGATCTTGGTTGAGTATATGCGTGCACCTCGTTGGACGAGATGAACCCATTTCGCAGAGGAGTTGACATGGAAGAGGCTATAGTCGGAAGGAGGTAGTATCTGAACGGCTTCGGGGCGGATCATAGGGGAGGTGGAAAGGTAGCCAGCCCACCAGGAGTCGGCTTCTACGATACCGAAAATGATACTATTACAAGTCAGCAGGAATGATGTTGGAAATGGAGGGCTAGGCCCACCGTTTGGCACACTCGATCTTTGACCAAGCTCTCCATTTGGACTCGATGTCGATGATCTCATCTAGGAGTGTATCGATCTTGGTGCTCTCGCTGACAGACAGTAGCCCTTGGTTCTGCGCAACCTATGATTGGTAAGTAAAGGCAGTATCGAACAGGTAATGATCGGTGGCCTCACTGTCATCAGTTCGGCGTACAGCTTTTCCGCCTGTGCAATGCGACTCTTGCGCTGCTATTGATTAGCAAAAGTATACATCGTGTCGTTCGAACGTACTCCTGTTATTGACGCCAGACTGAGAGCAAGTAAGCTCGTCGCTATGACGCGCAATTGTCGGTGGGGTGGATGATTTGTTCCTGATAACGACTGTAGCTCCGTGAGCGCCAATTGTAGAACGGCCTGTACTTCATTAGTACATACTCGATCTGAGGGTTGAATGACATACTGGGAAGGTTCGCGTGACAAACTTCGCCGCACCGGCTGTGCCTAGTATACTCAGTCCAATGAGACACATGCAAAGTAGTAGTGGCCGTGGCGCATTTTTGGCTGAGAACGTCGGAATATGTATAATGGGCAGTGTAGGGTGGAAGTAGTAGAGATACATCTCTAGCGCAATGTCCAAGATTTCTGCTGGAGGAAATTGAACGCCCTCTATGCTCGGGCTGCCCGCTGCGTCTCCACTCGATGATGCTGTATCGCCATAGGATTCTGATCTCGTAGGAAGTAACGGTATGTTGTTCAGAGCATTCTGGAGTACGCCCCTACATTCCTCATCGAGTCCCCATCGCGAGTTCCTGCGTTCTTTTTCGCTCATCGGTGCCTCGGTATGTCCTACAGGGACTTCTGAGAGGATGTTTGCGCAATCTGCCATGATCAAATTCTGCCAGAGATCCGGCATCAGTTTCGAACTTTTCTGATTCCGCGACGGCCAACAGCTTTGCACCCTCTGAAACCTTTCCCGTGGTACTCTGCTTGCTATTGAAACACTGCTACCAGACGGGCTGGGTTGATTTTCCGGTACTGCACGAGGAAAGTTATGGTCGAAGAAACCGTCGACTCCAAGATGATGCGCGGCATGTGGAGTGTGCAGATCGCTTTCAAGCGGGAAGAGCCATGTTTGTAGGGCATCTGCTGGTGTTCGATTTGGCACAGGATTGTTGCTTTGAACCAGCTCGAAAGCCCACTGATCTATTCCAGCGGGCGAAAAAGTAAGCCCTTCCATGGCAGGATCGATGGGAGGGCCCATGTTTTCGTGGTGATTTCGGTTCGCTAGCGGATGTACCTCCGTACGAGCGATGATCATAGGTGACGGCGACCGCCAGGGTGTATCTGAAGAGGGTTCCAGGTGTTGCGCCGCATTGATTAGTGCTTCTATTCGATCATCTCCGGGAGTTGGTGGATGGAGCCTTGATGTTTGTCGAGTATGCGAAGTCGGGGAGATGTGTGCGTTGTACTGTGCATCGACACTAATTTGTGGGACTTGAGAATCCCTTCTTCGATCCATCGGCGAGAAGTTGGTGTCGTCCCGGATTTGTGGTGTCCCTGCTGGGGTCTGGCCCGTCCCATTGCGCGACGGCGCCGGTTGGGGATCCTGTGGGTCGTCTAGAGTATTGTGGTGGTACTCCTGTTCGAGGTTTTGTTGTTCGTTACTCCTGGTGCGGTTCAAAGCGGTTTGCGCATGGCCTTTGCAATGGCGGAAGAGAACGTCACTGCGGCAGACGTTGGACGCTGTAACCCAGAAGAGTGGGTGTCTTACCTCCTGGAGAAATGTTTCTTGCACGTTGGGCACTCGTAAGGTCGTTCACGGGTGTCTGCGATGGCCATCAGTCAAGTCATCAGATTGCAGATTAATCATAAGCGTACGCGACCTCTCGTGCCTCTTGACCTGGACAGCGCAGACGTGTTAGTATATGTCTCCAGAGCGTAGGGTCGCGTGGGGGTTACGAACATGCTCCAGCTTGGTAAAGGTCCGGTCGCACATGCTGCATTGCTTCAACGCCATGGTGGGGAGCGATCGCGATTACAGCACACGTCGTCTGCTATGTCCTTCGGCAAACGTCGCGCGGGTGTAATCTGTCGTTGAGTGAATGAGTGTCCGGAGGCGGGTCCGGAGGCTGCGGTCATGGTTCTTTGCTGCCAAGAAGATCGGATGCGGGGGAAAGTACAACCAATGACTCGGTAATAGGCTAGAATCCTGCCATCGCTCAACTTAAACACTCATCTATAGAAAGGATATAAGCCCGTCTGGCTCCGCTTCAGATTGTCCCGCCTGCATGGCTGGGTCCTCTTGTTTGACAATGGGCCTTCGCCATCACTCCCATGGCCCCCGACGACGCTGCAAGACCATTCACCTCAACACTTCAGGCTGACACGGCACATCCCGCACACACAGCCTCGATGGCTGCACAAGCGACCGAATCCTTCAATCACGAGACCAGATGGCCGCCTTTGTTACAACCACGATACGCCCGAAACCCAAGATTCTCAGAGGAGGCGTCCTGCTCCAACCCCGGAATTGACTCACATGTGGGACCGCGAGGCTTGCGCTAGTGGGGCACTGCCCTGGATGCTGACCTTGCTCAAATCATCAACTGTTTCATTCGTCTCATTTCAGTCGATCATCTGGCGTGGTTTAGTGCAGATCATCAATCAAACCTACTTTGGAATTAGATACAATCGTCATAGCCATTATATGTCCAGTACAGCATACTCGGATCGTCGACCTAGTTTCTGGAACGCAACCTCACATATGGACTTATAAATGCTGCCGAGCATGGCACCGACGGATCGTTTTTGGCGCACATGACGATCTGTCACATCGCATACAGCTGACGACACAGTCCAGGGTGTAAGCAGCCCTCTGGAAACTCAACAAAACACAAAGTCAGCTCGCTGTCTTCAATATGATCAAAGCTCTGAATGTGGCTGTTACGTTTATACTAATCATGCTCCGACAGGAACAGTTCGGCGATATGCCCACGACAAACCTAAACAACGATCCACTGCTAGCAATCACGCAACCTTTGCAAGAACATCCACCACCGCAGAATACACCACCAACAAAACTCCACCCCCAGGCCCAAACCTTAAAATCTTGGCCACATACCCCTTATACAATGCCCGCCACCCTTCTTCCCTCCATACGACCCCCAAGCTCGGCCAAACCCACTCATATTTCCCCCTCACCCCTTTGACCCTCGCAACACTCTGAATCCTACTCTTGACCACATCCAACGGCGTGTTGAACGTGGTGCCCACTACACCCCCTACAAACCCTGCCACCAAGTCATTGACCGTCTTCTGTCTCCCCGGATTCGTCGCCGTAGTGTGATCAGGTAATTGACTCCTAACCTGGAATATACAACCAAAGTATCCAGCGTTCCAGACTATATGGCGCCAGAGCGTGGCTTCGAAGCCGTTGTACAGGGCTAGTGGACCTTCGTGGCGTATCACTTTGGTCAGACAGTCGAGAAGCCCGTTGTACCGTGACGCCGAGGTTTTATCCTGCAAACGGATTTTGAGCAGTTCAAAGGGGACCACGATGAGGGATTCTGTTGCGCCGGCACTGGCGCCAGTAAGAATGGCGAGGGGTTGGGTTGGTGTTGGGGTGTTGAAGAGGGATTGGTAGAGCGTGGCGAAGGAGTCGTTTGCGGAGAATTTGATGGCTCTATAAAGAACATCGTCAGCGCTGTAGCATATCAAACCTCACACAAGGAGTATAATGAAAGCTCTCGACTAACCTCTTAGGCACCTCCATCAGAATCGGCGCCGTGATGCCACGATATAGTCTCGACGCTCCCTCATTCTTCACAATCTTCTTGAAACAATCCAAAACACCTGTATACCCTTCACCCTCTACCACTTTTCCATGTTGAAGCTGTATGCGCGTCTTGACTACATCGAGAGGGTACCTTTTCTACGCTCTTAGCTACCACCCAATCCCAAGGTTGTGTGTAGTATAATGGTGACTTCTCACATTAACAAAATCTCAGAAACACCCGCAACAGCACCAGCAGCGAATTGGTACCGAAATGGCAAGGGCTTTTTTTGACCTTGTTCTGCCATTCTCGGTAGAAGGATGCGATTCGGTTTTAAGTCGAGTCAAGAGGCTGTTGACATGACAATCGACGCGTAGAGTACCACTTGAAAACGCGACACCTAGTCACCGCCAAGTCAAAGTATGGTACCTACTATAGCACACACGCGCGACTGCCGGGACGCATAACATCCACGTTTCACCACCACATCCACAACGACTCACTCACCACCACTTGCGACATTCGTAACCACAATGTCAAGCGTAACCCACATGCCTAGACGGCCCGCTTGGCAACATCGGAGGCGTGCGGATGTGCAAGGGTCGTCGTTGGTGGGGCGCATGATCGGACGTCGGACGTGGGGCTAGCGCATCCGGCGGCATTGCAAGGGGGGCTGACCGCCGCGTGTCGACCGGATTGGATGTGGGGCTTGCGAAAGGAGAATGGCTGGTTGCGAAAGGGTGGGTAGTGTGGAGTCGCGGCCCTGCTCGGCGTGGGAATCAGGGTGAAGGGAGATGTCACGTGGGAGCGTGATGGTGTCGTGTGTATGCTAGGTATGGTACCTGTGTACTGTGAGTATCTCGCGTTCATTGTGAAGACTCGTATTCCAATATATTCTAACGGTATGTACAGAGTACAATACATGGTACATTCGCATCAAAAACTCCATCAATGGTATACACCCATCCATCCATCCATCCATCTAAGCAACCACACCCTGCTCCCTCAACCCCCTAACTTCTCCCTCCCCCAGACCCAACAGCCCCTTCAAAACCTCATCAGTATGCTCTCCCAACAACGGCGGCGCACTCCTAATCTTCGGCTCGACCCTCGAATACTTAACCGGATGATTGACCAACTTCACCTTCCCACACGCCTTATGCTCCACCTCCTCAATCATCCCCCTCGCAAGCACATGCTCATGTTCCATTGTCTGCTTAACATTATTGACCGCCGCATACGGCATCCCGCTCCCCTCGAAAATCTCCAACCACTCCGCCGTAGTCCTAGTCTGCAACTCCGACTCAACCAGCGCATCAATGTCCTCGCGGTGCTTGACTCTCAGCGCGTTCGTGGTAAACCTCGCATCACTCTTCCACTCCGGCTTACCGAGTTTATCGCACAAGATGCCGTACAAACGGTCATTACATCCTCCCACCGCGATATTCGTGTCTTTGGTCTTGTACGCGCGGTACGGGACGACGGTCGCATGAGCAGTGCCCCAACGCCCACTATCCCCTTTGCCAGTCACAAGCGCACTAGATGCAATATTCGCTAGCCCACTGACCTGCACATCGCTCAAGCTCGCATCGATCCATTGGCCCAGCCCCGTCGTCTTGCGCGAGTAAAGCGCCGCTTGGATGCCAATGGCCGTGTACATGCCGGTCATTATGTCTGTGACTGCTACACCGACTTTTACGGGGGGTCCGTTGCGCTCGCCGGTTATGTGCATGAGGCCCATTTCTGCTTCGACCATTACGTCGTAGCCTGCGCGGTTGGAGTAGGGGCCTGTTTGGCCGTAGCCGGTGACGGAGGCGTAGATTAGGGAGGGGTTGAGGGCGGAGAGCGTGGCGTAGTCGAGGGAGTATTTTGAGAGGGAGCCTGGGAGGTAGTTTTCGACGAGGACGTCGCATTGTTGGACGAGGGAGTGGAGGAGGGAGATTCCTGCCGGCTTGTTGAAGGCGAGGGCTAGGGACTTTTTGTTGCGGTTTACCTGGGGGCGTTATGTTAGTGTGGGGATATGGATGGGGGGTTTGGGGGGTTGGAGGGGTGGATTTACGGAGAGGTAGTAGGCGCTTTCGCCTGGGAATGCACGCTCAACGCCGTCGGTGTATGGGAGGTCTGGAGGTCCCCATGATCGCGTGTCGTCGCCTCGTGTGGGATGTTCAATCTTGATGATGTCTGCGCTATATATCAGGTCAGTTTAAGCGTTGATCATGCTACAATAGTTAACATACCCAAGATCCCCAAGTATTTGCGTGCAGTATGGCTATCGAGAGTCAGCACCATTGAATGAATCTCAGTATCCAAGAGAAGTATCACCCACCCCTGCAAGCACCCTTGTCATGTCCAACACTTTAATACCAGCCAAAGGCAACTTCTCAATTAATTGCTTGTCAACATGTTGCTGTGTCGCAATATGTCTCCTACACAGAGCACTCGTTCTTGTCTGAGCATGTATCCGTGTACCCGAATAGCGCAACTCCGCCCGCGCCGATAACCGTGGTAGAAATCTGATGGTGTTCATGTTTGTACTTTGAGAACGCCATGACTGCACGATGCCATGTTAAAAAGAGAGAGCGGAGTCGGACTCTGAAAAGTTACGCCCCACATCCTCTTTTGTGGGGTCTGATTGCGGGCTGGGAACGAGATTTGCACAGACGATTTACGCATTCGTGGGAGCGTTGGCATTGCGGTTTTGTGGTTGCTATTCTTGAGATTGAGTGAATGACGACTATCGTGTACAAGTTGTGGTACTGAAATGATGAAACGCTTGCTTTACGGAGCTACAAGTGGGACGAGACTATTGAAAGTAACAACGGCTTCTAGGCTGCAACGCCATTTGTAGTCTTTCCAACTTCAACAGCGTTGGTACCGTTCACCTTGGAGTCGCGGCGTAGGTAAGCCTCGAGCTCCTCACTATGAACACCAGATGTATCATTCGTATTCGCACCGTGCGAAAACCCGCCAAAGTAGTACGGCGCGAGTCGTCGCTTCTCTGCCAATGCATCTTCCTTGGTCCGGGCAAGAAGTTCCTGTGCTCTCTTGTTCGCGGAAAATCGATCCTGCAGTCTACATTAGCATAGCCCAGCGTCGAAGATTTCGGTGGGCCTTACCGGGAGAGCTTCCCACACTTTGTAGTTAGTTCCGTGCTCATCAATGACACCACATCCTTTGCGAGCGTATTCAGTGAATAGGAACAGTCGGCTCGATTCGATCATGATGGTGAGTTGATCTAGAATGGCGTGTTAGTATGTCGCATACTGGACAAGATGACTCACAACTTACCGGTCAAGATCTTCTCGGGCTCGCTCTCATGTATCCGCATACCATGCTGATAACCTTCATGGAAGCCACCATGAGGTGTATGACCACCTTCGAAACTACCTCCGCCAGGTTGAAAGTCGTCACTTCGGCCCAGGCCCTGTCCGTAAAGACATGCCAAAAACTCGGACGCAGAGTTGCGGTGGAAGTAGGGCAATCGGAAAGTGTTTGTCGCGACATCCCAGCGGGGTCCGAACCAGAGGAAATCGGCCAGTGGTGTATGTGGGTCGCGTGATTTCGCAGTCAAGACTGTGAAGATTGAGGGATCGGTGTGGTCGATAGATGTGCTGTTCTGGGAAGAGAACTTGGTGAGGTCGTATTTATATGGTACCACATTGCCGTGCCACGCAACGAGATCAAATGGGCTGTGGTCTTGCTGTATCGCGACCAGTTTGCCGTTGATCTTGTTGACGATTTGCCAATCGACATGGAGGTTCTCGTCGATAGCAGCGACCGGGTACAAGAAATCGCGAGGGTTTGCAAGACCATGGCCACCGAGAGGACCTAGATCAGGAAGCTCCCACATGGATCCCCACACTTCGGTAATGTACCCTCGAGCAACCTTGGTGTCTGGTGCGAGGTTCAAGCAGAATCTGATGCCGCGTTGAATCACACAGATCTCACCGGGCTGTAGGAAGATCTTTCCCATCTCAGTGACAATGTCCAGGTTGCCAAGCTGTGCGCAGATGAGGAAGTCTCCGTCCGCGTTGACAAAGGCTCGTCGCTCCATGCTTGAGTTGATCATGTAGACGTACAAAGCGAGACCCTCGCGGATGTTGGGGTCGCCACTGCCAGCGAGTGTATGCAGACCATCCGCAAAGTCAATCTTGTCTTCGTCTTTGGGCAGAGGGAAAGGCCTCCATTCTGCTTGCTCGGGAAGTGTTGCAACCGTGGGATTGATGGACAAAAAGCAGTTCTGGATATTCGACTTCGACTCAATAGGGATATAACCGTCTATTCTGATCAGTAAAGAGCAACAACCCTTGAACGATCATCTTACTGTGAGCAGCCGCTGGTCGACAGCGGTACATGTATGTACTATAATTGTGTGCACGTGGAGCAGCAAATGCCGAGTATGTGATGCCCTCTGTGTAGAGTCCGAAACGGACTTCCTGAGGGTTGTTCTGTGCAACCGGAAGAGTCCCGGGGATCACTTCTGATTGGTGACGATTTCCCCATCCTGCCTGATACTCATATGGATCATTGGCGCGGGTTGGCTTTAATCTTTGGAGGTCTGTAAAATGAAATGCTTTCTGAGGGTCGGTAACAAGCTGGCGTTCCTTGAAGTCTAGCATGGTGATGGTGCTTTGATATGATAGTACTGTAATGTTTGGAGTGTCCTGTTTTGCCAGCTTGATGGTGACTTATATTCAAGTATGTCTGACCGAAAGTTCCTAGCGTGGTATCTGCCGCCGCTAGGTGGTGAGCGCCGCGCATCATGTGGTGGCGGGGCCTGGTCCCAGCACGGCGGGGTTTGAGCGTCGGGAGGTGGGCGAGGGACGTTTTCACAGGCCCACAACAAGTGGATGATAAGTCTTAACCGGGTTAGTGGGTCATGAGAGTTGAATGTGTAGCAACCCTGCCTGTTCACTGCTGCTCAGGTGGCGAGTGCATGGTTCTTTGCGGGGTTATTGATTGCACATGCCGAAAAGCTGGTCTGACTGAGAAACTCACTCAAGCAACCGTTGTTTGAGATTCCGTTTCTGTTCACACGGTTACTGCAACTTTGTGGTGTTGTGGATAAGCATTGATTTTCGATATACTACGATCATCTTGATGCAGCTAAGACTTCGTCCACCATCAATCCACAAGATCCCAAGTAGTTCTTCGCATCACATAATGAAGCCAGTTGTTCGCTGGAGATCTTGTCTGTAATCTCGGACCTTGTTTGCAAAGCTTCCAGGAGACTTGTGTCGTTTTCGATGCTTTCTTTGCATGCCTCATACACGACATCATGCGCTTTCGATCGTCCAACGTGTGGCGCAAGACCCATCATTACTGCCTCTGCCACAATGAGTCCCCGCGTCGAGTAAAGATTAGTCAACATCTGCTTGGAGTTCACAACCAGTCCAGAGAGCGCAAAGTCGGCCTGATAGAGGGCGCCAACAGCAATAACAAAGCTCTCTGGCACCGCTACCCATTCCAGATGCCAAGGTCCTGATGCACGCTCGAAGTCTGATACCATGCCATCCAAGACCAATCCAGCGTTTGATCGCAGAATCTTTGACGCAGCTAGAATAACCTCGCTTGATATGGGATTTCGCTTCTGTGGCATGGTCGAAGAGGCGCCGCGGTGTGGCACAAATGGTTCCGAGACTTCTGAGAGCTCGTTTGAAGACATGATGATGATATCGAGGGCCAATTTCCCAAGCGTGCCGCCAACCAGCGCAAGGTAGTTTGTGATCTCGGCAACTCCGTCGCGCGCAACGTGCCAGGTGATGGGAGGGTCGGTCAAGCCAAGATCTTTTGCCATTTCCTTCCGGACGCGAATGCCATCGTCGCCAGAACCCAAAGACGCCAAAGATCCTGCAGCTCCCCCAAATTGCACCATGAGCGCGCGTGGCTTAAGTTGCTCAAGACGTTCCAGATGACGCTGGAAGCTAGACAGCCAGATTGCACATTTGTGCCCAAAGGTTATGGGTAGAGCGTGTTGTAAGTGAGTGCGACCTGCCATGGGTGTGTCGCGGTGCTTTCGAGAGAGCGCTTCAAGATTCTTGATGACAGAGCGAAGTGTACGCTCAACAATGTCAAGGCCTTGCTTCATTTGCAGAATGCTGGCGAGATCCATGATGTCTTGGGTAGTTGCACCCCAGTGCACATAGCGTCCAGCCTCATCGCCACATGAGGCAGACAGTTGTCGTACCAGGGGAAAGATGGGATAGCCTACGATTTCGGTCTCGGTGCGGAGTTTATCATAGTCTAGCTCGACCTCGTTCGCTTTTGAGGTCACAATTTCGCCGATGTGAGATGGGATAACATTGCACTTGGATTGCGCTCTTGCCAATGCAGTTTCGGCGTCAACACATCGATTGATGTAGGCCTTGTCGTCGAAAACCTTGCGAATTTCCTCGGTTCCAAAAAGGGTCCGGAATATGACAGAGTCAATGGCACTCACACTGCCCAAGGATCGGCGTTGGCAGCGAACATTTGCTAGTCGTGGGACAACGCGCAGTGGGGCGCGACGAAGGAGAAACATGTTGCGTTGGACAGACTCTGCAAACTCAGTGCACAAGAAGTGGATAATGAAGGGCGAGTATCCGCCGCATGGATACAAGACGCATCACGGCTATAGGGCGGTGTACGTGTGGGACTCTCATTGCTGCGACGTCGTGTGGGGAGCATTGCCGGGCGACGGAAGGGGCCACACGTACGCGCTAACTGGCGACCTCACGTGCTCTCGCGTTCTTCAGGCCCCCGCAGCGCCTCACACGCGTCGAGCTCCAGTTCGTGTCATCATCACCCACACCCAGCACAACGACATCGTACCTAGGCCTCGATTCTCAACTACAGTACTAAGATTCACGGACAAAGAGCGAAGCCACACCCAGCCCGGTGCTTGCACACATGCTGACTATCCCAATCTCCTTGTCTTGTCTGCGAAGCTCCCCAAACATTGTCGCCGTCAGGCGAGCGCCCGTGGCTCCAGTAGGATGCCCGATCGCAATAGCACCTCCGTTAGGGTTGAGCTTCTCTTCATCCAAACCGAGCGCGCGAGTGACCGCGATTACCTGACTCGCGAAGGCCTCGTTCAGCTCAATAACATCAACGTCTTTCAGCTCCACGCCGGTCCATTTCAGGAGTGCAGGTATAGCATAGATCGGGCTGATGCCCATCTCATCAGGCGCACACCCTTTGACCTGTGTGCCTACGAAGCGACCTAGCGGCTTCAGGCCACGCTCCTCCGCCCACCCTCGTCGCGCCAGTATAGTGGACGATGCGCCATCCGAGATTTGAGAACTGGTGTATGTGTTAGTCTAGCCCGCAAGCCTCGAAGGGGTCACTCACGAGTTGCCTGCTGTGCTTTTCCCGTTTTCACTAAACGCAGGTTTGAGCGTCGACACTTTCTCGAACGTCAGACCATGTCTGATACCTTCGTCTTTGGTCACTTCATACCCGGACAGTTGTCCAGTTGCCTCGTCAATCCTAGGAACAGTGATGGGTTGAATTTCCCAGTCGAAACGGCCCTCCTTCTGGGCTCGGCTTGCACGGCTGTGACTTCTCACTGCATACTCGTCTTGCGCTTTGCGGTCAACATTGTAACGCGTCGCTACGTTCTCCGATGTTATGCCCATGGGCATGATGCAGTCGCGTGCGTCTTTGACATCTGAACCCAAAAGTGTGGGCGAAATGTCAGTAGGAACACCTCTTGAGCCGTAATTCCTCGACATGCTTTCAACACCTCCAGCAAGACCGACATCAATTTGTCCGACCATGATGGAATGTGAGATATGTGTAATAGCCTGTAGACTGCTCGAACACTGACGATTGACGGTGTGGAACGTGGTCGTATTTGGAAACCCTGCATGATTGAGTGCCATGCGTCCCGTCTTAGCGAAACCAAGTTCAGCCAGTACGTTCCCGATCATTGCGTCGTTGACATCCTTCGGCTCGATTTGGGCGCGCTGGACAGCTGCTTTCATGATCTTCGACAGTGAGCGAGATTCATCATTGTATTGTCGACTAGACATACTGGCATCAGGATGTCTTCAGGGTGACAGTCTTTATATCCGCCCTTGAAACCTCGCCCGATTGGAGATCTGACTGCGGAGAGGAGAACGACATCGTTTGGACTTTTCTGCAACACACTTCGTGCTGCTTTGCTGAACGTCGCCATAGTTTGCAATGGTCTGAGTCGGGATCAGGCGATGCATCATACAAGACTTGGGTACCATCGTCGGTGTTACCGGAAAACGCACGGGGTCTGCCGCTTCGCGGTTGCGGATGGGTGTAGTGGCGGGGCGGAACTTTGTTTGTGGGGCGAGACCGGACCCCTCCATGACGAAGTGACGAAACACGACCCAGTATGCCCGCAGGAATTCCGAATCGATTTGGAGCAGCTGCATGAGAACACTACCGAAGTTCAAAGTCGATCGAGACAATTCAAACTACTAGAAACCACATCCGTTGCAATGGCCCTCCCGACCAAGTACCAGAATGGCAGCATTGACTCTGCAGTCAAAGGTGTCTACCGTGCATCACCTGTGAAATTGATGATATATGGGAATGGTAAGTTTGATCAGGTCAAGGTTTGGGAAGCATACTGAATCACGCAGGCACAAGCAATCAGCTTTCCGATGTCATTGCTGAGCTTGGAGCAACGAAGGCATTTATCATTACAGGTCGTTCGCTTTATGAGAAAACTCCAGTGATTAAGAATATCGAGAAGTCACTTGGATCTGCGCACGGTGGTACCTTCAGCAAGATCGGACAGCATGCGTAAGCAGTCGTCATCTGCTGGTGTGTTGAAAGCGCTTACACCTGACAGGCCTATTGGTGATATCCGCGAAGCCACGGCATTAATGTCAAAGTCTGGATGCGATGTTCTCATCTCAATAGGTGGCGGATCACCTATCGATTCCGCCAAAGCAATCGCATACAACATCCATGAAGAGACTGGAAAATGGATCCCCAGTATTGCAGTACCTACAACTCTAAGTGTGGCCGAGACAACTCAGAATGCTGGGTTTACTACGGAAGAGAAACACAAGATCGCAGTCAGCCATCCAGAACTAGTACCCAAAGGTGAGACGTGCCGTTAGCAGCCAGCAGAACTAAGTACTAATAAGATGCAGCTGTTGTGTACGACGGTGAAATTGCGCTTTACACACCACTTCATCTCTGGACCAGCACAGGAGTATGCTCATAGAACAATAGGAGTCGTGCGAGATCTTTTTGCTAATATCGAGTAGATCCGATCATTAGACCATGCAGTCGAGCTGATGTACCACCCACTTGCAGCCGAGATTCCAACCAAGCGCATGTCTCTGGAGGCCATCAAAGATCTGTTCACCTACCTGCCCAGGTCGAAAGCAGACCCAAAAGATGCCGAGGTTCGCACCAGGCTGTTCCTCGCCTGCTACTCCTCGCTTTTTCCTTTCCTTTACACAGGAGGCGTTGGTCTCAGCCACAGCATTGGGCATGCAATTGGCGCAACCTACAGTATCCCGCACGGCATCACAAGCTGCTTGAGCTTAGCCCCAACAGTACACTTCAAGGCTAGCAACCCAGAAGAAGCAAAGCAGATTGCCAGAATCATCCCATATATCGGGAAGCAGAGCACAGGTAGCGACGAGAAGGACTCACATATTGTGGCGGACGCCATTGCAGGACTAGTAGAGGAACTGGGCCACAAAACTACTCTGACAGCTGTAAGTCTCTGTCCTGGTGATGATTATGACTATACTGATGGCGTCATAGTACGATGTGCCGACCGGTGATGCAGAAGAAGAAGCCATTGCATCGCGAGCACTCCATAGCAAGGACCACAAAGATTTTGCAAGTTGTGAGTATCCTCCGTTGGTTTCATTCAGGAGCAATGGCTAACATGTTACTACAGTGAAGCAAATCGTGCACGACCTTTACTAGTCAACCCCCGAAGCTAGAATTTGATAGTGGACAGTATCATAGGCCAGTATCATTTGTGCAATGTTTGCTGTTCAAACAAACCTTGGAACCGCATCCAGCGGTTCACGTGCAACACACCTGTCAAGTGCCGCCGTGAAAGCTGGAAAACAATTCCGCAATCCACCACATTAAGTTTTTCCGTTCGTCACATTGACCAATCAACGTGCAAGTTGCCCGCAATTCCGCGACACCTCCGGCGTGACCCGGCTAAATTCACATCCACCACGATTGTGGAGCCTTTTCCGAGTCTGTGTTCTTACCCGTACATCGGCGCGGCATTTGTGTCGGAGTACCCCAAGGAACTAGGGTGACGATGCACATGTTGTGTGGGGTGCTTGAGCTCCGCACCGAAAGTTGCTTTCTCACTTTCTTCGCAATTATTGTGCTTTGAGACTTGTGGAGGCTTCCGAAGAACTTGGGTGTTGTCACGGCGGTCTACGATTGACTCACGATACCAATCACGACTCTCTGAAGTGAAGCAAGATCAGATCACACTGCTGCTCTTTCTCAAATTCGACGCGTGCAAAATCACACATTCTTGAAGATAGTACACTCGCAAACAATCTTTCACGATGCAGCGATCGTTCCTTTTCACAGCTCGCCGCAATGGCCCAGCAACAGGCCTGCGCTTCCTATCGAGCACACCCTCACGCCTCGCAATCAACAAAATCGTCTCCTCCGCCGAGGAAGCCCTCAAAGACATGAAGTCCAACACTACAGTCCTAGTTGGCGGTTTTGGCTTCTCCGGTGTACCAAATACCCTCATTAATGCGCTTCGCGACCGAAAGGATCTCTCTAATTTCACAGTCGTCAGCAACAATGCTGGTATGCCCGGTGTGGGACTCGGCCAATTACTAGAGACGAAGCAAATAGGAACAATGATTGCGAGTTACATTGGCGATAACAAGGTGTTTGAGCAAATGTACCTCAAGGGTCAATTGAGTCTGCAATTGACACCGCAAGGAACGATTGCGGAGAAGTGCGCGGCTGGTGCAGCGGGTGTACCTGCCTTCTACACACCGGCTGCATACGGAACGATAGGTATGTTGCGTGGTAGAGCTGAGAAATGAATTGAGCTGACGCATCACCACAGTACAAACCGGCGAGCTCCCTGTACGGTACAACACCGACGGCACCATCGCCGTCATGGCTCCCGCAAAAGAAACCCGCGAATTTAACGGCAAACAATATGTCCTTGAGGAATCCATCTACGGCGATTACGCCTTTGTGAAGGTCGCAAAGGCAGATCGGTTAGGCAACTGTCAATTCCGCAAGGCGCAGAATAACTTCAACGAAGCCATGGGCAAGAACGCGAAGATGACTATTGTTGAGGCAGACGAGATTGTGGAGGATGGACAGATTGCACCAGAAGACATTCACCTCCAGGGTATCTACGTGAAGAAGGTGATCAAGAGTACAGTTGGCAAGGCGATTGAGAGGTTGGTGCATTACAAGGATCCTGAGGCGCAGAAGAAGGCTATTCTCGAGGGTGGTAAGTTAATGTGTCCTGTAAGGGGGATGATGTACGTTGCTGACACGATGGGACAGGCTCTTCAGAAGCATCACAAAAGCGCGAGCGCATTATTAAGCGTGCGGCGCAAGAACTCAAGGATGGCATGTATGTCAATCTTGGTATCGGCATGCCTCTAGCAGCCCCTGCTTTCCTGCCAGAGGGCACTGAGATTGTGCTGGAATCTGAAAATGGTATTCTGGGTATGGGACGGTATCCCAAGCCGGGCGAGGAGGGTAAGGATCACAATTCCTGCTTTCGAATGAGACGACTTCAATGCTAACATCAATTCATAGATCCTGACCTTATCAACGCCGGCAAAGAGACTGTTACATTGATTAAAGGTGCCTCAACATTCGGCAGTCATGAGAGCTTCGGTATGATAAGAGCAGGTCGCATCGATGTTGCCATGCTCGGCGCCATGCAAGTGAACCAATTTGGCGGTACGTATCCCTTCCATCTTTCCCACCACCCCTTCTTATCCCGCTGTCATACTCACACGCCACAATAGATCTCGCAAACTTCATGCTACCCGGCAAAGTTAAGGGTATTGGCGGCGCCATGGACCTCGTCGCGAACCCCACCCAAACCAAAGTCGTCATCACAATGGAACACGTCGATAAGAAGGGCAACCCCAAGATTCTGAATGAGTGCAGTTTCCCGCTCACAGGGCAAAAGTGCGTGTCGACGATTATTACGGACCTAGCTGTGTTCGATGTGGATCGTGTGGAGGGATTGACGCTGAAGGAATATGCGAAGGGGGTGTCGGTGGAGGAGATTAGGAGTAAAACGGAGGCGCCGTTTAAGGTCAGTGCGGATTTGAAGGAGATGAGTGTCTGAGGTTCTCTTTGAGTGGATAAGACATGGTGTTTAGGTATGACGCATTTGGATCTTTTAGCATCTGGCGTTCGTACTATATTCAAAGTTGAAGAACCATATTATCAGATACCACCCCACAAGTTCATTACAACATCTCACTTACTCCCCCCCTCAACACTATCCAAAGTAACATACGCCTTCCCAGGCGAATCCTCACTAATATCCCCCCAAGCACTCCAATGCTTATACACCAACTTCCTCCCCTCAACCTCATCCGCAATCGCAATTGCCATATCCGCCACACTAATCCCCGTCAACCTCCCCTCAAAAACACTCTCCCCCTCCTTCTGCTCCCCCTCAAGCACCATATCATCAACACTAACTTCATACTGCCCCGTCCGCTTACCAGGCCGATACAAAGCAGACGGCGACACAAAACTCCACTCAAACGACGTATTCCCATCAAAAAACATGAATGCAGTACGTCCTGCTTTTATAAAATCACCCGCCATGTCTTGTTTCTTGATACTATCTTCATACTCCTTTATCACGCTCAAGTCATCCGGGGTAGCTTTGCCGTCGCGCTCAGCGAGCCGTGCGTTACGGTAGCGACGCAGTGATGTACCCATTATACCGAGGCGTTCCTCCATGTATGCAATGTGTGCTAGGGAGGTGGAGATTGCGCGACGGTAGGCGAGGAAGAAGTCTGGGTGGTCGACGCATGGGGTTTGGGTTCCTGGGACGTGGAGGGAGCCTGCGCCGCCTACGAAGAGGAAGTAGCTTGCTGGTGAGAGTTTGTAGGCGAGAATTAGTTTGCGGACTGTTTCGAGGAAGGGCACTGGATCGTTGTTAGTTTTTGTTAACAGGTGGGAAGGGGTTCTTGGTGGACGGACTGTACAGTAGTGCACCGGCACCAGCTGTATGCGGACCGTATTCAGAGACTAGTACGTCGATGCCTTCGAAGCTTTTGGCGAGTTCTTCGATGGAGATGGAGTCTATGTCTACGGGTCTTGGGATGTAGCGTTCATGTTTTCCTAGCTTTTCGGGACTGCGCGATATGCCTATTACAGTGTGTCCGCGATTGAGCAGTTCCACGCAAAGGTATGAGCCACCGAAACCTGCAGGGCCAATTACACCCACACGTAAGGACTGAGATGGCATGTCGTTCTCGATGCGTTGACGAGAGATATTGGTTTGGTTACAAAGTCGAATGTCTTAGCTTGCCGAGAGTGCCAGGCGATGATGGTGAATGTTTATTCACATGATGAAGATAGCCTCCCTACGACTTCCAGCGCGATTGCTCAGCAAAGGTCGCGGCAGCAATGCACCGAGGCGCGAACAGTTGGGGTAATTTCTGGGGTAAAGTGTAAGATGAGGGGTGCATGTGGGGCTGGGGTTGCCTACCATCACTTGAGGGGTGCAGGGACTATTCCCCATTGGCCATACACATGCCCAACTAGTCGATAAGTTTGTCGCCCTACAACACGCGTCGCGACGTAGAAGGTGCAATTGAAGTGAACAACATAGCATTACTCTGTGACCATTTTGTGATTATAAACATCAAGATGGCGGAAAACTACGCTTTCATAGGTAGGTATAAACACCAGCACTGCCAATGCCAGAATTAACATCAAGTAGGGCTGGGAGCCATGGGTTACGGAATGGCCTCGAATATCCGTCAGAAAATGCCTGCTTCGTCAACATTGTACATCAACGACATCAACTTATCGGCTTGCCAACGCTTCAAAGACCAATACAGTTCTCACGGTCCAATTGAGATTGTCTCCACCGCGCGCGAAGCAGCCGACAATGCCAAAGTACTCCTCTCAATCGTTCCAGCCGGCGTCGACGTGAAGAAAGTATACCTAGACCCAGAAACCGGTGTCATCGCCGCACGAAAAGACAAAGACAGATTACTGCTAGAATGCAGCACAATTGATGTCGAAACCACAAAACATGTCGGCAAAACATTGACAGACGGCGGATGGGGAATCTACATCGACACCCCCGTATCCGTAAGTCCCCCCTTCGAACCTCAACCATCTTGAACTCAATCCCCTAACAAACCCCCCACCAGGGCGGCGTCCCTGCAGCCGAAAACGGCACCCTAGCAATGCTAATCGGCCACGCACCCCCCTCGACCCCCCCATCAACCCCCCTCCTCCCAACAACCCTCTCCATGCTCGGCCCCCCCTCAAAATCCCACTACCTCCACACCCTCGGCGCAGGCCTCACCGCAAAGATAGCAAACAACTACCTCTCAGGCACCATCCTCCTCGCAACAGCCGAAGCCCTAGCCCTAGGCGTACGCCACGGTCTCGACCCCGCGGCTTTATACTCGGTAATCAAGTCTTCCACGGGACAGTCTTGGATGTGCGATCATGTTTTCCCCGTGCCGAATGTGCAGAGGGAGTATTGGGTGCCGAGTAATACGGGGTACAAGCCGGGGTTCAAGACGCAGATGATGCTTAAGGATTTGGGGTTGGGGATTGAGAGTGCGAGGCAGGTGGGGGTGGAGCCGACGATGGCGGAGGCGGCGTTGGGGGTGTGGGAGAGTGCGGCGAGGGACGAGAGGTGTGTGGATAGGGATGGGAGTAGTGTGTATTTGCATGTTGGGGGGTTGTTGCCAGAGGGGTATGAGGATAAGGGGAAGAGGAGGGAGGATGGGACTTGGGATTTTGGGGAGTGATTGGTTTATATGACTGCGGGTTTGAACTTCTAGGTTCTAATTATCAAATATTTTCTGAGGTTGACTAGCGCACCCGTTTTTGTGAATTGAACTTGTATGTCGTGCGGAAAAGTTGAGTAGACTATTCTGCCTTTTGTGCACCAGAGTAAGCAGCTATTATATTCTTCAAGCTTTCATATAAGCTTCTCTATCTGCCCTGCAAAAAGTTCTGAAAAACAGCCAACACATTATCATATCCCACCGATTCACCCAACTTCAACACCCTCTCATCCCTGCCCACATGTCCAGGCAACCCCTCACCAGACCACCTACACGTATTCCCCTCACTACTCGGCCCATACACTCTCGCACTAAATTTGCCATCCTGCACCGCCGGCCAAGGATCCTCACCATTGACAAACTTGATAAAGTCCTCTCCATACGCCCGCGCAACCTTGAGTTGTTCATCACCAAGATGCTCATTGTAATTCTGAAAAAGATACGCTACGTCGAGAATGTGACCTGGCTCACCTTGGAATCGGCCTTCCCATGGGATCCCCTCGTTGAAGTGGTACAGGAAGAATTTGTTCTCGGGTGTGTTGGGCCAACCCTGTGCCGTGGCGCGAGCAGGGGCGTAGAAAGCAATTTCAGAGGCAAAGCGGAGGATGGATAGTACTGCGTCATCGTCTTTAGTCTCGGGCGTGATTTCAAAGGCCGATATAAGTTGTTTGGCAGCTTCAGGGTGAGAAGCGAGTGTCTTGTTGGCGGAGTCGATGAAGGCTTGTGCAATGTTGGATTTGCGCGCATCGAGGGCCATGTAAGCGAGAATGTTGGCATCGAGTTTGGATTCGCCGATCATCAGGGCTTTGCACCATTTTCGGCCTGGCATGGGGAACTCTGGGCTGTCTTCTTTGGATGAGACAATCTTGAAAGTTGGGGTTCCTGGTACTATGTCTCCGTCTACGGATGGGAGCAGGGGAGCGCCTGGCGGGACCTTTTGCCATAGATCATCGACCGGTACTTTGAGGAGGGCTTCGATGCGCTCTTCTGGAGACTTGTCTTTCAGTCCCAGTGCGTCAATCACTTGTTGATAAGCCGCTTCGGTAGCCTCTTGTGGGATTGGGGCAAACAGCAAAATCGCTCCGCCGGTGCTGAGACAGCGCTTCATCAGGGGTTCCTCTGAGCAGAGAAGCATGGTCACAGATACTATGCAAGTTAGTGTTCAGCGCCATGTCGAACTTGGATTTACTTACAGCCCCCAGCGCTCTCTCCAACGGTCGTAACCTCATCCGCGTTACCACCGAAGCCGCCAATGAATTTCTTGACCCATCTCAAGGCAACCCGTTGATCGCGCAATCCATTGTTCGCCTTGTAGCCCGCTTTGCGTAGTTCCTCTGATGTCAAGAAGCCAGGAGCACCCAGACGATAGCTATATCTCTTAGTTTCTGTTCGACTCAATTATCTCATTACTTACTTGATAGTCACACCAATCATTGGCTTCTTCTTCTCCACCGACAATCGCACCAGGGGCGCTGGATCGTAATGCGGATACCAGCTGGATCCAACAGCGAAGCCCCCACCATGTATGAAAACGTAAACTGGTAGATTGGCATTTGGATCAATCTCCCCATTCTCGTTTGATGGAATGGTGATATTCAGGTTCAACCCTTCCAGATCAGAATGGTGCGGCACATCTGGTATTGGCAGTTTCTTCTGGATGAAGCCAAATTCGTTGTTGATTGCACCAATGGGCGACACTGGTGGTGGTCTAAAATGTCAACACAGACCTGTTGTTGAGTACGGTAGGTCTGACAACTCACCCAAATTTCGTCGCGTCCGTTGCTTGTGTTCCATATCCCTCGACCAATTCTGCACTGGCGAGACGGTTCTTCAAAGTTGCGTATTTCAATCCTTTGAACTGCACGACGCCGTCTACACTGTTTCCACGTATCTCACCCAGGCTCGAGTGCTTCAAAGTGGCCGACATGCTAGCGGTTGCGAGAATGTTGCTTGATTTTTGCGCGATGATACTCTGTGTAGTAGAGGTTGATCACGTAGCGCAGTGAAGCTGTGTAATGTCCGTACTGTGTATGTTCATGTGACGTGCAACTGTCGAATAAGGGTCCACGGTGGTTGCTAGACGCAGATCGTGGGAAGTCGCGGAAAGAGAACCGTGGGGAAAGTGTCTACCCCGCGCCAGTACTACGCTAGAAGCAGTGGGGCAACAGGCCGTGTCTTCACATCGTCCATGTTTCGCGATGTGGGGGGCTAATAATCGCAATTCAGTATACTCGAGTGCCGGTCACTTGGTGTCTCAGTTTGCATTGGTAATCATTCGCGGTTCGATATTGGCTGTCCGGGAGAGGTTCCAGACTTATGTTGGTGCAACACCACCGGACCTTCTGCGGAAACGGCGACGATACGTGTCGAGATGGCTGGTCTACCGCAGACTGATGCTTTTGTAGAGTTGTCGTTGCTTGATGGCGGGAGTTTCTTGGCTGATCGCAGTCGCATGCATGCCGGTGAAAGTGGTGCTTTTCGCATGTACAACTGGGCGTTTTACATAACGCATCAAGGGAGACACGTGCTGTGGGATCTTGGGCTAGATGAGGTATGTGAAGGCTTAGGAGGGACCCGCTTTCCAATAGCTGATAGGATACAGGACCGTAGTTGCTACACACCTTGGGTGAACAAGCACATGCTGGACATCGTCAATCATGTTGGTCCCAGGAGAAGTATCGTACAGCAACTATCAGAGAGAGGCGTAAAAGCAGATCAGATCGATACCGTTTTATTTAGGTGAGTTTGGACCCTCCAATAAATTCAGTAGCTTACGATATGATAGTCATGCACATTGGGATCACTCACGACCAATCAGCGATGTATTTCACAACGCAACGGCCTTTTTCGGTCCTGGCACTCGATCATACTGTGCACCAGGCCACATGAAGGATCCAACTTTACAATGGGATGGCCGTTTCTTCGACCCAGAGGACGCTACCGAAAAGTGGTCTGAGCTTGATGGCGATTGGAAACGATTTGGTCCTTTCGAGAAAGCCTTGGATTACTTTGGAGATGGGAGTTTCTGGATTCTCGACGCACCAGGTCATATGCCGGGGAATCTGGCGGCAGCAGCAAGGCTGAGTGACGGAGAATGGATACTATTGGGTAGTGATTGTACGTCAAACGATTGATGAGTGATCAGAATCACGCTAACCTCAACTCGTAAATAGGTTGCCATTCAAGGTATGTTCCGAGGATCTCTTAAAGTCATTTGCTAAAATACACACACAGGGCACTTCTCGACGGTCAATGCAGTATCGCGGAGTTCCATGGTCCGGGCAATCAGAAGATGTCTCTCCACACGGACATAGATGCTGCGCACGACACCATCGCAAAGATACAGACATTGGAGAAGGACTTTGGCTTCCACACTGCATTGGCTCATGATGCAGTGTGGCTGAAGAAGGGCACAGATCCAGTTCTTATGGGTCTTCTAGATAACGACATGCGAGTGGCTGCACGAGATAAAATACCATACGATGAGACAGCTTAGGTGCAGGTAGTGAGAGAACGGTCCATGTGGCAAGTTCAAAGGACCATGGTCGGTCTTTAGGTTAGTGCCTAGATGGCAGGAGCAAAACAGCGCAAAACGGAGCGTACTGGTTTACTGCTTAGAAAATGCACAAATTGTTTGAATGAGATGATCATTCATAATCTCCATGCTACAAGGACATAGACCAGATTAATTCAGAGCACAAACAGTGATGTCCCTTGGTACCGCCTCTCCCAGTCCAGTCAACAGATCGATCGGACGAAGAAACACGCTCACAACTCTAAACGCACCACTCTATCTTGACCCTGGATTACCGCCAAGTTTGCCAATTGCACATATAGTGCAACGAACAACCCCAACATAACGACCATAATTACCCCGAGGATAGTACTCAATGTCTGATGATTCTTCAGAGGAACGCATTGTCCAACGGGTGATTCATGGGCATCGGAATCGTCGGACTCTTTATCGCTACCTTGGACTACCTCGCGCGAAATTGAGCGGGAAGGCAGTGATCGCGTCACCATATCCGGTGACGAAATCGCGGAGGAGATTGCAAGGTTTGCATTCACTCCGAAGAATGTGTTCGTTGCCGAGACCTCCTTGTCGTGTTCTTCACCCTCCTCCCCCTTTTCGCTCTCTACCTCAACGCTTCGGTCATCTTCACTTGTGCCTTCCGATTGCTCACTCAGGTACAACTTATAAGCATCCTTTACAGGTGTACCACGTTCCGCGGTGTCGCCGCACCCATCGGGATACGCGCCGCTGCCGTCCAGTGGGGCAAGATTATCGTCCCTGTACTTCTCTAGCTCCTCTAATTCAGCCTGCTCTTCTGGGTTCAGGTCGTTGAGCAGGTCTTCCTGGGCCATCTTTGCTGGATGAACAGGCGAAGATGCTTTGCGACGGCGCTTGAGGAGAGAAAGGGAGGGTGTGTTCTCCTTGCCTGAGCGGGGAGCTGGTGTGGTTGAGATTGTAGAAGTCGTGAGATTGGAGTTAGAGCCTTCATGACTGTGACCGTTGAGGCAAATGTTGGAGTTCTGTTCGGCATTAAGTATTATAAATGATGATGTCTTGGACAGATAAAGAAGTAGCGACTTACCTTCAGCTCAACATCTGCATCCTCTGTGTCCGCATCGCTCTTCTCAGGTCCACCTAAGCCGTCCTGACCATCTTCAAGCACCTCCCACTCCGTCGCACCACTACTGTCGTATCGATCTTCTTCTGCTGCAGCTTGAGAATGCTGCCGTTGATACTCCCATCTCCTCGAGAGTTCTGCGTTGATTTGAGCGCGAAGCTTGTCCCGTCGAATCTGCTCATCTACCGGTATTGGAACAAGCATGTTTCCGACGTAGCTACTGCTAGGGTATTGGCTGGAAAATGTCCGTCCAGTCATGTATGGCGTGTTCAGCACATCTTCTATCGTATCGCCGTCGACACTCGGTTTCTCGCGGTTCTTTTCCGTCAGGATTCCCGTTGGCTGGTGATGCACATATACATCGCTGAACACCACTTCCGCTGGTGTCGTAGCAGCTCTATCTGTACTCCCGCTTGTTTCATTGTCGCGCTCTCCATTTCCACCGCTATCTTCCTCCCTCTCTTCTTCTTCTTCCTCGTCACTAGAAGTCATACTCTTATCCTCATCCTCATACCCATCGCTCGTCTCATTACCAAACTCAAACTGCTCTTCGTCAAGGCGCACTTCGTCTTCATTTCCGTCCTCACTACTAACATCAACAGATCCATCATCTCCCGCAATGATATTTCGATTATCCAGTAACGAGGACGGCAGCGGAGATGAAAGGGATTGCGAGATTGAAGAAGTTGATGGCGATGAAGTCAAGTCGTCCAGGATATGATCTAAATTATTTCGTAGAGTACCTGGCGAGACCGGCAGGGGCGAGCTTGACTTCTGGTATCGCTTAGTAGCAGATGGATTCCTAGGTGAAGAAGGAGGTGCATGGCCATTTGGTGATTGTGTCGGAGGCATCGTGAAGGCCGGTGGCTGCACAAGTGCTGTGATCGGCTGTTGTAAAATTGCGATGACTTGGTTGCGGCACGTTAGAGGCAAGAGAGAGGAAAAGTTGTTTATGAAAAGGTGAGTCGCGATTGCTAAAGAGGGAGCGCGGGACGTCATCACGCGACCTACCGAAAGTGTGAAAGAGGAAGCACACACTGCAGACGAGTCGCTGTGATAGTGTCACCACTGGCTACGACTACATAGACAGGAATCAGATCTCTTCGAGACATCTTTTGTAATTCCGAGCAACATCGCGTTTCCACATCTTGTCCTAACGCCGTTCAGGTTGATACCGTCTCCCAACTACTCAGACCTCAACACCACTCTCCCCTACCTTAACACCCCGAAGCACATACCCATCCCTCTTAGCCTCTTCCGCCTCCCTAAGCACCATCTGCCTCGCCCCCTCACCCCTCGGCACCCACCTGACCTTATAAACCTTCGCCATCGTCGTACTACCCTGCGCGTCGAACGCTGTATCGCCAGTATCCACCTGCACCTCCCTGCCGTCTTCACCAAGCGGCGGCAAGATGTCAAACGCCCACAACAGCTTCGCCAAAACAATGTACATACTATTCTCAGCCAAATGTACACCGCTACATATCCTCCTCCCTGCACCGAATGCCCAGTGGTCGCGCGCCTCGGCGGGGCCAGCGGCGTAGTGGCCCGAGCCGTGCGTATAGGAGAGGAACCGGTCTGGACTGAAAGTTTCAGGGTTGGTATAAATATCCGAATTGTAGTGGATAGGGTATTGTTGGAGGCAGACGACAGAGTTTGCGGGGATGTGGATGTTATTATAGGATATGGGAGCGGTGGTGTAGTGTGGTGTTCCGATGTTGGTGACAGGGCGCAGGCGTAGTGTTTCTTTCACAATGGCGCGAATGTAGGGTAGTGAGGACTCGTCGGTAAAGTCGGGCGAGCGCTGTTTTCCAATGACCCTGTCAAGTTCTTCGTGGGCTTTAGCTCGGACCACGGGGTTTGCGGAGAGGTATAATATCGCGGTATTCAGGGCAGCACTAGTAGTTTCACTGCCAGCTTCTATCATACTGCCAGCGAGAAAGGCGGCTTGGAGTTCACTGATGCCTTGAGATGCGTAGTCGCTATCGACGAGCTGTTTGACGAAACATTCCGGAGCAGTCTTGGTTTCAATTTGTGTTTTGAGAGAGCTGAAAAAGGACATCCAGAGGTTGGCTTGCTTGTCGAAATAAGGCTTTAGAGGTTTGCGCCACCACTGTAAACGTGGAGGCAGAGCACCCAGGAAAGGAAGTGTATCAGCGAGATATGTGCCTGGTTTGGCAATGACGCTGAAGTCGGACATGAGTGAGTAGATTTGGTGGACTTCTTCACAGTCCTATTATAATCATGTTAGCTGACCATGCTACCGAAAGGCGATGTCGGAAGAGCGCAAAGATGTTCTACTTACCCACTCTGGTATCCTCCGCCCATACGTACTCGTCATGATCACGCTAACAGTATACCTCCTAATCGCCATATAGCTCACATCATTTCCTACTTTTTCATCCGCACCTTGCAAAATATCCTGACACAGCATCTTCGCCTCATATTCCTGACTTGGCTTGAACGTCGCACTGACCGCCGGTGTCAACAATTTATGGCTGATTCCCCTCAATTTCCTCCACTCTGGTCCGTACTCCATGAATAAGAAACGCATGCCGCCGGACAAGGCATCGCTGGCGACTGGCGATGGTGCTCGCGAGGATGTGTGCACAGATTGCTTGTCGAGGATCTCTTTGCAGGCCGCAGGCGAGCATATCATGTACCAGTCGTTCCAGCCCAGGCGGATCTTGTACAAGTCGCCATACTCCCGCGCCCATGCGGTGATTTGTCGGTGTGGCTGTGCGCCGAGTTGGTGTGCATTTCCGAGGACTGGGAGACCTTTGGGGCCTGGTGCGGTCTTGAGGCCAGCTGGAGGTCTGTTTTTGTAGCGTGTATAGATTGCGAGGCTTGTGAGGAGGAGGATTACGAGGAGGAGAGTGTACATGTGGGGCGATCTTCGACGGTAGGAATAGGAGCGTCTGAGGTTTGCTTGAAGAGAAGAAGATGAAGAGAAATTTTACAAGAACCTACCGTTCATGTATGATATGTGCTTGCTATTTACCTATATGCATTGATGCAATTTGTGGTTCGTGGGGTAAAGCAACCCCAGGGCTGAGATGCAGCTTCCCCACATAGCCGGATTGGTCGATCCCAGACGATTGAGGGGAACGTCTAGCCACGCGAGGTTGTCACAAGGATGTGGGATTACATTTGTGTGCAGTTCCAACCCGTTTCTCCAACACATATCTCATCGACGTAGCATGGTAGACACCGGCATTGCAGCTTCACGGAAAGTCCGGATGTGAAGCGTTTCTGAGTCAAATTACGCTGGATGCTGAGTAAGTCCCAATTCGACGTGACACTGTCATGACGCCGACATTTGCAGACTTTGCGTCGTCAGCAACCAGAGATGATATCGTGGCAGTGGAGAGGAAATGGTTCCTCGTGGCCCGCAACAGACTTCCGTGCCTTTGTCAGCGGCTCACCTTCGCTTCTTCAGAACACCGACGTCACCGACCTCGGACCTTTCCAAGCACCAATGTTCTGCAACGCCCACAATTCACCATGGCTTCCTATCCGCCTAGGTACCACACTTGGCTTCCATGACATTGTGCTCTCTTAGAGTACTATTCCTTTAGATTCATATGCTGTCGCGCCTCGCCCTCCCCTCGCCGCTACGTCTCCTCACTAGCACCCTCTTCCTCACCGCCACCAAGTCGCCCATACATCGACGCGCCGCATCCACAATGTCGCCATCGGCATTCAAGCTCGATCCCACGATCTTCAATGCGGGTCTATACAAACGCGTGACCGATCTCTGGTTCCCGGGCATCGACACCACGGGTCGTGAGCTTGACATGAGCGTCGCGAAGCGCTGGTTCGGCATTGGCACACCAGAAGAGAAGCGCCTCTTTGACGAACAATGCAAAGACGCGTTTGAAAAAGCGCTGGAGAGCGTTGGGCCTGCGAAGTTTCCCGAGGCTAGTGCGCAGCCATTTGTAGACGAGATACAGCGCGTAGCTACCCAGGGGACTGGTGCTGGGATTCGCAGCAAAGATGAAGACGCTGCATGGACGGCGCTGAGCTTAGTCTTGCTGCTCGACCAGATGCCACGGAACATCTGTCGCAAGGGCCATGCGCTGAAAAGCGTGTACACTCACTACGACAAGATATCCTATGCTCTTGCCTCTGCACTGCTTTCCAGCGAATCGACAATCTCTCGACCAGACACGCATCCTATCTTTCGGCGCTCTGCGGCGCATAGATGTTGGTTCTATATGCCGCTTATGCATTCTGAGGAGCTTGCTGCGTGCTGCGCACGACGTTCTTGACGCTCAATTGGCAGCTTTCACAGAGGAACTGGGGGCCATGCAGGATGTGGACGGTTCACAGGCTTTCCTAGTGAACCAGGCTAAGGCAGAGGAAGATCACAGGAGGATTCTGGAAAAGTTTGGGAGATATCCGCATCGCAACGCTGCATTGGGTCGGGAGAGTACTGTAGAGGAAGTCAAGTTCCTTAGCGAAGGTGGTGCGACGTTTGGGGTGGGTGAGGAGAAGTAATTTGAATGCTTTTATCGCACGCCGGAAACCTGTTTGATCCTGAACGTGGCCTCATGGTGCACAACTCTTGGGATCAGTGACCTGTAATCATGCAAAGATCAAAGTAAAAACATTAAGCATCCGGTTTCAAAAAGCAGAGCGCTAACAAGCACACATACATGGAAAAAACAGATTCCATCTACATGCATGCAGCACATCGAAAAAAAGATGGGGTCCTGCCGCGACTCGAACGCGGGGCCTCTCGCAAATTGTGCTTGGGTGTACCCTAAGCGAGAATCATACCACTAGACCTTTTTGATGTTAGATATTGAGTATTCTAAGAGGAATCGAAGTTGTAACTTACCACAGGACCAGATGTTTGATGAAAGAATGTTCAAATTATAACATTATAATCCAAGTAAATTTGCGGATAGTTAGCATCCACCAGTGATGAAGGGTGAGCAAGCACAATACGAACAACGGCAGAACTGGTATGGTTCCATTTCGTTAGTGGGAGCTTGGGAATGTTGACGGCCCCACAGTTCGGTCGAGTTTCGGTGGTTTAGCGATTGTAGGACGTCAGGGGTAAAGCTTTGGAAATCAACATTCATAATTGCTGGTAGTTACGTGATTGACATAGCACAAACCGCAGACCTATGATGCTGCAAGATGCTGCAAGCTGTTTTTCACAATTCCTTTTCACCAATCAATGAACTCAGCCTAACAATTGGCGTAGAACAAAGCTAACAGATGGTATCCTTCGACATCATGAACGAACGCACTTGCTTTCACTACAAGTCTCAACGACCTCTACACAACAACACTGTTACACTCTTCGCCATGAACTGACGCTACCTTCCACTGGTATATGCCGCGAGCACAACAGAGTCACAATGGCACGGCTCTTTCGTTCCGGAAAGTCTTGTTTCCTTCGAAACCGCGTCTTAACAGGTACATACGACAACGCGACTGACCCCCCATCGGCGAAGATTACCACACACTCACTCAACATGTACTTCAACACGACCGTCTCGCATTCTAACAACGTACTCTCACCCCCCACATGGCCGCCCGCAAATCAACTCCACGCACGCAATACATGGCACACCCTCAATGTTTCGCCGCGAGTGGAATTTAGATCGCTTAGGTCCTGCAAGACATCGATGCTAGGTTGAAAAGGCAAGTTGAGCTTGACGGGATCCCTTAAGGATCATCCTGATTGCCGCAAGTATATGGTAGTCAAGTGCATGCTTTGACGGTGAGATACCGGGATCAGGTGCCGTGGGAGGTGGGAGTTGAGAGAAGTGGTGAATTGAAGTAACGAGGAAAATACCTGGTTCTTAAATGTTTTGAGAAACCACGACTTGAAGAATAAGGAGAACCAGTATTAGGCAGATACGACGTTTTCTCATTACCTACCTATGGTACTCAATACCTGAACCATCCTCCCTCCCACCTACCACCCACACCACACCTCCCCCCTCAAACAGGCACAGTAACCGGATTCATAACCCCCGCCCCGCCATCCACCCTAATCTCCCCCCCAGTAATATACCCACTAAACCCACTTGCCAAAAACCCCACCGTGCGCGCAACTTCCTCCGGCCGACCCGCTCTCTCAAGCCCAATCGTACTCCTCTGCGCCTCCTCCCCCTGCAACCGCGCCGTAGGCGGAAACTGATTGCCCTTGCCAACCTCCTTGCTATCCAACGCCGATAAATCAACACCAACATCGATTTGCCCCGCGCACACGGCATTGATACGTACACCGGTGCCCTTGAGCACTAACACTCCGGATCTCACAACGCCGAGCGCGGCATGACTTGCCATTGTGAAGGCGGGGGCCCAGCAGCCGCCGTATAGACCAGCAACGCTGGTTACGACGATGATGCTGCCGTATGGTGTATCTTTTGGTGCGGCGTTGGGGTATGTGCCTCGCGGGGAGAGTTTCTGCATTGCGGCGGGTGCGTATTTGAGGGCAAAGAAGGCGGGCATGGCGTTTGTGGAGAAGGCGGAGAGGAGGTCTGATGGGCCTGTTGTGGTTATGGAGGGGGGGCCTAGGAGGCCGGTTGAGGAGGTCCAGATGTCGAGGCGGCCGAAGGAGTTTAGGATCTCGTCGATTAGGGAGAGGGTGCTAGGGGTTTAGTGTTAGATTTTATGGTGAGGTTGTGGAGGTGGAAGGGGGGTTTGATGGGGTGAGAACGGACCTTTCTTCGCTGGTGGGATTGTAAGGGTATGTGATGATCTTGGTGTTTGGATGTGCGGTAGTGATGGATGTGTAAATCGCTTCATCTGGTGCGGACGTCGACGTAGAAGAACATGCATATATACATGCTGCGCCGTGTGCTATTATGAATCGATATCGTCAGCCACGTATTCCTCTTTGAAAGCCTACCCATCGGAGGTAGCATATTCAGATAGCAAAGGAACTTTGGAAATCCATACCAGCAAGTTCAGCGACAATAGCCACACCAACAGGCTGTGTAGCACCCGTCACTACACAAACAAATCCATACTGTAATCATAATTCTCTATTAGCTATCTTCTCCTCTCTCAAGTATTATAACCCATATACAACCAACCAACCAACATACACTCTCACCTCGACACCAAACAACCATGAGCAACAGAGGACAAACATACCAATTTACCATCCGCCCGATACGGCGAAAAGTGCTCCGAATCCGTCTGTCCAGTCGACGCAGTGGCCATTCTTTCAAAAAAAAGAACCCCCTCCGACTCTTCAAAAGGTCTCGTCGCTAACAATCTGACACTAGAACTGTTGTTGCTTCAATTAACGCAAACACCAGCAAGAGTTCGAGGGATGATTTGACGGATGACGAGACAAAAAGGGACAGGTGCAAATTCAAAGAATCTCAATCACAGTAAGTACAAGACACCGTCGAACGCGTCGCAAAGTATTTACGAAGCCTTCACATGAATTTTTGTTCTGATTTCAGCAAAGCTCGATAGCAGCTAGGCAATGCAGAGACATTGTGGTTGTTATCCACGGCGCGCGGAGATGTGTAAAGAGCGGGCTTTTGTTGGTTGGTTGGTTGGGAGGGGGGGGGAGGGGCGGCGTACGATAAGCTAGTAGGCGATAAGAGCTTTGCATGGCCTGGTTTGGTCTTGGTGGGGTATTGTACTGTACGGTATCGTGCTGCGGGGGTGTTCCGGGGGCATGGGACAAGGGCGAGTGTGAGTGCATGAGCAGGGGATAGATGGAATGGATGTCTGGGGGGCTGGTTTCATGCATGTGCTTTTTCTTTTGATTGTGTAGCTGTGAAGCTTGAGGAATGTCTATGGATACTCTGATCCAACACTCATATTACTACCAGTCATCATGGCTTTGGTGCAAGTCAAACACGCACCAGCAATATACGACGGTCTTCTCTAAGCTGTCTTCGCCTTATCCCCCTCCTCATGATTCTCCCTCAACTTCTCCCTCGGCGGCAGCACGTCCGGCCCAAAACTCAGTGGCAACAACTCCCCCATCGTCCTCACAATAAACACGCCCTCCTTGTTGAACATGAAAATCGGCGTCTCGAGCTTCAAGAACTCGCGTAAGAACTGTCTGCACATGCCACATGGACTGCAGAAGTCGACGATGTCAGTGGTGACGCCGACGGCTTTGAAGGACCCGAGGCGGTGACCCGACATGACGGCTGTGCCCATTGCTACGCGCTCGGCGCAGGTGCCGACGGGGTAGGCGGCGTTTTCGACGTTGGCGCCGGTTATGATGTGGGAGGCTGGGTAGGTGGTGGTGGTGGTGGAAGATGTGGAAGCGGGTGAGGGGGAGACAGCTTGATCGACGAGGAGGGATGCGCCGACGCGGAAGAGGGAGTATGGGCCTGGTATCATCTCCTGTTAGCCCAGACGATCTCTTTCCCACTCCCACTGTATGCCAGTGATGCAGTGGTTAGGGAACGAACGTACAATAAGCCCTCGTCTTGGCCTCAAAGCATTGTTCACCCAGCACCTGCAGTTCCTGCGCCGAAACACCGTGGATCAACCCATTCGTCTCGGTCACACCTTCACCCGGGGTAAACTTTGGCGCGGGTGTTGTCATGGTCGAAGGGGAACGGAAAGAAGGGAGGACGGCGCGTCGCGGCGATGTAGCTTTTGAAGCGCAGCCATGACGATGGGCCGAGGCGCGCCGTGGGGCAGAGAGCTATGGCTATCAAAGGAAGGTTCGGGGACCTCCGATGCCCACAATTACGGCTGTGGATCACCACTGCGTCTTTCGGTATCTTGGTTTGCATTATCCGTGGTGTTGGAGATTGGAGGTGCGTTCGAAGTTCATGTTGCTATGCCCGTTATGATTATTAGGCGGAATCAGGGTCGCTGGTGGAGCCTGAACAAGAGGTTGCTTGTTCCTACATTGCCCACGTCTAGACTCGTCCTTCAAAAGCTCGAGCAATCGCGCCAGGGGCAGCTTCTCAGGAGGTGTAGAAGCGTCGATATTTGCGCGGCGGAGGACGCGTCGCATATATGTGTGAGCTCCACTCGGGGAGCAATTGGCCAGCCGCTCCGATATTGCAACCCAGCCGAATCCAGCGCAGCGCAAAGCAACAATGGCGGCGCGTGTTGACATCGTATACTCTTTCTGGGGGGACATTTGAACGCGTGGGACGTGACTGTAATCAATGAGTGAGAAGGTCGTGCGATGGAGAGATGGATGTCATCGTGATTTGCCAAGCATTATACCGTACAAGCATGTGACTTTGGAACATCATGGTTCAATGTTGGGAGCGACATCACTACATGGATACCTCGTGGTAGATTGCGGTTCTCGAATCAAATGAATGCGTACTGAACCAGCTCATTGTATAGTCTTTACTGCGCTCATATATCTAGATGATATGGGACACCATGGTCTTATTCATGATGTCTCCTTCAGCAAACCCCCAGTATACGCTCTCAATGATTCAACACGATCCCAACCCCCTTCTCCCACCCCTCGATACTCTCTTTAATATTACTCCAATACCTTAACCGCACCACCTCGCCCCTCGCCCCCTCCCAATCCTCCTTTTGAAACATCTCCCCCAACCTCGCCACACTCTCCCCAATCCTCCCCTCATTCTCCTCTCTCAACCCCACAAGATCTTCCTCCGTCTCCGCCTCCTCAATCAACTCCCTCGCCTCCAGCACCTCCATCAACAACTCCGGGTCCTCCACCTTCGCCGTTTCGTCTTCTGCCGTCTCGATACCGCGCAACGATAGTAGGTACTGTGCGCGCAGAAGCGGTGATTGCAGGGTCTTGTATGCGGTGTTGATAGCAGAGGAAAGGGCTTCAGCGCGCTTCTTGTCGGATTGCGGATGCATATCTGGGTGGGCGCGGGCTTGCAGTTGAAGGAATTCCTTCTTCAGGGCGGAGAGGTCGATGTCGAAGGGTCCGGCGGGTGGGGGACCTTGTGGTAGTGCTTTGGGGAAGAACTCGTAGTGGGTCTTTGGGGGAGAGGTTGGCTGGGGGGATTGGGTGTCGAAGGGTGTTTCGCGGGTGTTGGGGGCAGTGGATGTGGATTGGAATCGTCGCTGCACAGGATGTGGTGGAGATGCGCGGTGGGAACAGAGGAGGCATGGTGCTACTCTTTGTGGTGTGCGAGATTGTGAGGTGGTGGATTCGGATATGAGGGCTGCGCGAATCCTGCGGGTGGTCTGTGAACGTATCGCTCGCATGGCTGTGGAGCTTTCGAGAGAACTAGTGGCGTAGAATTCGACCTGTTGTTTTACAAGACGTAGTATATTCTGATCCGGGGACCGCAAGCGCTGTCGTCGGTGATGATAGTAAGGTCTGGAAGAAGCCGAGGCGGCGACAGTTTTCCGCGTTCGAGGCCCGGCAGGTTACGTCATCAGCCATCGAGTATCATCAAGCCATAGACATTGCTTTTGCCAATATTCATCATTTTACAAAGCATACCAGACGAGTTGTCGCAAGGATTATTATAGAACTAAATGCGTCTTCGGTAAGGCGCTTGAGGTGTGAATGGCCAGGGAAGTCTCGGGTCGTGATACGTGCAGAAGCGATCCTGGCGACACTCATGTGCGACGGGAGGACAAGACTGGCATGTTTCAAGTGAACAGTGCGGCTCTGGGTGAAGCACAATTTAGCGTAGCTGTCAAGGTCTATAGCTAACAGCCCCGACTGGCTGCCCTCCAGCTGGGCCATCTGGAAGCCTCGTGGTGGAACACGTGACTAACTACTGTCGTCTCCAGGGCAGTGGATACAGCAACGACTTCACACCACTTCGTGCTGCTACAACACACCAACCCGACAACCGGACTGCGATCCAGAAACCGCATGCCGGTACTCACGAACTGGTGTCAGGGTTTCCCCAGTCGTCGGCGGGTCTCTTGCGGCAGCCCATCCTTGCATCGATCCGGCTTCCCCCACTAGCATGGGGATCGCGAAGAATCCTGCTGCTAGCGATATACTGATGCGATCTGTACAGATCGGGGCGATCTCACTAAACATGAGAAACAGACGCCTTTGCCATGGCCATCATCTCATGGAGCGGCATCCTGCATAGGCCTGCAAAAGGCCAGGTTCTGGCCAGGCCCACTTAACGATTGGATGGGTTCGCCACCCGCGTAGGTATGCAATCACAATTGGCGACGTCACATCCGAACATGGCCTTTCAGATCCTCTTTCCTTCATGAGACATGTTGGCGGAAAAGCGGCCTGCAACGGCGCTGGAGCGCAATGCCTCACTCGATAACGCCCGCGCAAGAGAGCTCTACAAGTACTTCCGGCCTCCAGCTGCCGACGGCGGACTGCCGGATACCGTCCTTACTGCGCACGCACAGCTCGTGGCTTGGAGACTCAATGCTGAGCGCTCCATGATCACATTGATCGATGAGGAAACCCAGTACTTTGTTGCAGAGAGCACCAAGACGCTACATCTCGACAACACGTCGAAGTTTGATCACCCTGATGATGCGCTATGGGCGGGCGTGAGTTCGCTTTCCGGTCCTCACCATTGCCAGCTAATCTGAACACTAGTGCGTCCGCGTGCCCATGGCCGGGCGACTGTGTGAGCATACTCTCGCTACGCTCCCACCGCCGGACGGTGGACCAGCGTGCTTTGAGGTGCTCGATCTCTCCAAGGACGAACGCTTCAATCAACTGGAATTCGTAAAGGGAAAGCCCCACTTTAGAAACTATGTTGGTGTCCCACTGCGCACGCGCAAGGGCATCAACATTGGATCTCTATTTATCATAGATAGCAACATTCGCCCGGCTCTCAACGGTGATGAGAGACAATTCCTCGGCACTATGGCGACCAATATTATCCAACATCTTGAAATGAACAAGGAGAAGAAAGACCATCAACGCACGACCAATATGCACAGATATCTGTCTACGTATGTTGATCCTGAATTGCAACGCAAGCGCTGCACCAAACCACATAGCAGAACGGTGGGAGTTCGAGCCTCTTCTGCGGCCCTTAGATCAGACTACAACGACAAAGCAACGCGCGGCTCTGAACGCCATGAGATTTTCAGCCCGGCTGCAGAGCTTCTGAAAGAAGCTCTAGACTTGGAGGAAGGAGGAGGAGGTGTTGTCTTCCTGGACACCGTCGCCTCCTTTGAGAGACCTCAGCTTGCTTCACTCGATACCGACAAGAGCGAGACGTCGAGTGGTCCAGACTCTGACCGGGAGGAGATGATGCGACCTTTCCAGCCGCCTCCACCGGACGTGCACCCGTTGCCATTCAATACTCACTCGCCAACGCGGGCCTCCCGTGCTAGTAATATGTCTACCGAGGTCCTCGCTCATGCACACTATCCAGTACCCAAATCACACACATCCAGGCTTAACACGCGGCACTTCACACCTCTGTCGCCTGAAGCCCTTTCCAAGTTGATTAAACGACATCCCAGAGGCAAGCTCTTCACCTTTGACAAAGAAGGCCACACCATATCCAGCTCCGAAGACGACCAAGCGAAATCAACTCCTCCACATGGCGAAAAAGGTGATCCGGTTGCAAAAGGCCACAATGAAGCCAAGACCTTAAGGACCCACTTCTCTATGGCTCGTCAGATCATCTTTCTTCCATTGTGGGACCCAACAACATCGCGGTCGTTCGCGTGCTTCATATACAACTGTTCCGACTATCGAGACTTCTCACGCAATTCAGAACTACTCTACTGCATCACTTTCACTAACTGCATCATGACTGAGATTGCAAGACTTGCAACTCTCAAAGCTGATCAGCAAAAGAGCGACTTCATTGGCTCTATCTCGCACGAGCTCAGATCACCACTTCATGGTATTCTAGCTTCTTGCGAGTTTCTCGAAGAGACGGAATGTAGCACTTTTCAGCGCTCCCTGGTCGATACTGCAGATAGCTGCGCGAGGACGCTACTTGATACCATTAATATGGTGCTAGACTACAGTAACATCAACACCCTGGAGAAGAAGCATAAAAGATCGAAAAGATCTAGAGATGGGATACCAAGAAAACACTCGCCATCGTGTTCTCTTCAATCGAACCTGAGTGTTTATCAGTACGTTGACGTTGCATCTATGACTGAAGAGGTTGTGGATGGGGTAGCCACAGGACATGTGTTTACCAACCGCCCACATAAACCAGACACCGATATTGCGCAGGCTCATGATGGCAAGAATCATGACAAAGATGCGTCACTTTCACCAAGTACTTCTTATAACAGGGATGTGGAGCTGATCATCGACATTCCTTCCCAAAACTGGACTTACTGGACTCAGCCTGGTGCGCTCAAGCGCATTATCGTAAATCTGGTCAATAATTCACTAAAGTACACCAAGCACGGATTCGTTCATGTCAAGCTCGAAGCTCTTGAAGACGACTCTTCTCCGGATCCGCAGCACTGTAGTTATGTTACTTTGACGGTAACCGACTCGGGCCAAGGCATCTCCGCCGCTTACATGAAGGACAAGCTCTTCACGCCCTTCGCACAGGAGTCAAGCCTGACACCAGGAACTGGTCTTGGACTTTCATTGGTCAAGTCAATCGTTGGCATGCTCAATGGAAAAATCGGCATTGAGTCCGATGTTGGGGTAGGCACGAAAGTGACTGTAGAGATTCCCGTGACACGTGGCAACCCCGCTAGTAACGGGCAGAGTGATCCTACGAGTTTTGTTGGAAGTGTGGTCGAGCGTATTAGAGAAGATAGCCTGGAATTGGTCAAAAAGCAGGCAAGAGACAGATCTATCGCGATTTACTCGAACGATAGGCAGGGAACTACAAAAGCGCAACACAGGGCATCTCTTCTGATGCGTGAGAGCTTGGAGAATTATCTCGGCGGATGGTGTGGATTTACTGTGCGCTCCTGGATCAGCGATGCCATATTCGACATCGTCATCTCTGAGCGATCTGATCTCAACGACCTACTACTCGTTGCTCCCCATCTATTTACGAACACCAGTCGGACCATGGTCCTAGTACTTTGTGATACTGCAACAGCGCGAGACTTGGACCACGCACACATCAACAGCAATGTCCTTCAGCAAATTCGCTACCCAGTTGGACCATACAAATTTGCTCGTGCTCTCCGGACCTGCTTCGAGCACTTGGAACAAAGTGAGATGACTCGTCAAGGAGTTGCAAACATTGTTATGGGTGACCACACCGAGGCAAAGGTTCTGACACCTGCCGAAGCCATAACAGCTGCATTGGGAAATACTGTCACTTCACCAGCTATTGAAGAATCCCCTTATTCCGCAGTCGTCGAAACGCATAATTCTGTGATGCACGACGACCACATTCGTGGCCAGATTGTGACTAACAACGTCGACATTCTACAAGCATCAGATGCTATTGTGCATACCAAAATGATAACAGAATCTATCCTTCCAGATAATGATGACGATTCCAGTGGTGGTATCCCTCATGCTGCTGAGGAGGCTACACATGGCCCAACCCAAGCACAAACCGCAGCTAGGAATCCCACATCAATAACTCCACGGCGCACAACCATACACACTATCACCACAACCGACAATCACCTCCAAACCTTTACCACGCCTAATGTCCCAGCGACTCCCTCACTCCGCCTCCCGCGGATGCTCCTAGTAGACGACAACTCCATCAACCTTCGCCTCCTCCAAGTCTTCATGAAGAAACGCAAATACACCTCCGTCCTCACCGCCCTCGACGGCCAGCAAGCGGTAAACACTTATCGTGAAGCTCTGTATGCCACGCCGTCTGTGCCGCCGGATGTTGTGTTGATGGATATCAGTATGCCGGTTCTCGATGGATTTGAGGCTACGAGACAGATTCGGGGGTTGGAGGAGGAGTGGAATGCTAAATCGTTGTCAAATGGCACGGATACTGCTCAAGGGGCAAGACAAAACGGGGCAGGGTATGTTGGAGAGAAAGGTAGAGGAGGTGAAGAGAAGATAAAAGAGGTGCATGCATTGATTATAGCGCTGACGGGGTTGGCGAGTGTGAGGGATCAGAAGGAGGCGTTTACGAGTGGGGCGGATATGTATATGATGAAGCCGGCTAGTTTTGCGAGATTGTCGGGGATTATGGATGGGTGGGAGAGGGAGGGAGGCTCTGCTGGTTTTGTCAAGGGGGTTGTGGAGCGTGGAGAGGAAGGGGGTGGGGGTAATAAATCGCGATGAATATGTTAACTTGGCTAACTATAGCATAACTAACGAACGCTTCCTGAAAACTTGCATGTACGATATAAATGACATACATACGGTAGGATTATAACTTATATACTTTATGAAACATCATCTGAGTCATGAATCATCTTTCGACTATAATAGGTTACTTTGTTGAAAAGAAGAACTGTACTCAAGGATCTCGTTAATTGTCCTGTGGAACCACCACTCTACCAATTTCCAACTCCAACGCCAAATCACCGAAATTTATCAAATTTCAAGCACTCAACTCAAGAAGTAGCACCTCAAAATTAAGTGCTCGAATGCAACATCTCAATTAATTCACCATCCATCCCCACTCTAAAATCCCGGCATAAACATCAACATCAATATCGAAAATATATTTCCTCAGTAAAACACCGCCTCCCATCTCCTGCGCCTTGCCAACCCACGTATCCCCCAACTACATGCTCGAAAAATACTCGTATATGCCACACCACCCTGCACTCCACCTTCAGGGATGGTGAAAGTATTCCATTTCCCCCGCAGACAATCCTCACCTGCCTCCTTATCCATGCACAGAAGATTACGGTGCACGTCAGGCAAGGGACCGAAGAAGATTGAAACCATTACAGTCTAAGGTACTAAGTAGGTATGAATGTAGTGTATTTGTTTGTTCATTTGCTTATTCTGGCTTTTGGTGAGGAGGGTTGAGGGTTTCATTGGTAAGTCTGGGAGCATGAAGTGAGAGGGTTACGAAGAGGCCATATCCCAGACCGCTGCTGCTAACGGCAAGTGGTCCCAGAAGTAAAGATTCTTACCTTGATTGTATGATCTTTAATGCGTAGCATCACGGTTATCATCATCTCTGCGTTCATGGTATAGTCTCACGGTGAGAGCTGGGAGCTTGAGAGCAGGCCCTTGCATCGGTACGTTCGAGTAAAGGTGATATGGAGACTGTGAGTATAGTATGAAATTACTCGAATATCTATCCAAGAGCAGTTAGGACAGTTCGAAGTAGCAGTGACCGTTTGTTGGGCACATGCGCTAGCGCTAAAAGTGGGGCTTCTGTTTACTTACCACACTCACCCTCAACCACAGCAATTGCAATTTTACCTCTACATTCGGGTACTCTGCAATTGATTTGTAACAACAGACTGACACCATGGGCGACACTTCGAAATCGCCGATCGTCGGTGCACCCAAGATCGAGTTCTACGACGACCAGGAATTTTGCGCGAACTTATTGATGACAATCACGGAGACGGTGCCTCTCCGGATACTACGTTCGGAGACTTCGGGAGCTGGGACCGGCCTGTTTGTTACAGAAGATGTGGAATATGGAACAGAGATCTATAGATCGGAACCACAAGTCATGTGTGTCGATGATGACAAGAAAGCGCTTGTATGCGACCACTGTTTCGCTTTTGCCAACAGCGTTCTTCACTCAGATGGCCGCTTTAGGAGACAGGAAGACCCGGGTCTTACTATGATGGCTTGTAATGGGTGTAAGGTCACCTTTTACTGCTCCAAGGTAACACCTTTCTGAATATTCATTGTGGAACAAACGTTGCTTAATGACCGAAGCTGAATTGTACTGACTCCTTTGCAGGCTTGTCAAAAGAAAGCTTGGAGAAAGCACCATAAATACGAGTGTGCATTGCTCGGACAGTATACGGAGTTGACCGCACTTACGCGCGTGCTGTACCGACTGATTGAAATTCACAAGCACAAGCTCACATCAAATAATTTCCGGGCCTCGATGTTCAAGCTGCAGAACAATTTCATCCAGCATCTGAAGTCTGCCAATGCTAAATCAATCTGGGACGCATCCGAGCATGCTACATTGGTCACTAAAACCACTCTTGACCCTATAAGAGTTGTTGACCTTTACGGCATGGTGTGTATGATGATTAAAACTGAGAAGGAACTATTCTGACATCTTGAACCTGGCAGGTACTCACTAATTGTATTCCCGTATACCAAGCCGAGCGAACGAGACTCGGTACCTGTCTCGATGTCGTCACTGCTCTGATCAATCATTCCTGCGACCCAAACGCGTTTGTCGTTTTGAGGGCACTTCACTTCGAGTTCGACCAATACGGAAGCTGCTTGCTGGCGAAGAAATCACTCAATGCTACACAGACGTGACGGCAGATTTTTTATTCCGGCATCCCTCTCTAAAAATGGATTATTTCTTTCATTGCCGTTGTAAGTACGTAGGCTCTCACTCATTGCAGAATGCTGACTTTCCCAAGGCACCAGGTGTGAGAGCCAGAAACAGGTGTATCTCAAGAGATTCCCCGAGAGCATTGAGCAAATTGCGATAAACCAGGGGCGACTTGTGAAAATTTTGAACGGAGCGTTAGTCAGCGATGAATGGGACGATTTCTACGTCAATTCGCCAGCCATTATTAAACAAGCTTTCTCTGACGGCAAATGGCCAGAGTATCTACAACCATGGCCTACACTACAAGCGAAACAGGCCAGTTTGCATGAGAAAGCTGGATGTCCGCTAGAAGCCTTGCCCATCACTTTGAGAAGGTGTCTCACGATGGAATGGCGTTTCGGCGATGTGTGGGTAAAAACTCTGTCTGATCTCACACAAGTCCTTGCTGTGATCTTAACACTCCCGAGAAAAGACCAGCCGTACGGTAACTCGGGTTTTCCAACCGAGCCTGAACTCTGGGATGTCCTTCATGGTTATTTGCAAGAGATGTATGTGATTTCCAAGAAGGTCTATGGATTAAATGCTGGGTTTACGAAAGCTATTCACAAGTGGTATCTGGAGAGCACAGATTGTGAAAATCTAGCTTTCTTCCGGACGGCTGTCTTCGCGGAGCGTTTTCGATTTGCGCAGTCGAAGTTGCTTCTTTGGGCTGGGGTGGATAGGCATCGAGGAATCACTCTGAGCTGAGGAGTGCAGGTTATAAGACTGTATGATGTTTTCTCGTGCTCGCTTCTTTGAGCTGGTTCTAGCCTAAAGGATATTACCAGTCCGGGCGGCTTATGTGAGTTGATTAGAAGAGGGTTAACGTGTTCAGCTGGAACTTGAAGATGATACGACACCAATATGATAGTACATGGTTGGCGAAGGAAGACGGTATGCCTAGAATTTGCGCAGGGACAGGAGTGGATACAGGAGAATCAATTCTGTAGCCCCAAGTTGATGAGCAATGAAGCTGGATGCTGCCTATGCTCAACGAGCGAGCTGATAAAAAATGGAAAAGTGAATACAGCGAGGAATTTCAACACCTGAAAATGCTCAAAGGAGGTTACTCTTCATCTCCACTATCAAAGATACCGCCGACCATGCAATCTGGTCTAAGTGCATCCCACTCCTGAGTTGTCCTCGTCGCAACCTCGTACTCACCATTCGAGTGGAACCCCGTAATTGCCAATCTGCAGATGTTCCTCGCAATTCGATACTCAGGCTTATACGCGAACCTCAAATAATCAGATTCAACCGCTGCCTCAAATGCGGCCTTGATAGCCATAAGATCTGAATTCAGGACGCGTTGCCACTAACGATACGCGTGTGTGTCATTCCGCCCAGAACCTCACGGGCCTCATTCCTCATCTCGCATCTCTCGATCTTGGAAACACAAGACGGCTGTCATATTGCCAATGCTATTGGAGTTCATTGCGTTGAACATGCGACGGCCAGTAACGGTCCGCAAGACAAGGAAATCAAGCATACGTTACGAAGAAACCACATTGATCTTTGCATGAGCGCAACTATATGTCAGCACAGTAATTCGGCAGTCACTACTGATACCATGGAATGCTTTAAGGAAACCACATTTTTGCTCTGAGTGAACCTCTATTCTAATCGTGGATGTAAACTTGAGACTAGCACCATCAGTGTCTTAGAGCGCATTATACAGTCAAGCAGAGGCAGTAGCTTCGTAAAAGGGGTAATCGGTATATCCCTTTTGCGGCGGATCGGCACCGTAAAAAGTGTTACGATCATACTTGTTCAGCTCCAGACCCTTAGCAAGACGTTTCGGCAGATCTGGATTGGCAATGAACCACCGACCAAAGATGATAAGATCCGCATCACCAGACTCAACCTTGGGTGCAGCGTTGTCCCGGTTGAAGCCACCAGCAGCGATGAACTTCACACCCCCCTTCTGGAGGACGTTGCGAAAGTTCGAAAGAGTATTACCCTTGACTTTGATAGTAGCTTCAGCCTCCACGCCCTTCCCTCCTTTCAAAGCGTATGCTGAAAGCGCGTCCATCTTGGCTTGCTCGTCTAGCACTTCGTCGAAACGTGGCTCGACCCTTGAGGTTGTTAGTGCTGACATAGTCAAGTTGTAGGGCAAGCTTACATGTGGACATATACGGGCCGTTGATCTTCTGGCAGTGTTGCAATCTTTTCGCAGAGGTACTCCCAGTGCTCATTCGGGTTACTATCCTTGGTGTTCTGGAAGTAGTTGTACGGGCTGAGACGAATGCCAACGCGGTCACTTCCGATCGCTGCCGAGCAAGCCTGGATGACTTCAAGTGGGAAGCGACTACGGTTCTCAATTGATCCGCCATATTGATCCATCCTTGTATTCACATTGTCGTGCAGAAACTGGTCTAGAAGATAGCCGTTCGCCCCGTGGATCTCGATACCGTCAAAGCCAGTTTCGACAGCCTTCTTCGCTGCCTCACCCCAGGTCTTCGTCCAGTGCTGGATCTCTTCGACGCTGAGAGGCTTTGGCGGTTGATCGGCACACGCCACACCATCGATCCAGCTACCCTCCATGGGATGATTACTGGAGCTGACCGTTGGTGCGCCAGCGCGGAACGATGGCGGTGAGGCACGACCTGTATGCCATAATTGGCAGAAAATGTAACCACCCTTCGCGTGAACAGCGTCTGTGACCTTCTTCCAGCCCGCGATTTGCGAGTCGGAAAACACACCTGGCACGCCAGGGTATCCACTGGCCTTGAAAGGTCAGCCTAGATATAAGGAAGTGAATGCTTAGTAACTAACATAGTGTGCAATATCAGTAGCCTCAGTCAGCTGCAGGCCTCCCTTCGACGCGCGTTGGCTGTAATATTCGACATGCAAATCTTGTGGAACGAAGATACCTTCGCTCTCCTTCGTCGCTCGCATCCGCGTCAAAGGCGCCTGCACAATCCGGTGTTCGAGATCCAGAGTACCCAACTTGAATGGCGAAAAGAGAGCCGTCTCCTTCAGAGGTTTGAAACCACTCGGACTATCAGCTTTCGGCATCTTAAAAACTTTCGGGTTGCAATCTTGATTTACGGAAGTACAAAAGGACGAGATTGGAAGAGCGAACGTGATATTGCGAAACGGTTCGATGTACGAATCTCTTGCGTTCATGATCCTCTATTGTACCTGCGCTAATGCCACTCCTGGCGACAGCCATTCTCGTAGGTCCCATGTTTGGGAGTAGTTGCACTCGTATGGTGGGGGAGGGGCAGAACACGCCTTGCATCGGTTATGTCTTGGGCTTGAACGCCCCGCAGTAGTGGTTGTCTCCTCTCTAATGCGCGTCGCGTCGACAAGAGTGGGGTAGGTACTGAGAGAACGCGAACCGGGAAGGCCATTTCGGAACTTTAGCGTCATGTGCAATCAGCGAAGACACTACGTGAGGAAGCTGAGCATGATTGCTGATATTGAGGGGTATGCTGTCAAGTGTCGATACTTCAAAACAAGGACTTGTCCAGCCTTAAGCATTCTGCATAGCGCATCGTTTGGACAGGACGATTGTCGTCATGTCTCTTCCCATCCCTCCCAGTTCGGCAGCTTCGGGGCCACCGCGGTCACCTTCCGCCACCGAGGCGCTCACACCTCTTATCAAATCAACATACACATCGCCTGACATTACATGCTATGTCAATGGGAAAAGAACGATCATCAGTAACCCCAATCCACATTGGACCTTGCTCGACTACATCCGCGCACAGCCAAACTTGAAAGGCACAAAGTTAGGATGTGGCGAGGGTGGATGCGGTGCTTGCACAGTTGTGCTTCAAGTACCAGATTTCCTGTCCGAGAAAAGACGGATCAAGCATTTATCAGTGAACGCATGCTTGTTTCCACTGGTTGGGGTCGATGGCAAGCATATCATAACTACTGAAGGCTTGGGCAACGTAGGGCAACCACATCCCCTGCAGGAGAGGATTGCGAAGTTACACGGAAGTCAATGTGGTTTCTGCACACCTGGAATAGTAATGTCGCTTTACGCGGTAATAAGGAATGCCTATGATCCCGAGACCCAGAAGTTTCGTCTGAGCGCTCGAGAGATTGAGATGGAAGGCCATCTGGATGGGAATTTGTGTCGTTGCACAGGATATAAGCCAATTCTTCAAGCGGCAAAGACATTCGTCACGGAGGACCTCAAAGGACAACTCGCTGAAGAGGATGAGCCGACAACAGCAGACGGCGAGCAAATTGACAAAGACATCATAGAATTGACACGTGAAGGCTGTGCAGGCCCCTCTAAAGTCTCCTGCGGTCGACCAGGCGGTTGCTGTCGAGACACGCCATTAGACAGCAGCTCAAGTGGGAGTCGATCAGACGCGTCCTCCCCACCGACAGAGCCGACAACAACGTCGGATGACGAGCACATTCCCGCAATCATCGATGCAAAGAAGCACCGAAAGCCCGATCCTGCGCTCAGCGGTGCGGAGTATGCTAAGCCGCTGAAGAGTAACGAGCACGGCGTCGCGGACGAAGTGAAGACTGCAACTTACGCCCCAGAAGCACCAGCTGCATCGTTCACCAAAGGTGTCCCGAGAATAGAATTTCAAGATTACATACCTGATACAGAATTGATCTTCCCGCCTGCGCTATGGAAGTACGAGCCACAGGCATTGTGTTATGGAAACGAGAAGAAGATTTGGTTCCGGCCAACAACAGTTGAGCAGCTGGTGGAGCTGAAAGATGCTTATCCCTCTGCGAAGCTTGTCGGGGGCGCTTCTGAGGTTCAAGTCGAAGTTCGCTTCAAGAACTCCGACTTCGCAGTCTCTGTATATGTTTCGGACATTGCAGAACTCAAGCAGACGAAGCTTCCCTCGGAGGCGACATTAGAAAGCGCTAAAGAATTGGTCATCGCCGCCAATACTCCACTTACAGAGCTAGAGCAAATATGTAAGCAGGTGTTTGCAAAGCTTGGGAAGCGAGCTATGGTCCTGGAAGCTTTGCGTAAACAATTCCGATACTTCGCTGGCCGACAGATCCGGAACGTGGCGTCTCTTGCAGGTAATATAGCAACAGCCTCACCAATTTCCGACGCCAATCCTGTGCTGCTTGCGGCAGGCGCGACATTAGAGGCTATCAACAAGAAGGACGGTACTATTGATCTGCCGATGTCGAAGTTCTTCGTAGCATACCGAACTACCGCTTTACCACCTGATGCTTCCCTATATCGAATCAGAATACCCTTCGCACCTCACAGTTCACGAGAAGTACTCAAGGCGTACAAACAGGCAAAGCGAAAAGACGACGACATAGCAATCGTTACAGCCGCCTTCCGGGTGCGGCTTAGTACTGCTAACATGGTGGAAGAAGTGTCCATTGTGTTTGGAGGAATGGCACCGATGACCAAAGAATCTCCCAACACCCAAAGTGTTCTGATAGGGAAGCCTTGGTTCAATTCGGAGACACTGGATGCTGCACTGACAGCTCTACTTGAAGATTACGATCTTCCCTATGGGGTTCCTGGGGGCATGGCGGACTACCGCAAGACGCTCACTCTCTCGCTTTTCTTTCGCTTCTGGCATGAGTCTGCCGCAGAGTTCGGAATTGGTAGCGTTGATGAACAGGTCATTGATGAGATTCATCGTAAGATCTCGAGCGGTGTCCGGGATGACTACAACCCCTATGAGCAGCGTGTTGTCGGGAAGCAAGTGGCACATCTATCGGCATTGAAGCAATGCACAGGCGAAGCCGAGGTATGAACATGATCAAGATTCTTCTGTAGAGTACCTTTCCTGACGCCCAATAGTATATCGATGACATGCCTCGTCTAGACAGAGAGCTTTTCGGTGGGCTTGTCATGTCCACGAAAGCACACGCCAAATTACTGAGCGTTGATTGGGAACCAGCACTCTTAATGCCCGGAGTGTCTGGCTACATTGATAAGAGCAGTATACCAGCGAATGTGAACATTTGGGGCTCTATCAAGAAGGACGAACCTTTCTTCGCAGATGACAAAGTCCTTTCGCATGGCCAAGTCATCGGTATGGTCTACGCGGACACCGCTTTGGAGGCACAAGCAGCAGCAAGAGCTGTCAAGATTGAGTATGAAGAGCTGGCTCCAATCTTAACAATTGACGAAGCTATCGCTGCCAATAGCTTTTACGAGCATGGGAAGTTTCTGAGAAAAGGTCTTGCGATTGACGATAAGATGGCAAATGCATTCGCCCAATGCGACAGGGTTTTCGGGGGTGTGAGTAGGCTGGGCGGACAAGAGCATTTTTATCTTGAAACGAACGCGGCACTCTCAATCCCTTCTGGAGAAGATGGGGCGATTGAAGTCTGGTCATCAACACAGAATACTATGGAAACCCAAGAATTCGTCAGTGCTGTCCTCGGGGTACCCAGCAATCGCGTAAATGCACGCGTTAAACGCATGGGAGGTGGCTTTGGTGGGAAGGAGTCTCGCAGCGTGCCCTTTGCAGTTTATACGGCGATTGCTGCGCGGAAAGAGAAGAGGCCAGTGCGCATCATGCTTAATCGAGATGAAGACATGGTGCTCAGTGGTCAAAGACATCCGTTTCAGGCACGGTGGAAAGTCGGAGTTTCGAAAGAGGGTAAACTTCTGGCTCTCGAAGCTGATGTGTACAATAATGGTGGCTTTTCTCAGGACATGAGCGGAGCGGTCATGGATCGATGTCTAACGCATTTCGACAACTCTTACGAGTGTCCGAATGTCTTCTTACGGGGCTACGTCTGCCGCACTAATATCCACAGCAACACTGCTTATCGAGGCTTCGGTGCACCACAAGGCATGTACTTCTCGGAGACAGTCATGTACCATATCGCCGAGGGTCTCAGTATGGATGTCGACGAGCTTCGTTGGAAGAACCTCTACAAGCCAGGGGAGCACACACCTTTCTTCCAGAAGATCGACGAAGATTGGCATGTCCCGATGCTACTTCATCAACTGAATAAGTCTGCCAACTACGAGAAGCGTAAAGCTGCAGTTGCAGACTTCAATACAAAGAACCGCTGGCGAAAGCGCGGCATTTGTCTCGTACCATCGAAGTTCGGTCTCAGTTTCGCCACTGCATTGCATCTCAATCAAGCGGGTGCATACATCAAAGTCTATCACGACGGTAGTGTGCTACTACATCACGGAGGCACAGAGATGGGCCAAGGTCTTTACACCAAGATGTGTCAGATCGCTGCTCAGGAGCTGGATACGCCACTCGACGCTATATACACCCAGGACAGCCAAACATACCAAATCGCGAATGCATCGCCTACAGCTGCATCCTCTGGTTCTGATCTCAACGGTATGGCTGTCAAGAATGCTTGCGATCAGATCAATGAGCGCCTCAAGCCATATCGTGAGAAGCTCGGCAAAGATGCACCGCTCAAAGACCTCGCTCACGCTGCGTACATTGATCGTGTCAACCTTGCTGCTAATGGGTTCTGGAAAATGCCCAAGGTTGGCTACAAATGGGGCGACACCAATCCGGAAACCGTGAAACCAATGTATTACTACTGGACACAAGGTGCCTGCTGTTCCGAAGTAGAACTCGACTTACTCACCGGTGACCACACTGTTCTCCGCACAGACATCATGATGGTAATTAAACCTCCCACTCCCAATCCTCCCATGACAAGGCTTACTAACACACCCCCAGGATGTCGGCAACTCCATCAACCCCGCCATAGACTACGGCCAAATCGAAGGCGCCTTCATTCAAGGCCAAGGCCTCTTCACAACCGAAGAAACCCTCTGGACCCGCACGGGACAACTCTTCACCCGTGGTCCCGGAAGCTACAAAATCCCGGGCTTCAGCGACATCCCGCAGGTTTTCAACGCAAGTCTACTGCGTCACGATAACGAAGGGAACCCGCTGTCGTGGAATCACTTGCGGAGTGTGCAGAGTAGCAAGGGTATTGGGGAACCGCCGTTGTTCTTGGGAGGTACAGTGTTCTTTGCACTGAGGGAGGCGGTTAAGGCGGCGAGGGTGATGAATGGGAAGGGTGTTGGTGACGGGTGGAGTTTGGATAGCCCGGCGACGAGTGAGAGGTTGAGGTTGGCGGTTGGGGATGAGCTTGTGGAGAGGGCGAGGACGGCGAGGAAGGAGGGGGAAACGGGATTTTTGGTCTCTGTTGCTTAGTGCGTAGATGAGTTTGGGAGAAAGCAAGACATCGTGTGTTGTGAATGGCTCGTGTGTAAAATGCTAATGTTTCATCTGCAAGACATAGGCATACGTTCCGTGCTCTACTGCGGCCTGCCTCAACCATCTAGTTCTGGTTCTGTGACTTAAGGAGATGCTTCATTGTAGGCTTATAATTCATCATCACGGTTCAACTATTCCACTCCACTGCGCATGCGAACGGGATATAATTGCTAATCTGGGCGACAGACGAGGCCCATTCAAGAGCCTCAACGCTCCCATCACGTGAGGGTCCACGAACATCGGCTGAAGTTCGGCACCCCAAAGATAGGCAATTGATATCTCCAGAATCTGTTTGGGAAGTTCGACTCCATTTGGCATCTATTCCTATCAGTTGTCGGTGATAGCAGACAGCGTGGCTGCCGGATGGTGGATCAAGACGTGACTAATGCTCGGGCCGTTGTTTGTCAAACCCCATCGTTGGGTCAGTACATTCTTCCAACGTTCCGTGCATGGCAGGGTGCACTCCCGTTGGCATACGCCTGTGACGCGCCTATCTTCATGGTTATCGTTTCGGAGATCATGGCGAGTTCAACTTATCTGGATGGGTCGATGTCTCTCGCCTACGCGGAAATGCTCTCGATACTTCATCACCAGTCCAGCTCCGTCTCTCGGAGTCAGATGTCTCACACTACTACATCATCAATATAGAAGTGATTAACAAGCCACAACAGTTACACTACATGACATTCCCGACGAAAGTTTAATCCCGATCACGACAAGCCGACCACGTACCCCCACTCTTGAGCTTCAACTCCAAATGCACGACTAGCGCCTCGCCAACCCCGCATCCGAGTGGAGCAACCTCAAACGCCATGCTCGGCCGCGATAGTCAAGCGGTCCCAACCCCGATAAGCATGCTTCACTCGGATGCAGCAACCAGTGGGTCCCAACACGCCCACACCCGTCTTGGACCCTCGGAACCCCCATTTCATCGAGAGTCGCCCCCAACTTACGATTCCCGTCAACGACCATTCCCTGCGCCATGACATCGACCGCGGCTCCTGACCACGCGAGTGCAGTGCCTCGAGGGACAAAGAGAAGGGAGGTTGGGACTAAGAATGAAGGCAAGAAGTTTGTGTGCTCTCATGATGGGTGCGGGAGGGCTTTTACGAGGGCAGAGCATTTGCAGAGACATCTTTTGAATCATTCTACAGGGGAGTATACGTGTGGTCGATGTCGTGCTCACTTTAAGCGGAGGGATCTTCTTGGTAAGATTACGCTTTTCTTGTGTTGTCTGTGTATTCCAATTTGGTATTGTGTGGTACTTTTGCATACGTGGGCTGCACGTGCTCTCTCACTTTTCCTTCACTCGTTGATTTTGCAAAAGTGGATGAAATGTTTGTCATGGTTCATGTTTGTTTCTGCCGGTGCTACGCTCCTCGTCACAACATCCGAGTGCGAGTGCGAAGATATCTCTTCTTTGCGACTTCCTTCCTTTGTAATAGCAGCACAATCTTCAAATACATCTGTGTAGGGATTGCACGATCTTTCACCCCATTATATACTGACCGCGAGCATGCTGGAGGCAATGGCTCCTATGCATAGCTTTGATTGTAGAGTTCTCAAATGCCTGGAGTTATTCGCCTAGTAGCTGACTCCATGAATAGAAAGGCACATGACTCGTCATCGCCAAAAGGACGAGGAAGCCGGCGCTGAGGGTTACGGAATCCTCAATACACGTAAACGCATGTGGAAGGATGCTGATGGCAGAATTGTGACCAAGAAACCTACCCTGTCCAGAGATCGCGGAAGGACGCAGTCTCTACCGACGGTGCATCACGACGATCCACTGCAGTCGTTACCGGATTTTGTCAACTTCTCGAGCCTTGAAGAGGGGGCTCCAATATCACCGCCCATCTCGAACAACGCATCTCTATCGCAGTCTTGGGACGATCAGGACTCAGGCATAGTATCGGGATATCCCGCTAACATCTCAAAACCCAACGCTCTTTCTGCATCAGACGACTTCTCGCCTACAGACCAGCGCTTTTGGTCCACCGATCTCACGCAGCCTCAACAGTCCACTCTACCCGACCCATTCGCGTCTGCTACCTTTGACGATGCGCCATTTGAAGAAATTTTCAACCCCGATACGGCGAGCTCGTTCAACAACCCTTTTACAACGATGAGTAACTACAATTGGCTGTTCGACATGGATCTGGTACGTTTGATCGCATCACACCCATCATGTAAATCAGGCTTTACTTGTAAGCCCAAGGTGTCTCGTCGTTCTTAGATGTCCGAGAAGTGCAGTAATCCGACTTTGGCAGCCAAGCTCATGATGAGAATGGATGTTAATACTTTAGTAGAACCGCCCCGAGCCTCTCAGCCAGCCGGTGATACACGACTCACTGAATGCCTTCTCATTCAACAACGATATAGTGCCGCAAGAAAGTCATACATTTGATCTTCATGTCGACCACACGAATGTTGATCAGTCATTGTCTACGGCAGGACAGCCCGGCAACGCAGTGCGAATCGACTCTCCACAGCGGGACTTTCACCCTGCGCCCTCAGCCCTAGATACACCACCTTTGTGCGACGATAAACAGAAGGTAGCCCAAGAAACTGCAGCAAATCCGGAAGTACTCAACATTAGCGCGCAAGTACCGCAGAGCACACCTACGCAGACTGCAAACACCAACTTCAACGTCAATACACTACTTGAGCTTGAGCGTCCCATGTCCATGCTCCAGCCATCAAGAAGCCTACCAGTCATCGATGAGCTCGCGAGGCAGCAATTACTCGACCTGATTGATATCATTCAACCCACCGCACCAGACGGTAGCATAGTCATGAGAGACCAGCCTCTACTATCTCTTACATGCATGCAGACATACTGTGACCTATTCTTCACTCGCTTCAACACCGTCTACCCTCTTATCCACATGTCGACCTTTGATCCATCGGAGGTGGACGCTCTACTGCTCATCTCGGTGTTGCTGCTGGGCGCCACATACGGCGAAAAGGATGCGCATCAGCTGGCAGTGAGTACACTATCCTAAGCACCATTGCCTTTGTTGACAACAGCAGGTTTGCATACACGATGTTCTTCGGCCACAAATCTTTGCAAACGCTGGGTTCTCAGCGAAGCCAGATCTCTGGGTGCTACAGACCATACTACTAGTTGAATGCTTTGGCAAAAGCAGAGCAGGACAAAAACAGCACGATATGTCACATTTGTTTCATGGTTTGCTAATCAATCTAATTCGACGGAGCGACTGTCAGAGCATTCGGCCACCAATACTGGAAGATGCTACGGATGATTTAGAGAACGATTGGCGAACGTGGTGTGATGCCGAGCAAAAGAAACGGTAAGCCGACCTGCTCGCATTCCGTACGAGAAGAGTACTCATAACTTCCAGACTAGCATTCCTATGCTTCATGTGGGACACCCAACACGCAGTCCTCTTCTGTCAATCATTATGCATGTCAGCGTTCGAGCTGCGATCCACTCTACCCTGCGATCAATCGCTCTGGGAGGCAGATTCTGCAGAATCATGGCACCAATTACGACGAAAACAATCCACACCACCACTATTCTTGTCCTGTCTGAAGATGTACCTTCACCCTAGCACAACCTCCATTCCCAAACACCTAAACGCCCTCTCACGATCTCTACTCTTACATGGTCTCATGTCCGTAGCATGGGATATGCAACGTCGCGACCAAACATCCCTAGGTAAACCAACCCACTATCCCCCGTCCTCCACCCACCATACAAAATCCCGGCTAACCCCCCCCCCCCAGGCCTAACAACCCCCCCAACCCCCCTTTCAAACTGGCCCACCCGCCTCTCCACCTCCTACAAAACCTGGCACAAAGACTACACAACCTTCTGCCACACCTACACTCGCACCCTCCCATCCCGCACACACCCTCTCGCCCTGGAATTCCAAACCCACCGCGCAGCAACACTAGCACTTTACCACGCAGCCCACATCCTGCTCCACACGCCCTTTCTCGATTTGCAGATCTACGCAGGGAGTAGGCATATCCTGGGTCGCGCTGTGGCACGGAGTGATTACGTGCGGTCGCAGCGTGTGGTTAAGAGGTGGGTGAGGGAGTGTGAGGGTGAGGCGGGGAGTGCAGTGTGGCATGCTGCTGCGTTGGTGGATGAGGGTGTTGATGTTTTGGGTGGGGAAATGGGTGCGGGCGTGGGTGCGTGTGGAGGGGATGCAGCACGGCTTTGGCATTATCCTTGGACGGTGTATTTGGGGGCGCTGGTGGTTTGGGGCGTTTGGTATGCGAGGTGCTCGCTTGGACATAGTACTACGGGTGGTGGTGGTGTGGATGGGGCGGGGGGATGAGGATGAGGATGAGATTGTTTGGGATCCGAGGATGGAGATGAAGGGGTTGTTTGGGGTAATTTTAAAGAGTGAGCCTGAGGGAGTGTTGAGGGGGGGTGGGATGGATGGGGTGGTCGGGAGGAAGGGGACGAATGGGTTGGCAGCGGTGGTGAGTAGGTGCTTGAGTAAGGTTAGGTGGGCGGTGGTGCATGATGGGATGATGGTGTTGAGGGGGTTGGTGCAGTGGAGGTTGGTGGGTGGGGGTGGAATGGGTTGTCTGTGACTATGGAATGAGTTGATGACGTATGGTGTCTAGCAGCGTGGCTCTCTAAGAGAATTGAAGCTGCTTTTGAGGAGGTGACGGAGGACATGGTGTTCGAGCACTTTTGAAAACCCCGGCTTGCTTCAGAATTCGTCCTCTTTAGCTTCTAGATGAATTTCACATAGTCACTTGATGATATATATAATCTCACTTACAACGAGGATCACAAAAACAACAAAATCCGACATGGCCTGTCAACCATATGCACTGTTCAAACGATACGAAGCCTTGCGTTTGCTGCAAAAATACTAAAATTTCGAAAACACCCCATGTTACACCTACTAGCAACCTCTCTCCCCTTCTACCATACTAGTTCCATCTCTCCACCAATCAATCTACAACACAGCCCTGACCTCCTCCCTCCCCCTCCCTTCCACCTTCAACCCTCCGCTCCCCACCCTCCGCCCCTCTCCAACTTCTTCCCCAGATTTCCCCGCCCCCTCTCTCTCCATCTCCCCCCATCTCCTCTCAACATCCTCCTCACAAACATACGTAAGTAACCAACCCCCCACACCTCCCCACCGCCACGCCAACGGATCCCACCCTACCCCCAACCCCCTCTCCTCAAACCGCTTCTCCCCCTCGGCCCTCCCGACACCCTCACACTCTCCAAAAGCAACTAACATGTCATCTCGTTTCCGCTGCTCCTCGCCATCCGCCAAATGATACAAAAACTGCTGTCGATTCCCCCTCCCTACCACCCTCTCCGTCCTCTCCCTCCGACACTTCTCATACACACCCAGCGCCCTCCCCTTCTCCGCCGTAGATTTATTTTTAATACGTGCAAGGCATAATCCAAGCACCTGTCCATCTTCCAAACTCATCCCAGCGCCCGACGCAAGATACGGCAACGTAGCGTGTACGGCATCCCCTAGCATTGTAAACGCGGCGTTGGCGTGTGACCATGTGGGATCGAGGCCTGGACGAATCATAAGGCGCCATTTGGAGACTGATTCGCATAGGGCGAGGAGTTTGGGGATGCGGGGGTCCCAGTTTGTATATTGGGCGCGCATTTCTTCGACGTTGCCGGTGAGTGTGTTGGTGTGGGTTGGGAGGTCGTCGGGGACGAGGAGGACCATGTTGAAGAGTTTGCCGTCGCGGAGGACGTAGTTTACTGCGTGGGCGTTGGGGCCAATCCAGTAGTTTACTTGGGGGTCCGTGACGAATGGGGCGAGGTCTGGGTCGGAGAGCATGGAGGAGGTGGAGAGGAGGAGGCGGTAGGCTAGGTCCCCGGTTAGGAGGGGGGGATCTGGGTGGCCGAGGAGGAGTTCGCGGCATTTGGAGTTTATGCCGTCGGCACCGATGATGAGGTCTGCCGTGTGGGTTGTGTTGTTTGCGCAGATTGCGGTGGCGAGGGTGGAGTTGTGAGGGGGGTTGGGTGAGTATTGTATGGCGGTTACCCTGGATTTGGTTGTTAGTTTGGCGCCTAGGGAGATGGCTCGGTCAAGGAGGCCCTTGTGGAGGTTTGCGCGGTGGAAGTCCCAGAATGGTGTTCCGCATTCTTTCTCGTAGGCGTGAAAGTCCATGTCGCTGATCTTGTTGCCTTTCCAGCCCAGCATATTGCATAATCGCGGTTGTGTGGCATGTTGTGAGAGGTACTCTTCCAGACCCCAAGATATCAGTACGCGTGTCGCGTTGGGTAGACATTGGATTCCAGCGCCAATCTCGCCAATTTCGGGCGCAGATTCGAGAATGTGAACGTTGTGGCCAGCAAGGAGGATCGAGATGGCTGCTCCCAAGCCAGCAAGGCCTGCGCCAACTATTATGACCTGGAGTCGCTAGAATCAGTCTAAGACCAAACACCAAATTGTGAAAGAAAAAAACCTACATCAAGCCTACTCGACTCATCCCGTTCCTGCTTCTGCATAACTTCCAGTTTCCTCCCAGGCGCCATGATATCACGTTGGCAACTCTCCCACCCAGAATCACTATCCCAACAAAACCAACCCAATAACCATCAATTCCCTCAGAATAAATACTCAAAGCAACCAAGAAAAAACTATGCTATACCATCAATATACCTCAAGTTTTCAACCAAAAAAAAGCCCCCCCGCATCAAAAATAGAAGTAGGTACAAAGCAGCACACACCCAAAGCAAATCAATCAAACAAAGTCATCATATCTACGCACGCACTAGCCTTCTCCCCTCTATTCCCCTCCCCCATCTCCCACAAAACCATAAGACACCCTCCCAATCCACCCCCATGCATACCCAGACCCGCCTATCAAACCTAAACCAGCCATGCACTAGGCTACATGCATTATGCATACACACATCCCCGCACCCTTACCCTTACCCGCACCACACCCAGAAATGGGGGTCAACGAACCAAGCACCATCGAATCACCCTTACCCTTAAGCGCGCTGGATTACAGTCTCCGGGTGCAAGAGTGGGGGTTAGGAGGAACCGTCGGGACCGGGGGTGGAGTACATGTTAGCAAGGTGGGGGGTAAAAGTTACATGGAACGAGCGTTCAAAGGCGCGGTGGTCTGTGCGTCCGGGGGTTGGGATTGGGGGTTTGGGAGGGGAGGGGTTCCGAGATATCGGAATGGGGATGGCGTATTATATATATATGTGTGTGTGTGTGTGTATGTAGGTGCCTGGCTACTAATAGAATAGTTTGATATCACTATGACTATAGTACTGGGATGTATGATTGGGAAATGCATCGAGGGGGACACAAAAGAGGATTTTCAATTTTTGAAATTTTTGATATGAACTTTATTACCACACGTGTTGCAAATCCAAGTGAAGAAGGAAAATTGAACATTTACATTGCTGCGTCTATGAAATGGTGACTTTATGCAGGCATCGGCCCGTTATACTCGACCAACGAATACGCTTTACCCTCTTTCTGCAACCTCAAGATTTCTCCAGGCGGCGCAGGCATCTTCGCCCCTTGCGGCACAGGATTATTCTTCTTGAAGTCGTCGGCCATTTGTTCCATTGTTACCCATTCCACACCCTCGTGCTTGTTGATGTGCTCGATGATTCTGTTGCCAGCAGTCAGCTTCCAGTCGCATATCGCGAACAGTGAATTGGATAATCGAAATACCTCTCGTGCATGAGCAGCACATGTGGTCTCCCACTAACATCAGGATGAATCGTCATTGGAAACACAAATTCATCGTACTCTCTGTAAAAATAGTCAAAGTGGTCCATCCAGATTTGTTCAACATCCCTTGGATTCACCCAGCCGTGTGAATTCTTGCTGTTCTTGATGAACATCATCGGGGGTAAATCTTGACCGTCGCAGTTAGCACGACCGACATCAACGCACTCTCAAAGTGAGGCAAAACTCACCATCGATATACCACGATCCGGGAATTTCAACCAGGCCCGTTATTTGCCCTTTGACCAACGGCTTCATCCACTCACTCGCCTTCTTCTTGTAATCAATCTTGGTCCACTCGTCGCCCGTGCGTAGCCAATAGCACTTGTGGTCTTCATGCGACATGGAGTGATCGTACTCGATACCATAGCTTAGCAATAAATCGCAGCCTTCTTTCGATGTCTCCCACCATGGTGCGACGGAGCCGCGAGGAGGCTTGCCGCAGAACTCGGTGAGTTGTTTGTAGGTTTTGTCGAGGACGTCGCGTTGTTGCTCAAGGGTCATGTCGACAGGGTTCTCATGCGAGTAGCCGTGTAGACCGATTTCGTGGCCTGCGTCGCGGACGGCGGCGCAGTCTTCGGGGAAGGTGTCGAGGGAGTGGCCTGTTTGCGTTGACATGGTGCTTCTGGGTGGGCTTGTGTGGTCAAGTTACCTGGAATGAACCATGTTGCTTTGATTTTGTATTTGTCAAAGAGCTTCAGTAGGCGCTGTGTTCCTACTGTGCCAGCCCAGAGCCCTGCATGCTGCTGAGTATAGCACAGTGTACCTGGGATCGACTTACCTCTGCTGATATCGCTCGTAGAGTCTTCTCCTCCGTATGAACCAAGCCAACCCGCTACGGCATCGATATCCTACGCCTAAAGTTTAGCAAATCATGATCGCGATGCACAGATCGCGCATACATACAACCCCGTAGCTAACAAGAACCTTCTTCTTGCCCATTACGAGTCGACTAGTACAGTAGGAAGCGACGAGAGCACAGACAGTGGATCTGAAAAGAACCCGTCGTCGAGAGGATGATTCAACAGTAGGGAAAGAAGAATCGAAATGTAAGACGCATTGAAATGGCGATAGCACACAGCTACCCCGCCAGCCTTGGAGCTGTTGGAGCTGTTACGCAGGGCAAAGGCTACTACGGTGGAACAACATGTGGAAGGTGGGGGTTCTTCAAGCATCAATCACCGCCACTCGCCGACAGCTTTGAACGTTTCTTATCGTGAGGTCGCGTGTCGCGTGAACACGTGCGCTACCCTTGCCCCCAACGATCGAGTGCCCGTGAAGCTTAGACATATTGTTCAACAAGCACAAAATCAGAGACGAGGCCCAATCGTCATGTACCATTCAAGTATCATGTACTTCCTGCCTACTTTACAGCCTTCAGTAACTCATCGATGGTCTCCGCAGCACCCAATGCAGCCTCCTCGTGCAACCGACGAGCCACAACTTGCAAGCCAATTGGCATGCCGTCCATGGCATCTGCGTCGAAAAGCTTCCAATTCCACTCATCCAACGCATTCCTAGGCTGATACTCTCCCATCTTCTTCGCAGCCTCGCTGTCGAGCTCTTTCGACACATGACCAGCTGGAAAGGCTACCGCAGGGTGGTCCACAAAGTTGAAGACCTTGGTATATCCCACCCACTTGCACTTGCGATGCGGTACCGCCGAGTGTGGCATGACAGGCGCAAGCAGGACGTCTATTTGCTTACCAGTGGTTGCAGATCTCGTAGAGTTCCAGAGATCGAGGAAGCGTTTCTGGGCAGCGAGCTTTTGCTTGTTGAGCTGCCAGTATTCGTAGACCGGAATGGCTTTGCCCTTGTTGACGAGAGCTTCGACGTGCGGGATGTAGGGTTCACCAGCAGCCTCCACATCTCTACGAATGTCTTCGCAGCCATCGGCTGTATAGTACTGATCCTGGATGATTATGAGCGGTGAAACCTCTGCACTGCAATGACATTCTCACCATAATGGCAATGCATTCCTGATGTAAGCTGCCAGGTGTCCAGGCCACAATCTCATGGCCTGCATCACGGAGCGTCACCATGGTCTCTTCCAGGACCCGCTCGACTGGAGGGTGCGTCTTGACGACGCCGTCGTCTTTCATGACGGCAATGACCAAAGGTTCACGCCGTGCTTGCTCGTACATTTCAGAGCGCCATGGTATTGGGGAGCATTTTGGGTCCTGGTACCACGGCTCTGCATCGATGACAGCTTTGGTGACAGCTATGAGCGATTTTACACTTCGGCCCATAGGGCCAACAACGGATGGCACATGTTCTTGGCCCTCTGTTGAAACAGAAACACCTTGATAAGGAAGGCGAGTACTCTGTGCTTCTGATGAGCGGATATGTATTGCAGGAGGATCTTTGCCATGGTATACGTACGCTGGGTTTCAGGCCATACAGGCCGTTCATGTGCGACGGTACACGGATACTAGCGCTGACCGTCAGGTACGGTACATGTATAGCAGACCGAGTTATACCTGTTGCCTACCTTCCGCCGATATCTGTACCCCAGCCAACGAGCGTACCTCGTAACGAGAGCAGCGCACCTTCACCGCCCGTGGATCCACCGGGTGTGTAGTCGGATCTTTGCGGATGTACGGTGAGACCCCACAGGGGGTTTTCTGTTTCACACCACTGCTACCATTAAGGTTTGCGCGCATGGGCGAACTACCGTGAACGGATGACGCACCATTATACTTTGCGGCAGATTTGATTTTGCGAAGATGATGGCACCCATTTGCTTGAGCATCGCCACTAGAACACAATCGTGCGCTGCCGGCTTGAAGGCGCGTCCAACGTAGCCCAGGGTACTGTCATATCCTTTGACATCGAACTGGTCCTTGAGCGTCATGGGAATGCCATGTAAGGGTCCTATGAGACGACCATTTTCGGCGAAGTATGCATCAAGCTCTCTCGCCTGATGGACAGCATCGTCGAAAAGGATCTCTGTAAGGCTGGGGCAGCGTCAGCTATGCCGTGTCGCGTGCAACGAAGATTTGCCGGTACGTGCCAGTTTGTCTACACAGTAGGTACTGGGATTAGCGAAACAGACACCCTGGGTGCTCGGTAGCTGGTTGTTGTGGGGAAAGGTACCCGTTTATGAGCATCGACGGCGCTGCGAGAAGTGGCGTGAGAATGGCTCGATGCTCTGGGCAGACTGCGATGGGGTTTACCGGCTGATGTAGGCATGTAGCACCTGCGATGCATTCACGGCGCCGGATGCGATGGCTTGCACGATCTCGTCGACGCCATCGACGGTGGTGGTTGGGTGCTCAACACGGCCCGGGAGGGGGGTCGACTGGTCGCGAGCGTGAACTCTGGCCTCAGACGGCGCACTCCGACTGTCCAGGTACTTCTGAATGGCGTCGTCACGCCGCCGTTGCTTGGTCTTGACCGTCTGGAGCCATTGCGGGGTGGTTGTTGTCGCCATGATCACGAGGGAGGAATGGAGAGAGCCTTGGAAGGCAAGTCAGGCAAGGCAGGTTGTACCGGTAGCAAGCTCTCGGCTGGCATCAATCCTCTATCTAGTAGGTGGGCTGGCTGTTCTGCACCATGCCCAAGAGGTCTCATCGTTGCGACCAAAAAGGCTATCTGTTGGGGTACTGTGTACACAGTATGTACTGGCAGCCTTATCGCCTGCTAGCCCATCCAGGACACGCACGCTTTTCTCTCCCTCTCGGAGTGGGCATGGTGGGGAGCAGCCTTGGAACCGTCTTGCAGTGCCAACGCTGGAATAGTGGGGGAGAGACACGCGTGGACGACGAGTCAAGGCTGGGCCCCCCCCCCTCCGCCGCCGTGGCCCCTGCCCCTGCCCCTCCCCCCTCCGAAACAAACAGCACCGGCACCGCGGAACGGCGGCCATGAGCCAGCATCACCACCGCGCCATCCCTGGCGCATATCACCCCACGGCAGGCATCTTTTCACGCGTCGATTCCGTCTGACGCACCTTTGCACCCGCGACAATGCATATCCACAATGGCTTGAAAATGGGCAGATGCTCAACAGAGCATCGCATGCTCATTGCTGCCCCTCCTTCCCTCACACCCCCATTTTCGCCCCCCCTAGTGGCTCCTTCACCTACCATTGGACAGCTAGTCTTATAGCATGTCGCCCTCAATATGGAATCTCATGAAGCGCTCCAATTCCCACAGCTCCTCGTCGGCCAAGCTCCAAAGAATGGCCCCTGGTCTCACCGTCGACTCTGATCCCCGTTCAGCGGGCAGCAGCATCGAGGTGGCCTCGCAATTCTCCTACACCAGGGACGAAGACTACTCGAGCTTCATGAGCGATGTCTTGGTCGTGGGTGCAGGGCCTGCGGGGCTGATGCTTGCGTAGGATAACCACCATCGTCTCTACATCAAACCCACGCTTATCATCACAGCGACAACCTCGTGCGATATGGCATCAAGACCCGCATCATCGACGACCGCGCCGACCGCACCGCGACCGGACGAGCCGACGGCATCCAGCCCAAGACAATTGAGACGCTGCGCCAGATGCGTGTCGCGGAGCCCCTGCTACGCAAAGGTGTCAAGATATACGACGTTGCCTTCTGGAAGTCGACGGCTGAGACGCCGCTGTACCGAACCAGCCGTGAGATTCACTACCCACCTGTAGTTGATCTCCTGGACCCACACCTTCTCCTTGTCCACCAGGGCATGGTTGAGGCCGTCTTCGAGGATGACTTGCGCGAAAGAGGCACCGTTGTTACCAGAAACACTGCTTTTGTCGATTTCGAGTACACACCCATGTCCATTCGTCCACTGACGGTCAATTGTCGACAGGAGGTTCACAACGCCAAGAAGACTTACTCTACACGATACATTATCGGCTGCGACGGCGCACACTCAAAAGTACGGAAATGCATACCAGGCGCGACACCAGTAGGGTTATCGACCGAGGCCGTGTGGGGCGTCTTGGACGGCGTACTGGACACAGACTTTCCAGACATCTGGTCAAAGGTCGTCATACAATCAGATGCGCTTGGCTCAGTCCTCATGATACCGCGTGAACGAGGGCTAACTCGTTTGTACATCGAGTTGAGGCCCGGTTCGAACGAGGCGATTGGCAAGGAACTCGCTACTCAAGACTTCGTTCAGAAGCGGGCGCAAGACATAATGCGCCCATACCGGCTGGAGTGGAGGCTCGTCGAGTGGTTTGGTCGCTACAAGATTGGTCAGCGGGTTGCTGCGCGCTTTGCCGACGACGAGAAGCGCGTCTTTATTGCAGGCGATGCTAGCCACACCCACTCGCCCAAGGCGGCTCAAGGAATGAACACAGGGATGCACGACTCGTGGAATCTGGCTTGGAAACTAAACTTCGCCATACGAGGCCTTGCGAAACCTTCCCTGCTAGAATCTTACGAACAAGAACGACAGAAGATTGCAAAAGATCTGATAGACTTTGACTACGAACACGCCAACGCTTTTCATGATGGGGACCCTGCCGCCCTGGCGGCCAATTTTACCAAGAACGTCGCCTTCATCTCTGGGTACGGCGTAAGCTACAACCTCAACATCGTCAACGTACAATCAAAAGGCTACCAACGTGGTAACCTCACACCAGGGTTCTTACTCCCGCCTGCAAAGGTGACACGCTACATTGACGCCAATCCCGTCGACATTCAAGTCGACATTCCTGCCCTCGGTCAATTTCGCATATACTTCTTCACACATAATATCAAAGCCTCGATGCCCTTCCTGGAAACGGTCTGTGTAGCACATGCCGGATCATCGTCATACGTCGGCCGTGTCACAGCTGCAGGAAACGCCTCCTACACCGTTCAACCACCTCTCGCCGCGCCACACGACCAATTCGTTCTCCCAGAACGATACACACCCGTCAGCGGTGTCTTCACCTACGCACTCGTCACAGACGAAGACCGCAACGGTATCGAGATCAAGGACTTGCCACCTGTTCTCCGCGAGTCAGCATGGACGTTTTATCTCGATGATGTACCCCACAAGGACACGCGCAACCAAACGTGCATGGATAAGTGGCTTGATGGACTTGATGAGAATGAGGTTGTGGTTTTAAATGTGCGGCCTGATGGGTATGTTGGGACTGTGAGGAGGTTTGCACAAGGGAGTCGCGAGAATGGTGCACGTGCGGTGCAGTGGATGGACTTTTATTACGAGCAGTTTCTGCGGGATATGTAGGGGGCTGTGTTGGACTTTGGAGATGACGACAATGAAAAGAATGGATGGATGTTTGGACTGGATTGGACTGAATTTTGTTGCATATAGTCTGGCGTTAATTTTTTCAAATTTTTTGGGGTAGATGGATTGGAAAATGCAAGGTTCTGGCTTTAAGTTGTCCTCAAAGCCTTGTGTTCTTGCATACGTGACGGGTTGTTCATAAGACATTATTAGAAACACACACACACACACACACAGAGAGAGAGAGAGAGAGAGAGAGAAATAGACTTTTAACTCATCATCAAATCATCCAAACCCATTCTCTTCACACTCGCTTCTCCCTTTGACCCTATTTTCTTCCCACGTAGTAAGAATTGATTTGAGCCTCTACACAACACCTCTACACAACAATAACCTGTTATGACCTCTGCACCTCAAAAGTCCGCGCACTCGAACCACCCCCCCCCTTCCCGTCCACTCTTGCTCACCCGAAAAGTAAAACAGAAAAAGAAGAGAAAAATGCGAAACAAGACGGGGCTGTATTCTCAAGGGTTTATATGACTACCTTGGGTGAAATGTTGGTCTAAAAAGGGGGCGTTGCAACTAGATGTCTTTTGTTGCTCTGTTGGATTGGTAATTGGAGTGGGACTTATTGGATGTGAATGTGGGGGGCTAAGTAAATTGAGTGGTATTAGAGGTTGGTTCTGGGATTGTGTATGTACTCATCTTGCGGGGGGGGGGGGGGGGGGGGGTTTCTTGTAGCAGAATGCAGCGAGGTTGGATGGGATGGGTTGGATTAGGTTTGAAAGCGATGGGCCACGGCAATTTCTGGGTGCTGGATAATTGGGTAAGGGAGAATGCGTAATGTGGAAATGCGTTTAAGGTTTTGCCCGCCGGTCGGAATTGTATGGGTAGCAGAATTGAAGAGGGCTGTAGTCAGTGGAGGTATTGACATACCTACGTTGGTGGTGTTTATGGAGATGTAAGTTTGATTCAATATACGTTGAGAGTAGACGCTAATTGTACCAGTCAACGTAAGTATATCAGTACAGTACTCTTGGATTTAAGCGACAAATCATACCGTAAACCCCCATCAACAATGTCTGCCAAGCAATATCACAGAAGGGCAGTACTCCCAGGTGCCGTCCTACGGACGAATATTGACACCTACCAACCAAGCAGGGCAGTGTCTTCTGCGCCCTCCCACAAGTAGAGCATCCTCCGCAATCGCTGTGATAGCGATAGGTCAGTGTCGTTGCTGATGCGTCTCATCTTACATGACGCATGCAGTCGTGCGCTCGCCTTTAAAAGCTGCATCAGCTGGCCGCCGCAACCTTCTCGCCCAAACAAAACCACTGAACTCGCTCCTGTACTTCTTCTAGCTAGTCTCAGACGATAGAGCTGCACCAACCATGCGCCTGTTACATTCCACCTCGCTCGAATTCGAGGTCTTCTACGATGAGAAGATTCCACCCTACCTCATCCTGTCGCATACATGGGAAGACGACGAGGTCAGTTACAAAGACATGCAATTCCTACAACAGCTTCAGAATCTCCCATTTGAGCCGAGGTCGGATCCTGCTATTGTTGTAGCACTAGCGGTCGCATCAGGACTTAACTACCATCCCACGCTGGTAGATACCATCCAGGCCCGCATTGGCTACAGCAAGATACTACGGTCAGCCGAAATCGCCAGGCAAAAGAAGCTGGACTACTTTTGGATTGACACTTGCTGCATCGACAAGAGTAGCAGCGCTGAGCTACAGGAAGCTATCAATTCGATGCATCGCTGGTACCAAAACTCCAATATCTGCATCGTGTATTTGGAGGATATGCCCAGCGGAACGCCTACAAACGCCAAATTATCCGACGGCCTTACAGGTTCCAAATGGATCACGCGTGGCTGGACATTACAGGAATTGATCGCACCCTCAATGGTGACATTTTATGACCAACGCTGGGCTTATCGTGGCAAGAAGCACGATATTCTGTACAATTTATCTCTTCTCACGGGCATACCGGGTGATATTCTCAGGACTGGGAACATAAGTCGAGCCTCTGTAGCGCAAAAGATGTCTTGGGCAGCCAGCAGAGTCACTACCCGGATTGAAGATCGAGCATACAGCCTTCTGGGCATCTTCGGTGTTCACATGCCGATGCTTTATGGGGAAGGAGACAGGGCTTTTCGAAGACTCCAGGAGGAGATTGTTCGAACAACGCCTGATGATTCAGTATTTGCTTGGACTGCTTCCGAAGGCTCGCTATCGCATTGTTGCGGGTTACTAGCTAATTCACCGTCAGACTTCCGAGACTCCAGGTTCGTCGAGGGGGGCCGAGGGGATTTCAGTATCTCCAATCTGGGCGTACGTATCGAGACACAGTGTGGGATCGATGGCTCCAGTGAATTAGGTCAGGAGCAAGGCCGGATCTATAATTGCATGCTCCAGGCGACAAAAGGACACGAAAGGATTATTTTAAAGCTTCGACACCTGCTGTCTGATCAATTCACCAGAGTGCAGGCAGACTCGTCCATAAGATGGGATGAACAACCATACCCTGTCCGGACGCTGTACATTGAGCATGAACCTCAAATCCCCAAGACTCTCTGGAGCTCTCAGATGACGTGTTTTCATCTCATCCGAAGAGAGCGTGACAAACAAGTCCCTATGTATCGCATTAAAAGGGTTTGGCCGGGAGACTCATGGGACCTTCGCCACCACGAACTGAGACTGTCGCATAGCACTCGAAGCGATACATCGGGAAATGACACAAGCGAATCTGATCGGTGCATCAGTCTGGTATGGCTGAAGAGAGAACGGGCAAGTCCTCAGACCTCCCATTTATTCGATGTTATGCTTCTCCTAGGTTACGACAAGCAGACTCACCGTGTCTGGTGCAGCACCGCATATCCCGGGCATAGCTCGTTTCACTTTATCCATCCCACAGCTGAAGGAAGTGCTGTTGGTATGATGCTGCGTTCGTTTGGTTCCTTCGACCATTGCCCGGCCCATGCCAGATTCGACCCTCCTCACCTAGCTGGTACCGAACTCACTGTTGAGATAAATTCCGGCTTGAGCCGCGGTCGGCTTGCGCATGTTGTCGAGATTGATGGATTGGAATATGGGACTTGAACTGACCGAACGAATTCACATTAGAGGACCGAAGCTCGCCTTTCGCAGGTTGTGGGTTGCGATAAAGCCAGATTGCTCGTGGCTGAACCTTGTCCTTTGACACCCGCAACCCGAGCCCACGTGTTCTGGCTGGGGTCGTCTATGATCACCTAGTACACCTTAAATGTCGTTCCTTGGAGCAAAACTACCTGCCAGAAGCGGTTCCTGAAGCACCCTCAGCCTGGTATCCGGCTATATCACATGCTGGCTCCCAATCTGGCTATTGGCATTACCCATCCAATCTACCGCGAGCCCTTGTGATTGGCGTGCGCGCCATATCTGGGCATCGCAGATGGAATGCCGCGCAAGCTACTATCTATAACCTAGCTATGTGATACAACCGGCTTGATCGATATTATTGCAAAAGTGCCATCATGGTTGCGGCTCCCACGACACGCAACGCACGCCCAGCTGGATCACTACAGATTGTGATTTTCCTCCAATCGACGCCCTTTGGACCGAGGAAGATATAGAGTATATACTCTTGTTTGACTCCGGCATTGCTCCAAGTATCGCGTCCGACATGTCTATCTTGGTGCCTCTCTACATCTACCCCACTCCTGGCGCCTGGGATCCACTATACGCAGCGTTCGTCGACGATCCACGATTACTCCATTCTTTGCTAACGCTATCATAGTGCAAACTCACATCGCAATGTAGACTTCACAGTGATCCTCAACCCATGTTCAGGACCATGCATGGGATCGCTCCCCGACCAAGTCTACCTCGACGAGATCCCAAAGTTACGAGCATACCCCAACATCCGCACACTAGGCTACGTCGCAACGCATTACGCCGAGAAAGACATTGAGACCGTACTCGCTGAAATTGATACCTACGCGAAATGGCCAAAGGTTTCAAACATCACCAAGGTGCGCGTCGATGGCATCTTCCTCGACGAAACACCCAGTACATTCGATCAAGATGACTATCAATACCTAAAGCGTGCGGGTCAAGCGATTCGAAACACGACATCTTTCAACGACCACTTCATCGCACACAACCCCGGTCTCTTGTCTCCCGCTATACTCAACTCGCAAACCGTACTGCAAGAATCCTACCTCAACCTCACAGACCTCACCGTCGTCTTCGAGGAAACTTTCGACAAGTGGTTGGATAAAGATACGCTGGACCCACTGCAAGAACACAAAATCCGACGCTCAAAACTCGCGGTTATTCTGCACTCGCTGCCTAATTTGAGCGATCGGGTCTTGGGTTTCGTGGTGGAGCAGGTGGAAGAGACGGCGGATTGGCTGTTTTTGACAGATGTGAGCGAAGACGATGCGTATTATCATAGTTTTAGTGGGATGTTTGGGAATGTGGTCAAGGCCGTGGATGGGGGGTTGGGAAGACGGAGAGGGAAGAGATGAGGAAGCATTGTGTTGAAAGGCGTATTCGTACATATAGGTTCGGCAACTATTCAAGGTATAGCAAAGTTTCGAATATGGTCATTGTGGGTGGGGGGTTCATACACGGATTCTTGGGCGAATTTACATGCTGAAAAAATGGATAGATTTCTTTGATTACATCAAATCCTGCAAAAACAAACTAATATGACAACTCGAGGACCAAGAACTAAATGCAATGCTCAAGACGCCGAACAAAGCATTTGCGCAGCCAAAGAAAGCAAGACTTCAAGTATACTGACGTCGGAGTGGAATGCGTTTGTTTATAGTATATGTTTAGGGTTTGCTGAAGGTCATTGACCTGAAAAATACGGACTGGGTGAGTTGTAGATTAAGAAGAATAAGTAAATAAGTTTATTGTTATATATATAAAGAAATGTGTTTAATTCACTTTCAGTGCTTGGTTTCTTAAAGCTCATCCATGGTGTAGGGGGATAAAGCTTTAAGGCAAAATTGCACGTCATAGTAATCTTCTCTGTAGAGGGATAATAGTACTAGAAGGTGTACATATTCAATGGGAGATGGCGGTACTGTAATGTACATTCGAATCATGCATCGCAACGCTGTAGACTGTGGACACTATAATCGAATAGCAAAGAGGTCGGAATCTCGAGTTATCTCGGGGGCAGCATTCACATAATGAAGAAGTTATTCCATTAATAGCGTATACACGATCGTATCTTACCGCAGCTTGGTGGCGCTGGTGGTGCATTGTGATCGATAACAGCTACACATCATTTCCAAACCGAGGGACGCAACTTAGGTAGTCTTACCGCCAACATCAATCTGCTGCTGAGTAACCTGAGTACCATCTATAATGTCCAAATCATCCTTCTCTCCATTCTTCACGGCTTCAAGGTCCGGCACATTCGAGTGTTTAATGCCGTCGAAGACCCTATCAACTTCTTCGAGCGTTAGACCTCTAGTCTCCACCCATACAAAGAGAACAAAGACGATCATGAGAATGTCGACGCTAGCGTTGATGATGTACATTTTCCAGCTGATCGCCTCCATTCCAAACGGGATGACCATTGCCGCAAACAAACCACAAAGTTTCGTAATCATCGTGTAAAAGCTCATACCGAGCGCGCGGATATCGAAGGAAAGTACCTCGGGTGGGTACAGAACGGTAAGTGGGGTTATTCCCCAGGCATAACTCGCGTTGTAGAGAAATATCATAGCGATGGTACCATAGATACCACTCTTGTTATCAGATTGCCCATAATTGGCTGTAAGGCCGGCCAAGAGGTAGAGCGAGATGACGCCGCCCGTAAGTGAACCGGCACACAATGTTTTGCGTCCGACTTTGTCGGCGAACCACGATCCGACAAGCGCAACAACGAGTGTGAAAGCGGTCAAGATTATGTTGATCTGAAGTTGAGTGTTTGGCGATTTGATGCCAGCACTACTCAGCATATCTCCAAAGTAGAACTGGACAATGTTTGTTCCGGGGAGCATCACAAAGATTGGGAATGTGGCGGTGATGAGCAGTCGCTTGCGGTTCGATGGATGAACGAGGGCCTTGTAAACTGACGCCTCGCGTTCTTTTTCGAAGTGAATGGTGTCCTCAATTTCCCTGTATTGTACTTGCACAACTGGATTGTGAATGTCGCCGTTTGCGTTTGCAATAGCGATGATCTTAAGCGCTTCTTCTTTGCGCCCCTTTGAGATGAGCCAACGTGGAGATTCTGGTATGAAGAGCAAGATGATGAAGCACCAACAGGATGGTGCGGCTTGAAGTAAAGAAGGAATGCGCCATGACCAGGTTGAAGCAAGGTTTTGAGTCTGGTGATGTGTCAGTATAGAGATTTGCAAGTCCAAATTCTACACCACTTACTCCATAGCATACTCCACTAGCCAGCAAGGTGCCTACACCCCAGCAGGCATAATAAAGTCCCATAGCAAAGCCCCTCCATTGCACTGGTACTGTCTCTGCCAACAGGGTCGGTGTAGCAGTCTGAGCCAGACCCATACCGAAGCCAACAAATAATCGGCCAACGAGGAACATCGCGATATCTTGAGCAGCACCCTGGATAACACCACCAAACAATGTGATCAGTGCCGCCCAGAATATGGCTTCACGGCGGCCGCGCCAGTCTGTCCAAGGTCCGGATATGAAAGAAATTGTTGCACCACCAACGTAAGAGACGGCCGTGTTGAGAGCCTTTGTCGATGTTGTGAGAGTGAAATAAGAAATGTACGATGGCATAACATTGAAGGAACCCATGAGTGATGAGTCGTATCCCACGAGCACAGAATCGATAACTGAAAGCATAATGAGGCAGGCCACAAGAGCTTTCTGGTTGCGCGGGACCAGCCGCGACGCTTTGTGCTCTGACATAGCAATGGTAATATGCCCTGTTCTAGGGTGCCTGGAGTACAAGAGGACAGTATGTTGTGACGTCGGAGTTGAGCGCTTTGCCGATCCTCGCTGTGGGAAAGACCAGAGCGCTTTATCCTTGTCGGTTCTTCTGCGGTATCATGGCTTCCCCACTACTCCAGGCTCCACGGGGGTACTAATCGCATCCATGGTGATTGAGAATCGTGGTTCTCTGAGCAGGTTGGCCCCCCACTATCACAAATTATGATTCAGACTATCGCGTACATAGATACATGTGATTCTAGAGTTATGAAGGCGTAGGAGCAGTGTATCGTGACAGGGAATGCGAATGGGAACTAGTTAGAGGTTGCAGGTAAACATGATAACCTACCGGTAAGGTACTGGATAACGACACTTAGAGTGGATATAGTAGCCACTAGCGACTGCAATATCGTTGAAAAACATAACACATATCTCCCCACCTTGCAGAGTATTGGCGTGAGATGGTAATATGTATACCGAAAAATTGGGCGATCTTGTCGACGAGTCATGTGTTCTGCCCCCACTTTCACGAACTTCGTCGTGGATCATGCGAACCTGGTGGCGAGGTGGACTTGATAAGACACGAACAGAACACGAAAGAGCGAATGTAGATTCACCATCTCATATCATTCACTTAAGCATGACGGAAGCAGCAGACATTGCGATTGTTTCATTTGAAAAGTTTATTACTGGCAATGACGTAGAGAAACAGGCGGTGGCGAAGGAGCTCTACAACGCCTTCTCTACAGTCGGCTGGGTCTACCTGAAGGATTTTGGAATCCCCCAAATACGTGTGGAGGAAATCTTCGCGCTTGTATGACGCCGCATAACTGCTATCTTAGCTTGTTAACAGTCTCGATTAGGCAAAGACCTTTTTCGACCTTCCCTTATCCACCAAAGCCAAATGGCGCCTAAAGGATGCGGAGCTAAACCAAGGCTATACTGGCGACGGGGATGAAGCGAATGGTGGCATCGACCACAAAGAAAGCTACGAGCACCGTCGGTTCAAGAACCCAGCTTGTCCAAATGATGCAGAACTCGTGGGGTTCCGAAAAACCATGGATGCTTTCTACGAACAATGTTACGTACTGGGGATGCAGGTACTCAAGTGCCTCGCGATTGCCATGGACTTGGGAGACGACTTCTTCACAGACATCACGAAACAAGCTGACCCACAGCTGCGCATTCTACATTATCCCTCCATTGAGAAGAAGATTATAGAGCAAGAAGGACATGCACGCATCATTCCTCACACAGATTTTGGCCTTTGTACCCTGCTTTTCCAAGACTCGGTCGGAGGTCTCGAGGTATGTCAAGTTTAGGACTTTATTAGCTAACACTAACTTTAGAAAGGTTGATCCGTTCCACACGGGCGACTTCAAAGCGGCGCTTCCGGTGCCCGGCACAGTTCTCATCAACATCGCGGACCTGCTGCAACGACTTACCAATGATCGCTGTCGCAGCACAATGCACAGGGTCGTTAGTCCAAAGGCAGCAGGTGACATCTTGCCATCGCGATACTCGATTCCATTCTTTATTCACCCAGATCCAGACGCTATCATTGATCCAGTCATCAAGGATAAGGATGAGATTAAGAGATATGAACCGGTGAATGCAGGAGAGTGGAGAATCTTCAATACAATGCGAAATTATAAGATGATTCCAGTGACTACATAGACCAGTATGAGCCCGAATACAATGCCAATAAGAAGGCCAACAAGTATCCAGCTCATCCGCACTACTGCAATTTCATCCTCACACCGTACCGTGGCTACTACAGGAGTTACACAGGAGCACTTGGGACAGGGATAACCCACCCCGTCAACTACATCGTCCTCATACTCGCGGTGTGCCGTGACAACATCACAGCCCCAGGCTGAGAGTGATGTGGTATCTGGGAGGTCCTCACTCTCCCTACCCACCTCTCCTGTAGGTAAGACATCTTGTATGCCCTCCCCCCACTCCTCATCCACGTCGCTAGTCTGCTCCCACTTCTCCCACCCCCACGGGTCCTCTCTCGCCATCTTCTCCCGTGCCAATGTGGCTTGCCATTCTTGCTCGAACCTTGCAATTCGCTCTTTGTCTTTCCGCTCGGTGTTTCGAACAACCGCTTCACAATCGAGTACATAATCAGGCTGGCCCGGGTAGTCCCTTCTGGCTTGGACCTCGTGGTGATCTCCCCAAGCGGCCTTATCCTCAACCCCATGTTTCAGCTTCCCTACCAATTCTTCAACCACGGGAAGAAAATCCCGGTACGATTCCAAAAGCTTTTGGAACATATCCATTTCATCTGCTAGTGTAGTCTTGCAGACCCCTAGGTCATGTGAGCACCAATTTCTCATCCGGTAAAAGTGCTGGTCCTGGTCCATAGCCCACCAGAAACGAGCCCAGAGCGACTCTTGGTCCATGACTGCGGGGCAGGCATCAGGCCACGTCCAACTCAATGCGTTGTACTTGATAGCCTTGAAGTCTTCGTAAAAGCTAACGTGGGCTGAAGCCACGATGCTCTTGGCGTCCGCAATGGCTTCATCCAGGGGATCCGCATTGTTAGAGGAGCGGATTTCCCATGTTGAGGCCGTTTGGCTTGACCAGTTGATCTTTTCGTCGCTGGCCAGAGCTCTGGTGATGTTGTTGAGGAAGAAGGTGGTGAGTCCCAGCATGTGCTCAGCTTGGTCCTCTCTGAGGACTTTGCCGCAGATCTTGTTCCAGTAATAATACCCGGACATGGTAGTAATGTAGATGTGAAGGGTACAGCTAGTGGGGATGTGCTTATGTGAAAGACTAGAAGAGGTAGAGAGAATGTGTATGTGTGGAGAATGGTGATGTAGTGTGTGTGTGTGTGTGTGTGTTAGTGGAACAGGATAAGTGGGAAGAGAATCAATTCTTTTATACAGTTTTGTCTGCTTGAGGTGAATTGGTTCGGAACCTGGATACCTCTCAAGTGTACGGGTGGTCTGCAAAACATGTGATTGGCCCTCTATCCTGTTTGGTGTGAATTGGCCCAAGAGATATTCAGACCCTGCATAGTACTGTTTTCATGAAACAAGACTATCAGAATTATGCCGCTAAATGCTACCACAAATTGTATGAGCACAATACCTTTCATCACTGGTACTGAGTATGCACTACTACTTTGGTTCACTAGCCCAGTACCGATGATCTGAATACTCCTTTGGGTCGGAAGGGCGTGAGATGTCGCTTATTGATTACACCACGCAACGCTAGCCGATAGTGCTACATGCAAACCATACACGAATATAAGAACAGGACACGACACGTCTCAGAGCACCTAGTGTGATTTCAGGTCTTTCTCAATATCAACACAATTTCGTATACAACAGCGAGTCTATCTTCAATAGTTCCACAAACACTACAAGTCACATCAAGTCCGAGTCCACCTCAATCACGACGATACCCCATATCCCCAGCATGGAAGCTCTTGTTCTCGATGCAGAACTTCGTACCGCCAATGTCGAGTACATAAATCGACCCAGACCCACAATTAATCAACTATTAGTACACGTTAAAGCTCTTTCGCTCAACCCAATCGACCCACTATACGTGTCTCATCCATTGGCAAAGTCCGGAAGAGTTATCGGAAGCGACTTCGCGGGCAAAGTGGTGGAACTTGGTTCAGAAGTGCCCGACTCTGCAAGACTAAGTCCCGGCACGCTAGTGGCAGGATTTCTGCAGGGTGCCTGCAGTGTTAATGACCGACCAGGCGCCTTCGCAGAATATCTGGTAGTTCCATGGGACTTGGTGTGGAAAGTACCAGAGTCTGTCTCGATTGAGTATGCTGCAGGTGTAAGTCTTGTGGCTCTGACTGCAGCGCAAGCGATTTACTGCCGGCTGGGGTTGCAAGCGCCATTCGAATTCGACTGTGAATCAATTTTAGGGGAGCATCCAGAGTGGGATCATTGTGCAACTAGTGGTGATGAAAGAGAGGTGGTCAACTTCTTCATTTACGGCGCTTCGACTTCGGTCGCCCTGTATGCAGCGCAAATGGTGCGCCTGAGTGGGCGAGCCAGCGGGAAAGCGATCAAGCTATTCGGCGCGGCAAGTAAGGCAAGATGGGACCTATTAACGGCCGCACCATATGGCTATGATGGGCTCGTTGACTATCGGGACAAAGACTGGTTGGAACAAATGATGGGTCTTACCAGCCAAGCTGGTATACACTACGCGTTCGACTGCATATCCGAGGGCGAATCTGTTCAACTTGTTTGCTCCACGCTAGCACGTGATGGTCGAATGGCAATTGTACGGTCACGAGAGGGCGGAGCATGGAAGGGGGAGAGGCTCACCAATGAGGTGGAACCAAGGTATGGCGCTGTATGGGAAGGTCTTGGAGAAGAGGTGCAGTACCAAGGTCTCACTGTGAAACGGTCGCCAAGTACACGAGCATTTACGGTAGCATTTTACGATTGGCTAAGCAAGTCCCTGGGGTCCGATATACTCCCGAATCCGATCAGACTAATGCCGGGTGGGTTGAGGATGGTTGTCGACGATGGCTTCAAGTTGCTAGGTGCGGGAGGGATGGAGGAGAGACAGGTGGAGATGACCGAAGACTGGATGAAACCTGTCAGTGCTGAAAAGCTTGTGTACAAAATATGAGTATCTTCGAGAGATATTCTGACTGTGATGAATATCCCATGGCCTTTGGGGAGTAGATCTCATTACTTTCAGTATCGTTCGACGATGTAGATAGGAGCGGTTAAATATTATGAAAGCAGTCTCGTACTTAATATAAGTGTACTTATTGAATACCACATGATTGAGTCGCCGCGCGATTGATGTTCATCTCAGTATTTTGGCTCCTCCCTTATAAAGTGACATTACTGTTCTTCAATGCACACCCTGGAACTTTGGACAACCACATGCTTTGTTTGAGTCTGGTTCTTGTAACGCACGTTAACACCTACCTATTTTCAGGCAATCTTCGATTCGTGTTTTGTAATGCTCGATGCTTGAAGCTGGATTTATCTTTTTCCGAGCTTTCGTCTTTGTTCTCACTGCGCGTCTCGTGGCTTGTTTCATGTCGTCAAAGAAACCGCATGGGCGGACGCCTCATGTCCTTCCACGGCTTTGCTCCTCTCCTAACCTTACAGCCTAGCAACACTGCGCCTTTGCGCAGCCGTAACAGTTTGCCGCAAACAAAATGAAAACCAGCTGTAAAATGGTTTCCTTGCGACCGGCTTTTCTATCATAGCATTTTCCTTTTTTTCTTCGCATTTCCTCCATTCTGCTCCATGTTTCCAGATGGTTCTGCATCAGCAAAGGCAATCTGGATCGGGAGATTGTCCGTGGGGAGGATTCTATCAATCCTGCGCAACGGGGTTTGAAGGTTGCTGCTTAGTTGACGCATGTACGACGGGGTGTCCTGCAGGCAAGGACAGAATCAATCAGTCTGGAAACTCGCGCGATACTGTTCGAGAGTCAACCAGAAATCTTGCCGCGACAAGCACATCGGTATCGAACGTAGAAGCCACGACCACGAGCGAAGTTGTCAAGAGCTCGGCGCACGGAACAACAACATCATCACCATCGGCTCCTAGTATTACACCAAGCTTGTTAAACGATATCGTCACTTCGTTATCAGCGGGAAGAACTGTATATGTGACAGTCAATCCTCATCCGACAGGCTCACCGACACCGACGGATGCTGTACCTTTTGAGTTGTCGCATAAAAATCACTCACTTCCTACAGCTGCTATCATTGGGGGCACACTAGGCGGTGCGATTGTTCTATCTCTATTGCTATTGTTGCCTTCATCTGTTTGAGAAGGAGAAAATGCAAGATTTACCAATCGCCCAGGTATCCGTCTCCACTCCTTGGGAGTGATATGTCAGAACAGCTCACCGGTACGTTCCGAGCAAGTCTTGTATGCTGTAATAACATGAACTAATGATTTTCCAAGAAGTAAGTCGTTGAAGGGAATGATCGGCAAGTTTGCTCTATATCGATCGGGATCTGGGGCCAGCCAGCCTGACACACCACAGCTTGATAGTCGAGAGATTGGCCGAAAAGAGACTACCGTTCATGGTTCTGGAGATTGCTTTCATGAACTGGCAGGCGAGCCAATACCATGGCCAGGCCAGCCCGGGACTGGGCGCTCATTTTGACAATACACTGCACCATACCGACGCATTGTAAAAGCATTTCAATGGCTGCTCATCACAGCACGTGATGGACTAAATGTAAGACCACAATGGAACGAAGCGATGAAGTAGAGTTGAGTGTTTGTTCGGCAGAATCCCAAAGTAGTCGCAGTGCATATAGTTACCTGTGAAACTTAACAATATAAATACAACAGCCTAGCAAGGACGCCGTCATTGTGTGAAAAGAAAGAGAGGCGCAACCAGTCAGCAATGAGACATACTAAACAAACATTCCTTACATCTTCAATCACTCCTGATATCAGATTTGGATATAATTGGTACACGCTATACTTTGGCCGTTGCGAGAAAAGGCGTCTGAAAAGGCGTTCACGTGACAGCACCAAATGCATCACCTGCAGTCACGCTTTGGCATTGCAGCTTCAAATTCGACTTGTTGCGCCGTGTCTCAATATACATCGGTCACTGTAAAGACCGTGACGTCTGATCCAACGAGTGATGTTCAGATATGCGTTGGCTGGGGAAGATGTATACCTCAGCAGCCCTGGAGTGTTGTGGAGCCCCACCAAGGTGACGTCACGCGCCAGCCTCGGGGCCCTCACTTTTCAGCTTCCAAGACGCGACCACAACTCATTACTGTCAGCAAACATCGGCAATAAAAAACAGATAGTCGCGTCAACATGTCTGAAGAGAGCGCAGCACCCACCGGGTCAGGAGCGCAGGAAGCAGCTTCAGCACCAACGTCAATACCCCGCTACTTCCGCAATGATGCATCGCTGGCAAGACGTGATCCTCACAAGCAACTCATGGCGTCGCTAGACCGCCTCATCACACAGTATCCTCCGCATCACGTTCCACCGGGTGGCGGCCTCTATTATGGACCGATATCCGTGGCTTTCTTGTTCTACACTCTGCATAACCTCTACCCTGACCTGAAGCTGGACGACTACCCGCTGAATACGTGGTCAGCCGCGTATATCGAGCAGGCGCAAGCCAATATCAAGAAGTTCCCAGCGCCATCGCCGAGCAAATGCGGTGTGTCTAACGACATAATGTCACTACTTGCCCTGTACGCTGTGACGGCAGGAGACCCGGATACAGTGAAGGATCTCTGTGATCATGCGGCGGCCATGCTTGAGCCTGAGGCTTCGAACGACTGGTTGAATGGTCGCGCTGGCTATTTGTATCTCCTGAGATTCGTCCGCAGGACGTTCAAGGCGAACAAGGAGGTGACTGAGTTGATTGAAGACACGGCCGACGAAGTGATCGAGAATATCATGGCCACTTCACGTCCATGGAAATGGCATGGCAAGGCCTATGTCGGCGCAGCCCATGGAGCTATCGGAATCATCACTCAGATCGTCCTCACCGACTCGTCCTGGGCTCCAAAGCTCGAAGCCGAGCTGGGGGCGCTTCTCAGCTACCAGTATGATAGCGGCAACTTCCCATCGTCACTTCCACCGGGACGTGACAGATTGGTACAATTTTGCCATGGAGCGCCCGGCGTGGTTACATCGCTTCTATCCATCCGATCGTATTTCCCTGGGCTTCACGAACGTATAGACCGAGTCATCGCAAAGGCCAGGGAGTGTGTGTGGGAGCGTGGTCTCTTGACTAAGGAACCGTGCTTATGTCATGGTATTACCGGCAATGCGCTTGCTCTGGACGGGAAACAGTTCGACCACTTCATGACCTACACAACAGGCCACGAGATCAAGTCCATGGCTAAGGACGGCATGCTAGAGGAATCTGACGATCCATCTGCACTATGGTCTGGTGAAGCAGGACGTGTTTGGGGATGGGCCGTAGCTGACAAACAGCTGGAGAAACGGTTCCTCGGATACAACGACATCTGAGCACAGGTTCGGTGGAGGATGGAGTTTCAGTACAGCGGCCCATGGTGTATACGACGGAATGAACTTACGATACGATTTATGATTTGATAGGGCAACAGCATTTGGGAGGTTTGGGTTGCACCATCTCAGAAAGTACAACGCTAATGAACCCGGCTAGTTGCATAGCCGGTGACCGAGTGAGCATTTCCTTACCAGCGGTGTCGTTACCAACAATCATATGGTGCTTGGTATTATGCAACGTTTCTCCTGTCCTGATCAATCAAATCTCTTCTACCCAGTCAGATAACCTCTGCCAGCCGCTAGAAGAATAGCAAGAACTCGGGATTGCATGATCGCCGAGTGCAGACTTTCCCAGGTGCGACATTGGCCGCAAATGCAGGCCAGATAATCGCACAGTCAGTCTTTTCTTGGTAGTCTTCGATTCACACTATATCAATGTCACTCCACCATGCAGCCGGAAGACTGTTGTACCACATGGACCATGATTTACTGACGCGTTGTGCGATGCGGTTGATACGGCTTCCGGCTGTCACTGAGCACCAATATCTCCCCTAGAAGGTGATGGATTCCTTCGAACCACATCTCTTCCAGTCCCGAACATGATCTCCCGGTATGTCCACGTATCGTTGAAGATGCGCGTGCACCTCGCGTGGAGAGGAAACAAGCAACTGTCATTTCACATCGTTCAAGCCTACAACCACTTTAGCTATTGGCTTTCGGTACGGTCCCCTAATTCACTGGAAGCTGTGCACCGCGCCTCAGCGCCTCAGAAAGTACCGTGATAACGCCCGCGATATGGCAGCTCCTCTGATGTCTGCGCTGGCCGGCACCCTTGCCAATCTCACCGACATTTACTAATTTCGGAGTCAGTTGATCACCAAAAGGTTCACCTGGCATACACAGTCTGGCTTTTGCTGATCGCTTGGTTTGAGGTGACCCTCACCTTCACCTCATTCGGCGGGAGGGAGAATTTGGCGTTTGTCGAGGCGTTTGTCCACAATCTGGAACAGCCAATAGAGTACCATACAGTCCTTGACTAATGTCGTCGGCGATCGCATTAGGTAAAGGGAATGAGCGGCTTCGAAACCTTTGCTTATTTCCTACTTCGCACTGCGATAGTCAAGTTGGTGAGTATATTTCGTTGAAACGGACCTTGTTAGTGTATACCGCACCAAGTCGTTGTTCGGTACCGCGATCCTCAACACTGCACCAACGCCCCACGAAAAACATCACTTACAGCCACCGCGCGAACTCTCGTTTGAGCGACATCTTTGCGCTTCCGCTTCTCAACTACAGCGGTGACTACGAAAAGAAATTGATTGGATTGGATAATCTGCACCAGCTACTAAGTGGGCAACATCATCGGTCGCGACATCTGCGGCTCTTGCTAAGTTTATCAACGTACAGGAATTTTATTTGGTTGACATCGGCCCCGACAGAAAGTCCGAAACACCATAATCAAATTTTCCTACGTGTCATTTGCCTGCATCAGAACAAGATAGCAGTTGTTTGACGCCACTTCCACTCGATATGCCCATGGCATGGCTTTCTCGGTGTTTACTGTTGGTACTTGTTCTGTCGGTTGTAACATGTACAGAGCTTGTACAGAGTCGGCCGCTGCGCGCCAGACAAGCTTACGGTATCGTCCGCGGTGTGGTTCGCGGCGTCAATACCACGGATGAAGAAGGTAAGGTAGGATCTGATGCTCAAAGGACTCTGCTGACATCGTATTGGGTAGGCCATGTATATGTGCGCCGTGAAATTCGAGACCTCAAGACCAATTATCCCGATCAGTGGAATCTGTATCTGCTCGCACTCGAGAGTCTACAGTGGACAGATCAGGAGGATCCATACTCATACTATGGCCTTGCTCGTAGGTTAATTGGTAAGAGTTCCTAAATGGCCACAGGCGCTAAAACTACCTGTAGAAATCCACGGCAGACCGTACAAGGTCTGGGAAGATGCTCCCGGCCTCACACACAAACTTGGGACTGCAAGCTATTGCCCACACAGCAACCAGCTATTCCTCGGTTGGCACAGGCCTTATATTGCTTTGTTTGAGGTCAGTATCTCTTCTGGTGAATGTGAGCTACGCTAACTGACTTCAGGAAATCCTACACGAACACATGCGCAACATCGCATCTACTGCGCCTCTCAATAGAGTAGAACGATATGAGGCAGCTGCCCATTCTTTCCGCATGCCCTACTGGGATTGGGGCCTAGGGGGCACTGCAGCTGATGTCCCGGACTTCTTCGTTAACGAGACCATACCGTTAGTCGAACTCGACGGAAGTGAGACTGTAATGGCCAACCCGCTACATTCTTACAAGTTCAATCCTCTCGTTCCAGAGGACTTCGATGACAAGGTAAGAACGATATGGCTATGACACGGAAGGGTTGCCAGGATGCTGACTTCTATCGTAGTGGAAACAAATCAACAAGACGGTTCGGTGGCCAGAGTCGAACAATGCCACCGCAATATCCAGACAGGACATCTTCGTGAACACGTTCAAAAGCCAGTCCACCAGCCTCATCGGCGCAGTCGAGACCGCCTTCCGTTCGAGCAACTTTTCACAATGGGCAAAGCAACTAGAAGATCCGCATGGATGGATGCATGGAGTGATCGGAGGCGGCTGGGATGAGACGCAGAGTACAACAAAGTTCCGAGGACACATGTGGCCATTGGAGTACTCTGCCTTTGAGCCTCTATTCATGCTGCACCATACGTATGTCATGCATCTCATCTCCAACCTTCGCCTCTCTTACTAACCTATGCATAGAAACGTTGACCGCCTCTGGGCGCTCTTTCAAGCCATCAAACCCAACGCAACAATGGGTCGTTCCAACATCGGTCCAAACGGCAACGTCTACCTCGAAGACGACCAATACGTAAACGCCTCCACCGAACTCCTCCCCTTCCGCCGAGCATCCGGCGCCTTCTGGACCACGACCGATTGCCACGACACCAAAGTTCTAGGCTATGCGTACCCCGAAACACAAAGCTGGAATTTCGCATCAAATTCAATGTACATGGCAAACGTTACGAGTACGATTGCACGGCTCTACGCAAGTAAACCGAGGAGTTTGCTTGTGGATAGTGGACAAGTTGCGAATAGCGGGATGCATGCATCGCTTGACCAGGATAATACCTTTACAGACTGGACGATCCAGTCTGAGGCTATGGCGTCGAGATTACCGTCTACATTCGTGGTGCGGTTCTCGCTTGTCAAGCCCGGGTCGTCTGAGCATGGTATCGATGTAGGTACGTGGATGAGGTTAATGCCTTCGACGCATGATAGGATGAGGGAGAGGGAAGGGGCTGTTCCTAAGACGAGAGCATACGCCGTTGATGTTGTGCGTGGGACCACGGGGTTGACGACGCATTTGTTGGATCGGATTGCTGCGGGTGAGTTGGCGAGTTTGAAGGCGGGGGATGTGGTGCCGTACTTGACGGAGAGGCTGGCGTGGAAGGTTTTCTCGGTATGTTTTTTCCATTATCTCTGTTGCTATCCAGGTATGGATGTGGGCGTTGCGGTGCATGTGCTAACGTAACGATACTAGGGCGACGGTGAACAAATCTCGGGAGAAGCGCTCAAGGCAATGAAGATTGAGGTTGCTAGTTCGAGAGCGCGGATCCCGGATGATCCTGGGGCGTTGGTTGAGTATGGTGAGGACTTGACGAGGTATCCTGAGATTACGACGGGAAAACCTGGTGGGGCACGGGGTTGAGGGTATTATGGAGTGTCCATGTTTCGTGCTACTCCCTTGTCTTTCATCCTTCTTTCCATTGTGTAATAATTGGATTTCTGGAGGCCTTTATCAAGTCATGAAGTAATAAATCTGGGTACGATTTTGCGTCGCTTTAGTTCCAAAACCAAAGTTCCAGTCCAATCTGAACACTCCACTAAACCCCCTCTCCCCTAACAGCAACAACAAACAACCTCCTATACCCCAACATGACCCTCCCCCCTTCAACCCCCTCATACGCCTCCCCAATCCTCCTCCCATACTCCTCCAAAAACGCCTTCTTCGCCTCCTCCCTCTCCGCCAGATCCTCTCGCCCACCACCCCCATTCCCCTCAATAACATGCAAAAACGGCTGCAACCCCGTTCCCTTGACCCATTCCACAATCGCCTTTGCATCGGGTAAGATATGCATATACTCTGTCCTCCAGACATCGACAGCACCGCCCCCTGCAGAAGCGAGTGGTGCAAGCGCATTGAACCATGTCTCTGGTGGTTCAATGGGATCGAGATCTGGTCTATTTTTCTCATTGAGATCACCGATTTGCGTGGAGTGGAAATACGGGGACCAGGGTTTATTGGAGAGGAGGGCGGTTTCGCGCATCAGGGTGTGGGACGGTGCGTTGTAGTTGTCTGGGACTTGGAGGGCTAGAACGGCGTTTGGTTCGAGGGCGGAGAAGATGCGGGTTAGGGTTGCGATGCGGGTTGGTGTGCGGAGCCAGTGGAAGACTGCGTTGCTGAAGATGAGGTCTGGGGTTGAGGCGCTCATGTCGAATGTGCTGATGTCGCCTTGGGTGAAATCGATTTTCGCACTGTTGGGAGTAGATTGAGATGGGAATCGAGCTCGTGCCTTTTCAAGCATGTCTTTACTCCCGTCTACCCCCGTGATACGCGCCCCGGCCCAAGCCTCTGCAAGCACCGCTGTACTATTCCCCGGTCCACAGCCTAAATCGTATATTCGCGGTCCGTCATTCTTAACCAGGGGTTGGATCCGAGCGACTAAATCTCTAACCGCACGAGTGCGCTCATTGTCGAATTTTAGGTATTGCGTTGCGCTCCAGTCTTTTGGTTTGGCGTTGGCGTTGGCGTTGGCGTTGGGGGTGGCAGATGGTGTCGACATGGTGAAGCTATTGTGCAACAATCGACGGGATGTCCCAGCAGATGAACTGAATGACGTCCAGCTCTGTCCTAGTTGTCCAGACAAACGTGAACCCCCCCGTGTCGCTCGAAAATATCCGGTCGACGATGTGCGAGTCCGTAGAGGAAATAGCGGTTCAGTATGAGTATCACGTAGCAACACTCTTGACATGGTATTTTGGTTCTCTGGAGGCCGCTTGTGTGGATCTATGGGGATTTTTATAGATTAATTGGAATTTCTGTGTCTCTAGAGCTGCAGGATGACTCGATGCGACGACCTTGGTTGTTGAAGATCACTGGGGCCTGTTCCTCCAATCATAGTTGTATGTGTGGGGTAGCTCGGCGTGGGTCCAGGCTTATTTCTGCCGCAAATGCTTGTTTTCCGGAAACATGAGAGGGTGTTTTCCGGGTTTTTTCCGCAGTCAATTTGGTTCTGCAAATGGAAATATCTGACTTCAGATCTGTACTTCAGCAGCGGCATTCCCCGTAGTATACCTAACTGTCTGTAAGGTTGCAATGATTATATATATCCGTGACATTTGCGGTCCTACCGGTGACACGGTCCATGATGTTTTTCACCCCCATATATGGTTCTATACATATCGCGTAATCGTCCACCCCACGACTGTCTGCCCTCCTGGCCTGCTTCACAATGCCTTCACATTTCCTTTACAACTAAGCTGGGTGCTTAGTACAGTACCAGCATAGCTTGATATCACACGTGTCACAGCAGTTAACCCAACGATCCGCATGTCCACACCTATGGCACTCGGTATTCCAGCCACCGCTCCGGTAAAACCGCTCAAAATTGTGTTCATGCGGGCGATTTTGGGCCCTGTTACGACGATTGCGTCGATTGCCACGATTGCGGCCGGCCGTTGCGGCGGGTACGGGTTGGGCAACGGGAGCGGCGACAGGAGCGGCGATGGGTTGAGCAGCGGGTTGAGCAGCGTTGGCGACGCCTGGAGCAAGCTCGACAATATTTCGCTCGTCCCACACTGGGCAGTTGCAAGTCCTCCATTGTGCTTTGCAAAGATAGCAGAACTCATGGCGACAACGGCAACTGGGAATATCAGTCATGGGAATCACAAGGGCCTCTTGTCAACCTACGTGATGTGGTAACAGCCTTGCTCAAGCTCGACCATCTCCTTGCAATTAGGACAGGTCTGCCACCGTTTCTGCCGAGCAACGTTCAGGAGCTCTTTAACATTTTGATCTTCTGGACAAAGACTCCCGGTGTGAGCTTTGCCTTTGCAAAGTGCACATGTTTCCTGGGCGCAGTGAGCACACTTTGCTACGTCTACCTTGATGTCCGCGGACCGGATCCATTTCGAACACTTCGCGTCGCTGCAGTATGTTCGATTGGGTGTTTCGAGTTCTTCCCGTCTAGATACAAATCGCGCGACGAGGGTCGCTGGAAGAAAAGGCATGCAACCGAACAGCGGAATGATCTTCGAGCAGCAGCGGGGCGGAAAGTGAGAAGGATCTGTGACCGAAGACTCGAAGAGACCTCGGAGACATTCGCGACAATACGCATGTGGCTCGAAGTCATTGTCGCCTTTGCAAGGAAGTTCCAGCATGTCGTATCTAGAGTGTATTTCAAGGCATGAAGAGCACATACGGCGCGTGACTGCATCAACCGTGGGTTCGACCTTTGCGTTCGTTGGCGTCGAAATGCCGGTAGTGGATGAAGATGTTGGAACGTCCTGTTTGAAAACAGGCAGACTTTGGTCGGTGGTTTCATCAATTCGAGGTCGCTTTGTCCTGCCGTCTTCGTCTTCGCGCATAGTGGCCGAATCGACGAAAGCTACGCGTTTCCTTGTAATTAAAAGGCGAGCTCGCTGAGCAGGAGGACCCTTGTCTTCGTCTGTAGTGTCATCGACACGGACTCTCTTATTCGGTAATGACTGAGTAATGGCTACGTCGACTGGGACTACAGCCTCGATTTCTATAGCAGGAGCCTGTTTCAGTACAGTTGCTACTGATTGGGAGCTTGTCTGCGAGCCGTCGAGATTAATCTGTAGTCTCCTCGCATCCAACGCTGCTCCGTTGAAAGCGACCGCCCTCCGATCCGCTGCGGCATCACCATCTGCAGGACGGGTATTGGGCACCGCAGGTCGCTGAGGCAAGGGCCTACCTGCCAGTCTGCAAGCCATCTCGTGGTCACCTTTGCCAGGTTAGCGTTGCGTACTAAAAGTGAGGTATTTACACAAAGAAGGAAGCAGGACGATAGCAGTGGTGCGAAGAGGAATGGGTGTACGGAGGGCTCAGGACTCACGTTCAGCCTGTTGCTCCTCGCTCAACAGCCTGCGAAACGCCAGTCTATTCGCATTGTCCTGCTGAATGACATGGTACGCGAAAGCCTGCCCATGAACCTCGGTCCACTTTTTGAGCAGCTCTTCACGCAACACTGTGAAGGCGGCGCGCTCGCCGTTGACAATAACATCGGTGCTCGTCGTGGGTAGCGACTTCAGAATTGCGTCAACATCATCAAGCTGCAGCTTCAGTGCCATCCTAGCTGTCGCTGGGTCCATGGTGGTGTTACGTCGCTGTTCATGGACTAAGATGGTGATCCTGTAACGCTGGGTCTGCAGGCTTGGGAATGATGTGTGAAGGCAGGTGTTGCGCTGCAAGTCAGTGGCGAGGCGGCACAGGGGGGGAAAAGAGGCACTTGTGATGTGAGGTGAGACGAAGAAGTGAACAGACTGCGACGACAAAAATGGGAAAGAGGAAGGAACGGGAATCGGTAGGCGCACGTGTGCCAAGGCTGGGTGGAGGAAGAGGAAGGAGCAAGCGACACACAACGGAATCAAGACAAGAAAGCAAGCAGCGAGCATGGAGAGGACATGTTAACTTCAAGAGTCTTGGATAAATTGGAACTCCTACGCCCACCTAAGAGGAACGTCTCTAGGACATCCGCGACAAGTCGCACAGCGCAAAGGCGTTGTCTCGCCTACAGCTCTGCTCACAGCAAGATTGGCCAGCCGTCCACCAACACGGATGCACAGCTCCCTATCTCTACCCTGGACCCTTCTTGCTTACAGCCCACTGTCCACGAAAATAAGCGTGACGCCAAACTAATGCCAAAATCATCCATGGCCAATGCAAAGCTCCAAAAACGCCAGTGTCGATGCCATGGATGTGGTCTGAGATGGTCCGTCTGACGTCCAAGTGTCAAACATCCGTCTCAAGGATGACGCCCCTTGCTTACTCGAGGCACTCCAAACAGACCCAACAAACATCTCCAAAGTAATGCCGACACCCACTCAAGGGATGCGGAATGGTATCGCCGCTCATTGGAAGCTTTTCGCTCAAGTTGAGAATATGCAGTAGTGGTTCCAAACGCCAATGACACATGCAAATAGAAAATCCCAAGATCGGATCGCCCTCAAGTAGCGCCAGCAGTTCCTATTTGCTTTTGGTATGCTGGTGATCGATAGCTGTGACGATGAGGTGATCCTGTGCGATGACTCTCAGCCGAAGCGTTCGGGTTTCGGCCGTAGGGTGGATCCGGTGTGCCCATGTCCTTTTGAGCGTTGGGACTATGCTGGATGCTGGGTGTACCAAATGCAGGTTGAGGTTGACCTGCCCCTTGGTTCTGGCGGACTGATGCTTCACCAGCGAAGGCTGTGGGATTGTTCTTCGCTTGTGTGATTTGGGGTGCGTTTCGTTGGTCCTTTCGAGAAGCAGTCCCACTCAGATTTCCCGGCCCTGGTGAGGCTGCAGGAGCTGCCGTTACGGGGTTCTTCCCTCTTTGTTCCCATTGTCGCATAATCTCTTTTGCGCTCATGTCAGATGCACCATCGTCGCTAAGTAATTCCATGATTTCAGGAGGAACCTGTGTAATGTCAATACATGGAAAGCCACAATCCTGGCCAAGACTCACCTCTGAGAACTCATCGTTGTTCTCGATGAGATCAAACACAACCTTCACCGCGGCTTGATCGACATTTTTGACTTCTTTGTCATTACTCTCCCGCAGGATGTTGGGTGCCATGACGGTAGCAATATTCCATGTATCCATCTTGTTACCAGACTCTTCGTCGACAGTGTGGAAGGACGACACCCAGTTGAGGAAGCAGAAGAGCACCTCCATTGTATCGCGATGAGCCTTTGGAAGAAGGCACAGCACAAGATGCAATACCTTCTTCCTTTGTACTTCATCTTCAATGTCTATTCTAGTTAGCAGATGAATACAACACGTGATACTCACACTTACCATTGGCGACCATGAACAGACGGTACAGCTTCAGTGTCAGAACGGGGTCCGGCATCAACCGTAAGAAGCGCTTCAGAAGATTGGCGAGGATCACAGGGTTCTTCGTGTTGAGATCCACTTGTTGCACTCCTTTCGCATCAATCTCCTCTTCCAGCTCTCGTAGAGCTTTGAGATTGCCGTTCTTTCGGAAGACTCCTTCGATGGACATGTCCATACTCCTCATTGCCGTGATGCAGTCCTGTAGCAGGGCAGGCACCTTTAGCGCGCCTGGCCCTACTCCCTCGGTACACTCATCGCCATACTTTTCCACAAGGTACTCTAGTCCCTGCCTGAAGGTGGCCTTCTCTGAGACGGGCTTTTCGACTCCTGAAACTCCCTTCTTCGGCTTGCTTTTGGCTTTTCCAAAGCCAATCTTGCCCCAGAAGTTGTTCTTCTTCGATTCGATCAGATCGAGTAAATCGCCCTGGTTATATTGGCTATCGTCCAGCAGAAGGCCTAATTGGAGAACCGCAAGCCCCTTGAGTTTGAAGTACTCCAGTGGGGACAACTCCGAGAAGAAGGTGCGCGACCGTCCCTCTGCCATTTGTTGTAATTCCTGGCCACCTGAGAAGTCGCGTCGATGGCCATTGTGTAGCCGAGGCTGATCATCCCGTCCAAGTAATGCACTGCCACCTACCCTGAATGCGTTTGGTCGTTGTTCTCGTTGCTGTTCCAGAGCAGCCATGCGGGCAATATCATCGAGCGCAAGCGAGTTTACTGCAAGAGTCACATTGTCAGACTCGTTGCCATCACGCTCTTGAACAATCTGCATGCCTCCGCGCAACTGTGCTTCGCCTCCAGCTTCCATACCTTCTGGTCCATCGATGATCCGTGATGCACGAGCACGTTTCATGGTATTTGACAAGTGCTTGTCTAATCTTGTCGATCGCAGGCGTTTGATGTCGGACATGGACTGTTCATAGGCAGCGTTGGTGCTCACTTGACTTTCGGTGGTCGAGGCATCTCCGTACGATTTCGAACGCGCGTCTTGCCGCAGATGCGGTGTTTGGAGATCGGATCCCTTATCACCCAAACGATGACCCTGCGAGGAATCGTAACCCGTCAGGTTGGGATCATCTATATGTCATTAGTGGGACGAATGTAATCTCGATAGCGGCTCCAGAAATCTGAGGCAGGGTGTCAAGATGAGTAGTGATGGTATGTAGGGTTACTTTAGGAGATTCTCTACTTACCAGACGTGTGGGGTAGTGCACCGCTAGAACGAAGGGTTGCCATGAGCCGTGCATGAGCAACATTCAGTAGATGAACGTATTGTCGTAGTTTAGTGACTTGTTCGAAGCCAGCTTCTGCATCCGGCTGTGCTGCTGCACACGCCGGACAAAAAATCTTATGCTTACCCTTGCTCCAGTATGCATTTCGTGTGTCGCCACGTAGGTCAGCATTACAGCCACGACAGACCATACAGCTGTAATTGAAAGACATGTTGTTCAAATGGAGGCATTTTTCCTCAACTTGTGAGTCGCAAATTGGGCACGCGTCTGCCCATCTGGGCACAAGCAGAGCAGATTCGGCAGCTTGGTCGCGTTGGGCCTCGTCTTCCAGACGTCCATCGAGCGAATTGACCTGCGTCAGGAAGTTTGTGATGCCGCTCGCGCTTCGGGTCTCGCGCTCCAATTTAAGCGCTCCTTGCAGACAGATACGAATGAGGAGCTTCAGATAATGGGCAAGTCCAGTGACCAGTGACAAAAGTTCCTGTGTTACGCCGAGTCGGCGCACCCCAGTTCCTTGGGACTGGGTAAGTAGCGCGAAGAAAGCGACTACTTTCTTACACAGTAACTTTGATTCGCGCGAGTAGGTTAGCCCTTTGGGTGTCTTCGACATCAACTGCGAATCAAGTTCGTCTGCAGCTGCGAATAGCAGTTCCACGTGCACAATGAACTTCTTGGCCGCCATGACACCGTCAACGTAGGCACCGTTACTGACGTGTAGCAGCATGTCGGAGATGCAAGTAGCCGACTTTTCCTCGAATGCGGACAGTGTCTTCCAGATCCAATTGACCTTTGCTTCGATCTCTTCCTCTTGTTGTCGCACGGTTTCCCGCACTTCGTCTGTCGCATTACTATCGTCTCCGTGGAAGCGCTCGATGACAGGTTGTCCAGTGGAGTGTAGTCTCACATTCCAGTACTTGTGGATCATGTAGCATTCTGGATGCCAATGCTGGTTCTGCCCGTTGCGGAAGATCTCGACGAATTGCTTCAATATGGACGTTTGGCATCCATTGCATCTTTGCGCAAACTTGGTAGAGTAGTGGTAATGGCAGTAGACACTACCTTCATGTTCGTAGTAGCTGTCAGATGCACCAAACACAGTGGGGCATACGGAGCATGTAAAATGTTCAATGTGGTATTTTCGGTCGAGTGCAGTGATGTAAGACCCACGCAGGGCCTGTCCACATTCAAAGCACAGTAGATCGAGGCGGCGGAAGTAGTCTGTTTCGCAGAGAGGGTATTGGCCCGGGGGCTTTTCGGGTACGGGGAAGAATTTGGAGGCTACAATTTTGCCACAGTCCTAAGGGGCGTCAGTAGTCGTTCACAACTCGCAAAGTATGCGAGACGCGTCCAGAGCTCGCATGCAATCATGTTCGAACAAAATACAACGCGTTAGAGCCAGTCACAAGGCGATGACCGCACTGGATGGCGCATCCTTGGAGAGCAGGTGTCGATGAATAGGGTGGAAGCTTACGTGACATGTGAAGCACTCCAGATGATAGGTGTCGCCCAATGCTCGCACAAATTGTCCGGTCAAGCCTTCTCCACACTTGCCGCATATCTTGCCACTGCGCTTTGGCTTCGGCTGGGCCAGATCGCGATTCTGATCCTGGGGGTCGGTGGAGGATCGCGTAGGATAGGGATTGCGGTCGTGTGGCGCGAGGCTGTTGTTGGACGACTGCGCTTCGTCGGTCAGGCGTCTCGAGAGGCCATTGCTGCGAGGGTCATAGCCGTACTGTGGCTGCTGTTGTTGTTGTTGCTGTTGTTGCGGCGGCTGCTGCTGCGGGGCACCGTGCCCGTCCATGGGTGGCGGACCCTCCGCTGGCGTGCCCATGTCCTGTTACGCCAGAATTGGTGGCTGCTTTGCAGGCGTGTTGTCTGCGGCGAAGGACGTTGGGGTGCCGAGGTCTGGAGGCGCGTGACTCTGAGGCGACGTGGGATGACGATGGAGGCCCTTCAATGGCAGCTAGCACGACTGCATGTACGATGTGCTGTGCCGGAATGTAGAGGGACGGGGGGTGTCGAGATTGGCGACGTGCACGCGTGGGCGGCTGGCGCTGAAGAGGCGGTGGGGTTTAGTCGAGGCGCTTAGGCGGGCGATGCGCAGTGGCTGGCAGTGGTTGTTGTGGTGGAGGAGTGTGGCAGGCCCGGGGGCGTTGGGCGTGGGCGTGGGCACAGGCGACGCGACGGCGAGGTCGCGGGCATGCGGTCGCCGTGGGAGGGGGCGGGCGGGCGACTAGACGGTGCGGTGCGGTGACGGTGGTCGTGGTGGGCGATGGGGGGAATTGGGACCCTGAGCAGTCACGGCTGAAACACGGGCCGGCGGTGGTGACGGTGGTCGAGGGCCGTGGGCGTCGAGCGTGCGTTCTGTGCAGGCGGCCGGGGTGTTGTGGGCGGTGCAGCGCCGCAATCGCAGAGTCGACGATGGGGGGCTGGAGGCGCGGGCGGGCGGCAGTGTGCGCGTTGCAGGTGTTTCTGTGTGACTGTGTGACGGTGTTACTGTGAGGCTGCGCGGTTGCAGCAGTCAATGGCCCATTGCATGGCCACCCGGCCACCCGCGCTAGGCCCGACTCGTGCCGACTTGATTGCGATCCACAGCACAGCGCGCGCCGTCGAGGCTGGTCGGCAGCGGCCCCTGGCTCTTATTCTGGCGGTTTATCGCGTCGTTGCTGCCGGGGCGAGAGGTGCAGCTGGATATCTTTTATGCCATGAGGGTCGTGGCGACGCATGGAGCGGCGTAGTGGTGTGCATTGGGGGTTTGTGTCTTCTCCTCTCTCTGAGAGCTTCCCTGCATAGAGGACATGCGTCACGTCTCGCCACATGCACACACAAACACATGCACATCTACGCACACAAAACACCATTGATATCTACTGAATGCCCGGCTCGTGGTGACGGTCTGGCCTGCTCTGCGGCAGCTCCAGTCACGGCCAGCAAATATGGCGGGGAAAAGCCACGGGCAGGGATCAGCCCAGTTCCAAGGTTGCCTTTGGACGTCTTGGCACCGCGTTCCACTGGCTCTGTCCTCACCGTATGCAGTAGTCTAATCCATACTCCGTACATGCACCACCTCTACCGGCTGCTCACCGAGACAACTTTACCACGACGCCCACTCCAACATTCGATCATTACACTCGCTAAAGCAACACGTCGACTCACCCACCCTCTCTAGGCGCCACAAGTACAAAGACAGACTGCCACAGTCCAACAAAGCCGTTGGCGTCGCCGCTATCGCACCTTCTTTGCCAACCACCACTACCACCAACCCCACACACGCTGCATCATGGAGGAAGGCCCAGGTGACAGCACAGAGCCGAATCAGGTGCAAGTCCAGCAGCCGGTATTCAAGGCGCCCCGGCTAGTCTCGCGACCGAAACCGCCGGTGCAGCAAGAGGAAGAAATGGGCACTGAGATCAGGCTGGGCGACTTTGAAGACGTGCACGCTCTCTCTGTCTCCGAAGCACGCGCAGTCGTCACAGCAGTCCATGAGGCGCGCAAGAAGAAGGACCCCGAGAACAACCCTCTGCGCGACAGAATCTACAACGACCAGCAGTACGTCTGCCCGGAGAGCCTGAAGAGGCCCACAACCACAGACTGCAAGGCTAACTCGTCAGGACTATCACACATTTCCTCGACTATCTAGAGAACTTCTCACGATTCAAAGAAGAGGAGAGCCTCCACTCCATTGCCGCCCTCTTCGATACCCACCCGGAGCTCTCAACCGTCGAAAAGGCTATGCTAGGTACATTACAATCACATCTACTCTGCCTTGAGCAGGGAAGGACATCCAGCTAACAAATCAGGCACACTCACACCCGAGACCGCCGAAGAAGCCACATACCTCATCCCCTCGCTAGCGACCAAGATGCACGCCGATGACCTACAACCCATTCTGGATGAGCTGAACAAATTGCGTGAGTTTGACCGTATCGACCGACTTACCAAGGCCATTTGAAAACTGACAATTTGGAAAGGGTATCGACAAATGTAAAAACATTGAGACATTGAAGTTAACAATATTCACGGCATGGGCACCAAGAGGGCTATCGAGCAGTTGCTTGCGTTTCGTTATACAGCAGAACGGATTAACAAATGATAGCAAAACCATCTGCCTGAGCCTTCATGTTCGTCCGCTCCGATTTGCGCTTTCATGCCGCCGAGTTGGCCAAAATCGTTCGCTTGGATCACAGAACAAGGCCAAGGAGACGTAATAGTCTGCGAGAATGCAAGTGCGAAGGTAGACAAGACGAATTGAATACTTTGAGTGCATCGGCTACTTGGCAGACTAGTCAAGACTGTTTCTGTGTACCGGATTCTGCTCTTTGTTGTGCTTGTGCCGGCGTCACATATCAAATTATGATCTTCTTTTATCACTTGCGCATCCCTACAATTTACTGGTTGTGCAGTTTAAATTGCTACGACTGAACACATTGAGTATGTTCCAAATGGGGTCCAACTAGTTCCCTCCACAGGTACCACTACCCGCCCCCCAATGAGTCCCCATTCAGCACCATCTTCATGTACACACCCGAAGCCCCATGATACCGCTACTACAAGTCTTCTTATACTCTACTATGGTTTTTACTTCGTTTTCTCTTAAACCACATCCCCTTGACACTGCTCTACCAACCCATGCCCATTAGCCCACCAAACCTGAGCCCATGATTCCAAGCAACAAAGAAAACTCATAACAAGGGTTTAAGCGATCGATTTCATGTTCCATCATTTACCGCCTTTGCTACATCCGAATTGTACTCTACGAATTCAAAAATCCGAAATCATTATGTGTTTTAGTCTCGGGGTTCAGGGCTATCGTTGGGTAGTAGGTATAGGAATATCAAATTATTGTTCCGTTTGAGGCGTATCATACAAGTGACATTCATACGGTTCCTTTGAGCAAGCTAACAAGGTCTAGTCTTCAAAGACTAGACATATTCCTAGAAGCAGCGACATAAATGAATGCAACAGAGTGCAATCACGTGGTATGACGTCATTGTCTCATCCACCTGTGCAGGTATTCCAATTTCCCCCGATTAACATTGTCCTCTTTAATGCAATCTAATGGCCGCGCATCCACATCACCTCTCCGGTAAAGCACAGTTTTGAAACTGACTCGGGGAGGTTGCCGAGCATGCGCCTCGGTGCACTCAGCCACATCGGCTACTACAATTGAGTGCGGGCTGCCTGGCCCAGCACACCAACCAACGTCTAGCATCTGCCTGAGAGCTATTAAATGACGCAAACCCCTCTCAACCTTCACGAGAATCTTTGCATAGCCCACAATGCATACGCTGGGGTACAGGCAACAGCAGGAATCTGGGGATGGTGGCTGAGTGACGTGGCCGGCTTTGGCCCCCAATCACAGCTGGAGCTGTGCCACAATGCAGAGCCGCATCGATGTCAAAAAGGGCTCGGGAGATCGCCTGCGGTTCGTTCCATCCCGTCCATAACCAAACCGAATGATTGAATCTTTTTAGCTAATATTGGGATCCATGCCTTCTTTGATTAAATCTGCCTATCGTTGAGCACCAGTGATTGGCCTTGTTCATACACCTCCATACATCTCTTTCAAAATCATATCGTCATGACTCAATCCAACGAGGAAAGGTTGACACCAACAGCCGGAATTCAGCTTTCTGTATTGTCTACTACCACAACGTTGGCACGATCAGAAGCGTCTGGTCCAGCTCCAACATCCACAGACGAGCACAAGCCCATCGGATCGTGGCTCTGTGCTGACGGTAAGATATTACTAAGAAGTAAGAATGATCTGGTCGCTGACGCATGACAGGGCCGTATAGAGAGTACATCGAAGCACTAAGTGGATCCAATCCTGGTCTGAAGAACCCCGATCCAAACAACACCACAACACAGGATGGCAAAGCACGACCTGTTGGAACTGCCAGAGTCGTACTACTAGACGCGGCAGCAACTGGCCAACCGAGCTTCCAAACAACCGACTTCAAGAGTGCGACCGACCTCCGCAATCACTTTAGTAAGGCCAAGCATGACCATGATCGACGACGCATCTACATCATGGAAGGATTAGCCCCTGATACTGTCGCGGCCATAGGCGGTCACTTCTTCATGGAACCTACATTCTTCCAGCGACAGGAGAGGACATGTGTTTGGAGTAATGATTTTACACCTGTCAGTGATGCTCTACCGCAACCAAGTCTTCTTGAGCCTGATCGGAGTTTCCATCTTCAATACTGCGAGTTGAGACAATTTAACAAGGCGCTCGAGAACCGCTACTACTTCTGCGAGCGAACGAGGAGGCATGTTGGAATGACAGCACCACGTCACAAGGAAGAAACCACAACGGGTATCTTGCGGCGCAAGGTCAGCTGGTGGTCCAGAGAGACTAGCAAAGGTGGTTGGGACGGTATGTCGGACATGCTCCATGCGAATACTTGGAATTACAGCTAACATATATCCAGTGGTCATCCTCTGCGACCCACAACTCGCCCATCTTTCGCCTGATCCAAAGGAGATCGTCGAAGGCGAAAAGAACCCCCGTCTCATCGAGAACGTCTTCCAAGAACTGACAAACGAGCCTTTTCAAGAAGGCTACACCGACTTCCTGCCCACCATCCCCTACGACAAAATCGCCGCCAAAATGGACCATCCCCACCCCCACACATCAATGTGTCAAGACCTCATACACTACTACGCGCACTACGCCGACATGCTCCCAGACACGCACTGGCAAACCCCCGCACTCTCCGCCGTTTTCCTCAAAAAGATTGTCGCAGCACACTACCTTCAACTCGTCGACTACATCAAAGTGATGCTACCCTCGCTCGAAGCCCGTCTAACAACGGCCTGGGTCGAAGAACAAGACCAATGGAAATCGCTCCAGACAATCTCCCGCCGCTGCGGCAATTACCGCGACGACATTGAAGACGCACTCCTCAGTCTCGGATACTCGCTCGACAGCCCCAATCCCAATTCTCCCAACGCTGGATCCCGCATCTACGACTGGAAAGACTGTGAGAAAGACTTTCAATATGCGTACTACCGTCTCAAGGTCCTCAAGGAGCGAGCAGACAATCTGATGCAGGCTATGACGGGGTTGGCGAGTATAGCAGGGAATCGGCAGGCGTTGGAGGAGGCAAAGCGCGTCAAGAGGTTGAATCTGTTGGCGTTGCTGTTTATCCCGTTGGCATATACGAGTAGTCTCTTCGGAATGGAGGGGACATATGCTCCAAATGGTATGTTTTCATCTCTTATCCTTCTTCTACCATGCTTCCCCGCCCTTTTCCCCCACAACAATCTCTCTCAACTCTTTCGCCCCCGCGCTGTTCCCATTGGTATCATCGTTTGTTTGTATGTACTTGCTGACGTTTTTTGTTTCTTTTTTACAGGAGACGATTTCTGGATCTATTGGGTCTCGGCCTTTGGTGTTGTTGTTGCTACATTCATCATTACCTGGGCTTTGGATAACGCGCAGGATGATGTGGGTCAGTGGACTTCGGGGCCGTTGAAGTATCTCAAGTTTTGGCGGTGGGGCAGGGAGAAAGAGGTAGCCGAGAATATGACGAGGAAGGCTACAGGGTTGTATAAGTGAGGTTTTGGATTGGTGAGGATGGGTGTGCGGTTGGGGGAAGTAGGTTCCTTTTGGGTTACCATTATTATATCGTAGCGAATGAGTTTTTGATTTTGGGAATGCCTTGTTGATTTGAATATAGACGTTTGGGATTTATACTTGCATTTTGTTCTCGAAACGCGTTAAGACAAAAAGGACCAGGACGTCTTAAAAAAGATTGTACATCTTGAAAATAATGCTTTTGGATATTGTGCTGATATCGGAATAAAGGCTAATAAAGAAAGCGAAACACGGAATGTTTCTACGAAACCATACTCTTTCCAATCTCACTCTCCCAGTTATTCGCCCGCTCGAAACCATTCGAATGCGTCTGGTAGTCCATCATAGCCTGCATGACCTCATCCCGCGATGTCACAACGAAAGGTCCGTACTGTACGATTGGCTGATCCAGAGGCATACCAGCAACTAACAAGAATTTCGATGCTTGCTCTGCGCCTTCTTCGACCTGTGCTTCGATGCTGTCACCCTCTTTCTCGAAAACGACGTTGTGGTACTGCGGGACGGGCCTCGATATGCCGCCAGATGAGAAGATAGTCGTGCCGTTGAGTAGGTAGGCGAATGCGTTCCAGCCCTTCGGTAGTGCCTGCTTGACCTTCCCGCCTGGCTGAACGGTAAAGTCAAGTAGCCAGACTGGTGTATACGCCAACTCCTTCAAACTCTCCGTCTCATACGCCTTCCCGCTGATAACTTTGACATGCACTTTCCCGTTATCCGCCGTTGCCTCTGGGATTTCACTTGCGCGAAGGTCTCTGTATCGCGGCTCGCAGGATTTCAGCTCCTTGGGCAGATCAACCCATAATTGCATTCCTACGTTTGCAGCGCCGTCCTCGTTTTGTCGTGGCATCTCTGCGTGAACGATTCCGCGGCCTGCGGTCATGAATTGCAAATCGCCTTGGTTAATGGTCCCCTTGTTTCCGGCAAAGTCCTCGTGGTCTACTGCGCCAGAGAGTAGATATGTTACGGTTTCTTGGCCACGATGTCTATGGACAGTCAGCTTATGTCGGTTGTAGGAATTTGATGGGGACGTACGGGTGATCAGGAAACCCTGCGCCTGGTGGGATGGCAAAATGGTCGAGCATGAGGAAGGGGGAGAAGTTTCGCAGTTTGGGGGTTCCAACGCTGCGACGCACTTTTGCGCCGGCTCCTTCTGACTGCTCGACTGCTAGGAAGGACTGAGCGATTTTGCGGGGGCTGGCTGTGGTGAGGGGTTCGTCAGGGATAACGGGCAGGCCGCGGAACATGGTGCTTGTCGACATGTCGCTGGTGGTATTGAAGTATTGACTCGTGATTCTAGTGATCGGTGTGATATGTTTCGTGACCCTTGAGAACATGTACTCGTTGTTATAGATGGCAAGTGCGATAGCGATGATTGCGAAAAAGATGGAGGACAGCGTCTTCATCGATTCAAAGGAGGCGCTTTATACCGAACGCTTGGGGAAGGACGAGAAGGTTCGAACGGAGGAAGTGAGGAATTTGACATTGCGACAATGACCGGTTGGTAAATGTTTAGCAAGCGGTGGCGCATAGGGCTGTGGAGGGCTTGGCGGCGTGTGGTGCTTTGTCAATCATCACCAAGCACTAAGAAGTCGCATGTGGGGCGGAAGGTGCAGCTTCCGTCGACCAATCGGAGGTGGGGAGATGACGTAGAGCTGTGCGGCTGGTTCCGTGGTCGCGACGACCTCACCTGCTCTAGACTACTACACTTCACTTGTTTACGGTATATCTTAGCCACCACACACGGACTTTTGGCTACTCCGAAACCATCTTAAGAATTCTTTGAATCCACTCTCAATACATTGCCATCGCCTCAATGATCTTACCGATCACCAGAAATTTACCGTTGTACACGCGAGCAAGCCTCAGTCCGTATCCGACTACTTTCCCCGTCCGAATGATGTATACAGAAGTCTCCAGGTCTAGCTTACGACTACATATCGAGATTCTGTTCCTTTCTAATGATCATTTATCTTGTCGACGTTCCTGCGACGACTGTGACCATGCATCCCATTTGTTTCTATGACTAACGGTTGTGTCTTGTTCTTGGATCCCAAAAGAGGACCATTGCATCTCATACTTCCTTATCCCCAAGGAATGATTTGAAGGCGTTTTTTCGCTGCCATGTATTCTGTTGAGCTGGCTCTATTGGAAACTTTGGCCGTCTCCATATATGCGCTCGTGGGAGATTATCACGACTTATTGTCTCCGTGCAAATCGTATTGTCGCATCTAGTCGCGTCGAGTTGCGAAGTCACGATAAATCATCAACTCGAGGTAAAAAATACTGCACAATGTCCTTAACATTTTCCATATCCAATTGATTTCAATGTATCCTCGTTTATCTTTTGGATCTAAACAACAGCTGGCTCTTCCCAACATCAGGTATTCGGCGACAAGACTAGTCAACAGTAGAGTATCAATAGAACAAATAGCAACGGCAGTCGTGGAACGTCTAGCGCACCATGTGAAGTATGACGCAAACCTACATGGCCCACCTCTGGAATTATGTAAACGCGGTCCACCACCAGTGGGGTGGTCGTGTTCTTGTTGGCTGTGGCGCGGCCTAGTTGCGTGTCAACTATGTGCAGCTTGAGAAGAGCGACGATTGAACACTCACTTGCCCTTTCTGCCTCTAGAATCGGAACCCTTGTCTTTGTCCTTGTCCTCGTCTTTTTTGGTAGCGTTCCGTTCCGCCCTCGCTTTCGCGTCTTGCTCCCCTCTGCACACCAAACAAGGTTTCCCGTACATGCAGAATACCTTGGGTGGCGCTTGCAGTAGTACTGATGACGCCTACAACATCCGTGGTTGTCCCGGTCGCAACTATCGCTGCCGGGGCAATGATGTGTTGACTTTGAACCTTTTTTTCCCATCACTGATCTTCGGAATAGTCGCGGTGAGGAGTTTGCAGGTGTGATTTGCATCAAAGCAGTGGCTGAAGGGCATGTTCGCTATCGAGCAGTGCCTGAAGTGTGTGTTCACAGGCAATTTGTGCTGTACAGGAAAGTTGTACTTCGGTTCGTTGGAATCTATAACAGACAATCCATACCTGTCCTTCACCTTGGTGTCTGTTGTATTTTAACAGACAATCCGTATTTCTCCTTCACCTTGGTATTCGTTGTATCGTAACGCGCAATCCGTATCTCACTTTCGCCTTCATACGCATGATCAACATGCATCATATCTTCGGCCAAGATTGAAGTAATTGGGAAATTGCCCGTGCGTTCAGTAAGTCCAAACACGCCTCTGCCTTCACTGGCTGGGCCCATGCCCTACCTTACTCTATATAGTATTCTGGCTGCGTTCCATCGTATGCAGCACCACTCTATCGGAACATAGTTACTCGACCACAATTCTGCATTATCTTACACGTTTTTCGACCCTCATAGAAGTACCAATCCTTAGCGGAGTTGGCACTTTCTACTTTCAGCCATACAGAAACGACAAGAGCTTAGCAAACAGCGATCCATGTCTCAGAAACTTCATCTTCTCCCCACTTCCGTGGCTTTCGTTGGCAAACACCGCGACGCATTTACACGAGCCTTTCACTGCTTCAACGACGCGCCTCCGCCACTAGCTGAGAAGATGGATCGCGACAGCTTTTCGAACGTGGCGCAAATCCACGACAATAAGGATGATGGTGTTGAAAATAGCGACGCAGCTCCTCCAGCAGACGGTGAAAATGGTAACTCAATCACCTTCTCGTGCGCTAGCTCTAATTCGATGGGCTCCAACGACACTGCAGGCTACTCTGAGCAAGAGCCCTTCGACACTTTCCAACACAAGGTCATGCAGCTCTGTACATCAATACTCGGACAATGTGATTTTGAACTGGAATACATGAAGGGTGGAGGGTTCAATCGCGTGGTGGGTGTCAACACGACGCGCACTGCACCCAAGGCTGTCACGAAATCATGGCTGTGGGCATTCTTCCCGTCGCTTCTAAACGGTGTGAAGTCGTGGTTGCGTTTGCTGTTGCCGTCCGTCTCGGAGAAATCTATGATGCAGGCACATAACGAACAGTACATTCTACGTATACCTCGTTTCATTGAGAAACCTGTCGAACATGACATTTCGGTCGATGTTGCGACCCATCGCTTTGCACGCAAGGTCCTGGGTGATATTGCTCCAAATGTTATTACCTTCGACGCCACCGATGCAAATGCCATTGCTGGTAGATACATGCTGCAAACCCGACTGGACGGTGTTTCTCTTGTCGGCGCCTATGACGACCTTAATCTGGCGCAAAAGATGTCAGCCGTACGCGGCTTCATGGAGGTCATGTCAAAGCTCCAATTGGTGACAGAAGATTGTGCAGGCGTCGTCACGAACGAGCATACTGTGAGCTTGCAAAAGTTCAAAGGAGCGCATCGGCGGGCCGACATGGAACACACCTCTGTAAAGGCCAAGGCCTAGCCATCAGTACTACAAACTACTCTTGACTTCCTGCTGGAACAGTGTGACCGCTGGACGGATTACGAACATCAAAATAGTTCACAAGGCTTCGTCATGCCTGAGTGGGCAAAGCTGAGGTACATCACACTTCGACTTCACGAGCTTGGCTTCATCCCTGATAGCGACAAGTTCTACTTCTGCCACCAGGATCTTTTTGCGCGCAACATTTTGATCAAAGTTTTCGATGAATCAAACGTCCGCATTTCCGGTGTGATCGACTGGGATGCCGATTATGCCGCCTTTTGCCCAAAGTTTGTCGCCTTTCAAGCGCCATATGATCTCTGTGTCGATGATGAAGAAGGCGATTGGGACGAGACTCGTGCGATGACCGACGACTTATCATCGGATCCACACAATTCCGCGTTGCGGGATTATTTTCTGCAGTCAGCTGGTGACGAGTGGAGGCGGTTTGCAACATCGCCAGAGTACATGATCGCCCGGAGAATCTTCGACATCTTCAGACAAGGGGCCTTTTCCAATCAGGCATATAAGGAGATGAACAGCATCGTTGCTGCATGGCAAGATGGCCATTATGGTAAGTCGCTGAGCAGAGACTACATGTCAGATTCGGACTCTGAGTCAGAACATAGCGACTCTGATAGCAGCAACAATGGTGAGAATGAGAATGGGGACGAGGAGGAGTAGAGTGGTGGGCGCGATATCAGCGAACTCATTTCAGACTCAGAATCCATGGTGCAGTACATACATGAAAAGTTTCATTCCTCTCAGCCGTGGTTGATGATCTTTTGAGATTAGTAACTGCCTGATCAATGGCAGCAAATCAATTTCTAACAGGTGTTACATATACTTGTACATAGGCTATCACTTATCTCAATAGACCCCACATTCTTATGCCACTGTTGCTCACTGCATCATGCAAAGTTCTCGCATCAGGCACCTTCCCCAATGCAAACGATTTTTCTTATCGGTGACAAGTTCTCGACCACACGGCGCCACTTCAGCAACGAGGAACTCAAGTCCGTACCCTTCGTGTGGCTTTCTGCATCCATTATCCCAACGCCGAAAACTCCAAAGTTACATCACTCGATCCACGTCACGGTATTGTGTCGTTGGCTAGCGATCAGCTCAAAGAGAGGGCTTTGCTGATGGATATCAATGAAAAGCTTTGTTGGTGGCTGGATATAGTTTGCCGAGCGTTTGGGTAGGTTTTGACATGAAATAAGATAATTTTACGCAGAATCAATGCTTGTTGGATGCACACGCAATGTGACTCATGCCGACGAACGAGCACCTGTAGTTGATGGTTTTGCGATCCGCGTATTTGTAACAATTTAATAGTTTGGATAATCACATTTATCAGGTCAGATGCACATTCTTTTAAGATATTATGGACAGCTTTTATTGTAATTCACCTTTTATACCATTGTAGTTCCTCAACATTCAAGGTAATCGATAATTACCTTGCAAATAACATTGAAAGAATTGTGATACTAGTTGCTTAGCAACCAACATCTCAAAAGATTTGCAACAACCTGATCTAGCACTTGTCAAGGTCATCTGCGTCCTCGGAATGGATCGAACGCCACTTCCGGACCAATTGTTGCGCCCTCACCACATGCTTTGGCAATTGCGCACCGTCCTACAGCGCTTCAAACATCTCATTCGCACACAAACACTCGGGCGAAGTCGCAAAGCGGAAAAACTCCGGCGAGGCAACTTTCTTGAACGTCTCTAGTAGCAAGTTACTATGCGAACCTACTTCTAGAAGTGGTTCATCATCGTCGCTGGCAGAACATAAGGAATCAGCTAATTCAGGCCAGGCCCAGTTAGGCGGATCCAAAGCAACAAACTTTGGCGCAAATTTGCACAAGTCCCAGTCGATGATGCCAGTTATTTCGATGGTGGATGAGTTCTTGACGGCGACCATGATGTTGAGGGGAAAGAGGTCCTCGTGCGAAAGGTGGAAACGGTCACCGAGGAACCCTAGGCGGTGGAGTGAGCGGGCGATGACTTGGAACTGAGACCAGAGGGCGAGTCGGCATTTTGATCCCTTCGCAGACTCGTAGTCGTGCCAGCGTTGGCAGTGTTCCAAGAGATACTGCAGTGGTGTCTGGTTGTACGCAGGGATGTCCGTGGCCTTGAAGTATTCCTCGCGGCTGACTGCAGCCTTTGCGGATGGCACAGGAAACTGTGTCAACTGAATGACCTTGTCGCTTGGGAATGTGAGATTCTCTATGCTAATATCACCGGCAGCTGGTGAGGTGATGGCGGCTATTTGTTCAATGATCTTGGCCAACTGTGACACCACAGAGACTTGTTGCTTGACGTTCAAATTCTCCCAGACGTTGGCAAGATTATCACCTCGAAGGCGCTCCTGGAGTATGTATGCCGAGCCCAGGACATTGTCAACACTATGATCGTAACCAACGATCTTGGGGACGGGAAACTTTGCTCGTGAGCTAACAAAGTTGAGTTTGGCAATATTGCTGGCCTCCTCCTCTGAAGTACTCATGTCGATTGGCACTCGCAGTGCATATTGAACCGGCTTGGGGGGCGCGCGGACAAGGCTAAGCCCAGCCATCATTTTAGTTAGCGAGTCGGCAGAGTTGTCACGAGATAGGGACTGCCCCATGGAAATCTCGAATACCTTATTGAACGAACCACAACCGATCTCCCGAATCTGTGGAGGTGAAGGCATGTCGACGTTGGGAAATGCTTGCGCGACCAAAAGCATCATTTTCGCCTTGACATCGCGGGCTTCTTTTTCCTTGACCAGACTCTTTCGCTCCTCTTTAAGTTCTAGCACTTCTCGAACCTGGCGCTGGCGTGTGTTCTCCTTAGGTACGTCGGGAACATTGGAGAGTTCTTCGACAATAATCGAACATTCAGTGGAAGAAGAGGAGGCATCGCTAGACTGGGACACCGAAAAGAGAGCCATATTGTCAATAAACTTGAATTAAGCTTGCTAAGACTTCGCTATTTGCTTTTGGTCCTTGCACAGTCAAGTTGAACGAAGTTTCTGATTCCAGAGCAGGAAGAAAATCACACCTCACTCTTGATAAGCATCTTGTGCTACAATGTGCTCAGTGTAGCTTACATTGTGTAACTGTCTCGTCGACACAATGTCAATCCAGCGCTGGCACTGTGACCGCACGAAGCCGCATACTATACTCACATATGCAGAAATATCTTAGCTACCTATCAACGTGTAATAACCAAAGTTGAAGTATAATATCCTTGTCCTTAAAAAGACTCATCAAAAACAGATGTCAGGCATGTTGTTCCAAGGAGCCTTATGAATCCTGGGGCATCACAGCTTCAAGTCAGTGGACAGGCTTAAGGAGGTTATAACATCGCACTTCATTGATTTACTATCACTTCATATCATTTGTACTGTCTTTCAAAGTTCTAGTTTCATCAACGTTCCGCCCAAAACATTTGGACTGGATGTTTCTGAGAGCATAAAAACGGATCAACGGTCTGGTAGAAGGGAAATCTGAATTGAAAGCTATGTCGCTGAAGAAAAAAGTGTTAAAACTACTCTAATAATTCATCCGAATCCGAAGACGAACCAACATCGAAATTGACATCCGAATCGTCGTCTGAATCTTCTTGCAAAGATACCACACCATCTTCAGGATGCAGACCACTCCACTCGCGAATAATATTCTTAGCTTCCTGGAAATTCCAGGGACCGAAGATTCCCTTCTGCAAGAGAAGATACATACGGCGAGCGAGGATGGCCTCTGGCGCAAAGGCATAGCGCTTGAACTTCTCGGACGCGTGGTCCAGGAAACACTGCTTGAGCTCGCGGTCTTCATCCGTTGTAGGCTCGACGATCGCAGTGCTTTCGAAGGTATCGAAATCGCTCTCGTCATCTGGGGTCTAAAGCCGGAAGGGGGCGCGATATGCCATGAACTCCGGCACGACTGCAGCGAAGTCCCAGTCGAAAATACCTGTGACGTCTACCTCGGTCTCGCTACGGATGGCGGCGAGCATGTTATATGCTCGCAGATCACCATGGGAGAGAACACATGGACCTTCGAGAAAGCCGCGGACTTTGAGCGCCTTTGAGATGGCAACGAAGCCGTCCCAAATTCCGTCGAAGCACACACCCTCTAGAGTTTGATACTCACGCCACCGTTCACACTGCTCGACAAGATACTCGATCGATTGTTGCGCTTCTGCAAACCAGGTCACTGGCTTTTGAGATGTTTGGTCCTCTTTCAGGCCGTGACCGGGTACATGAAACTTTTCCATGCAAAATTATTCCTTGGTAGAAGCACAGCCAGCCCTTGCAGAGAAAATGCCTGGCGCTGCTTCAAGAGAAGCGATGGTAGGGACCAGCTCTATGATTTGCTTGGCGACGTTCTTCCTCTGTCGTAAGCTCAAAGGCTCCCACATGTCGAACGAAAGGTTTTTTCCAGGCAGACGTTTCTGGATCATATGAGGCTTTTCGAGCAAGTTGTCGCTAGTCAAGTCAAAAGCGACCACCTCAGGGACTGGCAAAGGAAGCTGCGACCGAACTGCGTTCAGGATCGCTACATCTGAGTTCATATCTTCGCCGTCTTCGCGTGGGAGTCGAATTATATAACACTCATTTTGAGGTAAGGGTGCTGGGATGCGTTGCGCGCCGAAGCAAACTGACTTCAACCAGCTGAAATTGAGTTTTGTCGACTTGGGAGTAATGGTAACACCGACTACTCGATTATATGAGCCGCCTTTCATTTTTTCGATGGTTATCTCTTTTAATTTCGCGCTTGAATCGGGTTGCAACCATGTCAGCTAACCTGTCGTGCAGTGACTCGAAGAATACAGTAGACGTCTGGGAGACGTTGTCCTCAAAGTCGCATGACTGATGGCCAAAGCTAGTACGGGGAGATGAAGACTGACTTTCCATTTTGATTAATCTCCCTAACGGTAGTGGATAAGTCCAGTGTATTGCCGGATAGTTGGTGATATATCGATTAGACGTCTTCTAATGTTAATAGCGTCTTGGATGTGCAATATTGATGCAGATCGATAGGGAAAAAAACTGCGGTTCTCAAGAGGTTCAATAAAGTCGTCGAGATCTTTGCATTGTTTGAGGGCTGAATCTTTGTCAGATGCGCAAACCTGGTTTATTCACTGTATGGCCAAGGCTTTGAAACTTTCGTTGATCACGAATGACTTTGTTAAATCCTCACAAAGTCTAAAACGAATTTCGCGATCCCTCTGAATGATGCTGCTTCACAACGGCGCCCAATATGATGTGAGTCGGTATGATAAATGTTATGGGTCCTAGAGCTAACGATCATTACAAATAAACAGAAGATCATCTATTTGCGAGTCGCAAAACTTGTAGCAAATCGAAGAAAACTAGCTCAAATCATAACTTACGATGCCCAATCGCGGAACAGGGACGAGGCACCATTGCGTGGGTGCGAGCTGCTGAATAGACAAGATCAGTCCCGGCGGGTGCGAACAGATTAAGCGTGGTAAGATATCTTACTGCAAGAAGCATGAAATGCCATGTCGCAACGGTTGCGCGGGTTGGTATCATCTGATCAATCAGAAAGGCTGCCAGTCTTGCGAAACTGCATGGAAAGCTAAGGCAAGACAGGAGAAACGTGCCATTGAGCAAAAGATGATTGGAGAGAAAGGTAAGCTTGACGATGCGTTCTGGAATCCAGCAAAGGACAGGAAGAAGGTGAAATAGATCACTTGGGCTGCCTGTAGTCGCCGGAACTCGGGTCTTTGAGAAGTTCTCAGATGGGACTAGGTCATGCGGTGACATGAAGGGAATGGAAATCTACCATGGCTTAGACATTGTAGCTAATTGACCGATGATATTTTCGCCATATTCGAATTAAATTGCTCTTAGTTCGTCTTCGTTAAGATAGTTTTATTTGACTTGTGGAGGTCGGTGTAAGAAGCATGAAGCCTTTGGGAAGTATCGCGCCTTAGCCTTGAGACCCTTTGCTCCACTATAGAGTGGTCAGCAAATCACTGTTCCTGCGCATCAGTCCTCAGCCAATCAGCACTTGCGAACACTAGACCAAGTCAACCAATCACATACGTCATCGCACAACATCGCGACAAAGATACGCCCCCATCCACATTCTGTGCCTTTAGTCAGGCCTGACAGAGCGCGCGTCAGATCCACAAAGAACTTACCCAGCAAACAACGTGGCCGAATCGCTCATCGTTTACCAGATCCAGGAACCATTACAACTATTGTTCAATTCACTCTGCGTCATCAGAGATACCATTTCAGTTGGAAAGCAAGACCCATAGGCATACGTGTCTGAGATCATTCATCAGCAAAAAAGACAGTCCAGTACTTGCGAGGAATACTTCGTCTCTCTGATCGAGTCGAAGATATCAAGAGAGCGCTCGGGAGCCGGCAGGGATCGGAGTGAGGAAGCGTGTTATAGCCATCCTAGACAGGGCATACACTCCAAACCCTCGTAAATGGCGATGAAGCGAGGAGCACTTGATACCTTCTTCAAGGCTACCACGCCCAAAAAGCCAAAGTACGAGGCCAGCATAGACAAATCCAGCCATGCAGCCTACCCATTCGCGATCCCACACCTGCCGGTATCATTCGTAGACGCATTAGGTTTTGCGCCAGCGGAGGAAGGCAAACTTATGAACGATCAGCTGGATCTCGACTTGGTGTACTACCAGCCATATATTCCCACATCGATTGCCCCAGGCGTCTTTGAGTTTCTACGCCAGGAATTGCCGTTCTACCGCGTCCAGTACAACATCAACCGTGGTGGCATCCAAACGCAAATCAACACACCACGCTTCACCACCGTCTTCGGTGTCGACGAGACAAGTCGCTTCACCCCGGAAGGCGACCTGGTCGACACCAAGACTAGCAAGAAGATCGAAGCAAATCGGTACAAATACAAACCCCGGCCTATTCCTCACTGCCTTGACGTTCTACGCAAAGTCACCGAAGGCACCACAGGCGAGACGTTCAACTTTTGTCTTGTAAATTACTACGCCGATGGCAAAGATAGCATATCCTACCATAGCGACGATGAGCGCTTCCTCGGTCCAGAACCAGCCATTGCTTCATTCTCGTTGGGGGCAAAGCGTGACTTTCTTGTGAAGCACAAGCCCATTCCGCCCAAGGCCGGGGAAGAGCCACCTGAGACAAAGCCTATCAAGCTGCCACTGGGTTCGGGGGACATGGTGCTGATGCGTGGGAGGACGCAGGCGAACTGGCTGCATAGTATCCCGAAGCGTGCGGGAGTTGATGCGGGGAAGGGGAGGATCAATATAACGTTTAGAAAGGCAATGGTGAAGGGAGGAACAGATAATTACTATCAGTACAATGTTGGGTCGGGGAAAGTGCACAGGTGGGATGCGGCGCAGCAGAAGATGGTGGGGTGGGAGGAATCAAAGGATCCGGGTGGAAATGGTAGTGGAGAGGCCGTCACCCATGATTCTGATCGTCCGGATGGTCACTGAGTTTCCGGGGACACACGATCACAGTCGACCACGAATGATGATGGTGTTGAATCTATCTTGGTATCTGCAAATCTTGTGCACGTTGTATTGGGCCCTTCGTCCCGTGACCATGAGCCGCCAAAGAAGTGGGCGAAGGAAACTTCTGTTCATCCCGAGGTGTTGTGAACAGTCTAGCCTGACCTATGGCGATGGTATCCATATCAACAAGCCTCAAGGGAGATTTGGCTGGCAGCAAGCCCGGCCGTGGAGTATCGAGGAGGGTGAGTACTTGCTAAGGCATCAAGTTGAGACCACGCGGGAAGGTGCCCCGAGCGCCGACCCCGCTCAGGCTGGAGGAGGAACGGCCGCCAACACTGTTGTCGCCCCGAGTCAAGGACACGGATGAGCGAGGCTGTGTGCATGATCTTGACTGTAACTGTAACTCTGAGAAGACCTGCCCAGAGGCATACTGAGCCTCTGCAGACTTTTGATGAAGGTGGAGAGGTGGGTCGAAGAGGGCAGCGTTCCCTTCGCAAAGAATCTTGGCGGTCGACGTTGATGAGGTCGGATTCAAGGCCCACGCCCACGACGTGATTCTGCAACGCGCACTCTGCAACCACCCACGACGCCCACGGTGTCGCATACACACCTCGACGAAAGTGTCGCTATTGCCAGGCCATCCGGATAGCCCTCCTCGAAGATCTCTGCAACGGCCGTCAGTGCTGTCGTCAAGCGGGCTGTAGAGTCACGACCGGACCGGCCCCGTGCGCGTCGCAAACCACCTGTGACGGTAAGAATCAGTGTAGTGCTCTCCTTCGCATATGCGTGCGACTGATGGAAACCTGCAGACTGATTCCTCACAACCTCGGGACGTTTGCGACTCAACTCCAGGTCTCGCCAGACGACTCGAGGACCGCCGACCCCAATTGCAGCCCCGTCTGCCACGGCCCCGCCGTCACGCTCGTAGCAGATCACAAGCCCGCTTGCCATAGGGGTTGAGAGATTTGTCATCGACATCTGCAGCCCAAACGCCGGGCAGGCAACGTGACAGCTCGGACGAAGTAGCCAGAGTTTGGGGTCTGAGCAGCACACTGGGAAGGCGCAAGTAAACTGCGTAGGAGGCGTAGGAGGCCAAACTGGGGCACTGCCACCATTTCAGTTGCAGAAGACCTCGTCGTGTCGGGACATAAGCACCATCTCCGAGATACTTAAGACCGCAACGGACCACGATCAAGCATCGCTCTGCCTCCGACCTTTCGTCTCATCTCATCCGTCCTGCTGTGCGCCAACCAACAGGGCAACCAAGCTGCACAATTCGACCCTAGGCTCGAAAGGACCACAGCCGTACATTTTAGGCAGCCAAGGACGCGCAAGTCATCCTTCACTTGAGACGGACTTAACCCGTTAAAGCCGGATTCTCCGCTGATATAGCACACGACCGTCGAGGCCCGCTGCAGTCATGCCACCCACGCCCCCATCCACGACTTCCTCTAGTGCGGGACATTCACCGCCAGATCCTCAATTCCGAGTTGTGCGCAAGAGGAATCGCGTACCGTTATCATGCGGTGCCTGCAGACACAGGAAGTAAGTTCAGGTCTAGTTCCAAGTAGCCAGGCAATCGTACGTACTAACGTTGGCAGGCTGAAATGTAACCGTGGTCACCCTTGTGACAACTGCACCAAGCGCGGCGACACGGCATCATGTACGTACGCTGCTCCCGGGAACCGCAAGAAGAGCACGGCCAGTGCTGGCACCACTGCTTCCCCCGACGACATGCAAAACCGCATTGACCGACTCGAAGGACTTGTTCTCTCCTTGATGACCAATGGCGCACAGAGCGCGGGGCCGGCTGCTGCTCAGGCTGCTATAGCGAACAGTATGGGTATTGGCTCATCAGATCAACAGTATGATATGGGCAACATGGACCATGGCATGAGCAATGGCGCATCTGAATCCATACCTGAAGAAGATGCTGGCGAGGAGAGTGAGATGGAGAATGTTACAAAGTCCATCGGTGTAATGAAAGTGAACAACAATCACACTATTTTCGCATCAGAAGCACACTGGTATGCGATACTAGGCGAGGTATGTTCAACCCTTCACCCAGTCCCCACATCTCTAACCCTTCGTAGTTGTCTGAAGTCAAAAACTATTTTGCCGAACACAAGAAGCAATATGAAGACCAACTGAGGCGATACAAAGCGACGCACAATACAGAACGCCCGCCTGGTACATCATTCCTCATGGGTGGACAGAAGCCTAGCTCCAGAGCTGAGGTGCTTTCCCGATTCCCGCCCAAGCCGACCGCCGACATACTTGTCTCGAGATTCTTCAACACGTACGATCCGGGTATCCATATCATTCATGGCCCATCTTTCCAGAAAGAATACGACCGACATTGGTTGCAACCAGATGAGACACCCATAATATGGCTGGGCTCGGTATTCGCAATGATGTGCATAGCGCTACAATCGTATACCAGAGCTGGTGACGAACCACCAGAGTACCATAACAAGTCTTGGGAGATGTCGAAAGAGTACGGTGACCTAACAGCGCAATGTCTGATTATGGCAGACATCACGCAACCCATCACGGGCATGCTCGAAACCCTCATCCTGCATATACATGCCGAGTATGCTCGTAGCCGAGACGCAGAGGTCGGTATCCTTATCAGCACCGGCATCATTGTGCGACTGGCAATGCGAATGGGCCTACACCGAGATCCTGGACCATATCCGGGTATTCCTGTATTCCAGGGCGAGATGCGGCGGCGGGTGTGGGCCGCGGTCCGCTCGATAGATCTTCTGTTCTCTGCACAAGCTGGCTTGCCACCCATAATACGTCCGAGAGACACCAACACCCAAATTCCACGGAATATCTACGACGATGAGTTACATGAGAACATGAAGAAGTTGCCCCCGTCTCGGCCAGAGACTGAAGCGACGCCTACACTTTACCTAATCAACCGAACACGATTGATCTACAAACTGGGTGATGCAGTGGAATTGACCGAATCTTTGACCTGTTCGTCTTATGAAGAAATCATGAAGATTGACACTGAAGCACGGGAACTCCACGACAGCATCTCGCCCCACCTGAAGATGCGAGGAATGGACGAGTCAGCACGGGATCCATCAACACTGATCATGCAACGATTTACTCTCGATCTTCTCTACCTCAAGATCATTTGCGTTCTCCATCGAAAGTACCTATCTTATGCTAGGGTCCATCAACGCTTTAGCTACTCGCGAAAGGCGGTAATGGATGCTTCGATGCAGATGCTTCAACACCAAGCTACCCTCCATCGGGAGTGCCAGACAGGAGGCCGGCTACGGAACGTGAAATGGTTCATATCGTCACTCACTACCGTTGACTTTCTTCTCGCTGCCATGATCGTTGCTTCTGATATGTATCACACATGCAGAGTCGAGAATCGGCCGGGGCGAACTAGTCCAGATATCTGGGGTATCGACAGGCGTGAGGAAATGCTAGAGGCCATTGAGGTGGCGGTGACGATATGGGACGGTCTCAAGGACCATTCCATGGAAGCATACAAGGCGCATGCGACGCTCAGCGTGATGTTGGATCAGTTGAAGAAGAGCCGACCAGCAAGACAAGCACCGAGTGGCTTCCAGGCGGCATCTGCGTTCCCGGCCATGGCGCCCATGGACGATGCTAATGTCGCACCAGAACATTCTGCAGCCATGACTCTGGGCATGCTCAGCACGGGTGGCATGACGCCCAACTCGGCGAACATGTTCGATCAGCGATATCCAGCGTCTATGGCAAACCTGTTGAATGACCCAATGCCTCCACCACCAACGGGCCTGACACCACAATATGGAGGTCCAGCTGGTCCAACAGGCCCTGAAAACGCGCCCAGCCCATTCTCGAATCTATTCGGTGCCAATCTCTTTCAGAACTTGGACCTGCCCCCAACTGATAACATCAACTGGGTAGGTGAAGCCCCAAAGAATTCTATAGAACTTGCTAACTCTTGGTAGGATGCATGGGATTCATATATCCAGGGCCCTGGCATGGAGACATCGAGTAATTTCTTCCAAATGGACCTCAGCGGCATAACGCCAATGCAGACTGATCACGCTGTTCTTGAACAATCAGCTTCACAGCCACAGCCGCAGCCTCGCTCAACGCGTACGAATGCTTTCGGGCAAACCGTTTTCGTGAATGTAGGTTCCTCTAGATATGCTCGACATGGAATTTCTGGCTAACAAGAACAGAACGCCGCGAACGATGAGCCAAAGCCAGCGACTAGCGAAGGCTATTCCATGGGCTTTTTGTTGCCGAAACAGTAGGAGTAGATTCTATTTGCATGACGTTATGATGTTATTTTCGGGGATGCGACTTTGTATCACCGCCATATTGAGACAATGATTTGGGGGCCAAAAAGCATGATGTTTAAGGAGATATCCCGGCTGATTATCCTGCATTTCGAACGCAGCAAATGTACCTGCTCCCTTTAACAGATTATAGCTCAGCTTTTTATGCCTAAAGTTCGCCTACATCGCTGTCACTTGGACTCTTTAGTGCTGATGATCTGCCAACATGTCTAGGGTGTGAGATCTACAATGGTGGTGCGTGTAGTGCTATAATTAGGTGGTAGAACACGACAAGGCTGAGACACAGGCTCCCGCCCCCATGTGCCCCACTTCCCATCCCGCGTTGGACCCTGAAAGTTTGACAGGACATGAGGCTGCTTACGCGCGTTGTGCGTTGGTAAGACCGCGGGGTGGGCTAGGCTGGGCTATGTGTGCAGGCTTGGACTTCGCGCTGCGGTGTTTTCTTCTGACTTTGTCTCCAACGTTAACTTGCACACTTTCCATCACATCATTAGGTACGAAGCAACCTACGAGACAAGGCTGAACAGCACCACCGTCGTGCTTATCACGTATGATTACACACATAATCTCAGACCGCCTCTCAGGATACGCAAGGAGGAATTTCTTACACGCATACTAGTCGCAAACTCCGATCCCAACTCCACCATGCCATCCATCCCACCTCTCAGCACCACCGCCGTTCCACCCGCCTCCTCCACACCCAGATCTACGGCCAGATCAACGACTAACGACCCCGTATCTCCCCTCACCCGCAGCACCACTTTCCCCCACAAAACCAGCCCAGCAGTGTCCACGCAAACCCCCCTCATCGATACCTCCACGCCCGCGATCAACGATGAACCCGTAGAGTTGGATGGTGGATGTGCGGTAGAAAGCGCATCAAGTAGTAATGCACAGGGAGTTGTGGAGGAGGGTCAAGCTACCGGTACTGCTCAACGTGCGGCCATGTTGGCTTCGAGGAGTAAAGATCCGGGTGTGATTGTGGATGTGCCGAGGGAGCCGACTGCGGAGGAGGTACACGCTGCGAGGAGTGGGGAGGGGTTGGTTACACCGGGTTTAAGGCAGGGGGTCTTTGAGGGGTCGTGATATGGGTGGGGGTATGCTGGAGGAGGTATTTATGGGTGGAAAGGGTTGGCTGAGAAGTAGAGTTGGTATGGAAATACAACATAAGACCTACTGGTAAATGAATGGTTGATGAACACGCTTCCAAATGAACCTCATGTCAAATGCACTATCACTAAGGGCATACATACACTGTGCCCCAGGTCAGGTTCACTCACCTCATCGTGATGGCTACGACGAGGGAGGTAAGGTTCCGAAAAGTAGGTCCAAGCGTACGCGCCTTCCTTCTTACTGTGGACAGCAAGTCGCCTTCACCTCGCATACTACAAATAACCCCACACTTGAAATTTTATACTCAGCCTCTAAAACCACCGCCACATACTTGGGAGGCTCTTTCTGGTAATCAAGGACGCCCATCAATCGCAGTCATGCCAGACAATTCAGGGAGCGTTGTTCACGCAAGCAATTCTCAAGGGTCAACGACCAGCCACGCAGCTCTGCGCCTTACAAAACATGGCCTAGTCGCTACGGATATCTTGAGCTCTTGCTCCATGTATGTGTATTCAGTTCCACGAGCATCAAGCAGATGTTAACTTTGATTGCAGTGCTGCCCGCAACCGAGAGCACTCGCCACTCCTGCGCCTGCCGGCGGAGTTGCGCAACCAGATATTTGCACTTGTCCTTTCGGAGAAGACGGCCATTCCCATTTACGGGGACGAAGGTCCTTCCGCGATCGAGAACTTGTTCGGCGCTATCTCTGATGTCTACAGTAACTCGTGGGAACTGGAAGCACTATCGAAGGCAACTTCAGAGGTGATTTCGACTCCCTCACTTCTTCAAGTCTGCCGACAGATCTATGAGGAGACCAGCTTGCTGCCATATGCTCTCAATACCTTCAAGCCTGTCTCACGCAAAGCCTTGAACACCTGGGTCTCCAGACGTCTGAATGTACAGTTGGCTTGCGTGCGAAGCATTGCGTTCTGCGAGTACATCATAAAAGAGTATTGGGCCTCGGAACAGTATGCGTTCAAGCACACCTTGCCAGCATTGAAGGAGCTTCATCTCGATGCCTGGAACTTCTTGCACGCCGTGCACGAGGTACTGCGCTGTTGCTGGTGCGAATTAGATGACGAGCTCGAGGCCATGCTATACGTTGAGATGATCCAGAGAAAGCTAAGAAAAAAGGAGGGTACTATCGCTCTGATTATCAACACCGTTGGTATGGAAGCTGCACTCGATACAATACAGGCATACCATACAACCGATATCGAAAGGGCAACCAATATGACACCTGCTGGGCTTGATTATTAGCATTGGATACCAGCCTTGGATCAAAAGAGCCGAAGCCATCTGGGGGAATACGTTGCTCATCGTAGGAAGCATGGTGCATGTGTTCATAGTGATTCACTTGCGTGGGGTATAGAAGCTGGTGCGAGAGCCATCTCGATCGAGCGGGCTCGTGATCACCTGAGAGCGTCACAGAACCCATCATCACTCCTTCCGAATAGTCAGACCTTTTCGATAGCGAAGGTGTAAGGCTAGGTACTTTTCTGCTCGTTCCTACTCCATGTTCATGGAGTATACGTACTGTTTAGTTGCATGGCGCAATGGGAGCAGACACTCTGTCCTGACAGAAAGCCCAACTCTTCCCAGCAATTTCGAGTTACTCCAATGCAATTTATACTTTCATGGTCGCATGATTCATCAACACAATTTATTTATATTGAGCGCTCAGCTCCAATAGTCGTGAATTCCAATATGACATGCGAAAGATCCAACATTCCTGTTAGCCGTTTCACGTTAAAATGCTTACTGTAGTTCAGGCATTGAAGATGTACAACATTATTTGTGAGTACTAGGTGTAGCGCCTTAGTTGAGCATCCACCCTGCAAGGTTATGTCGAAGCTCTGGTGAGACTTTGCCTCACTGTGTCATTAACACAGTATGTGACTTCACCTAATGTACATCGTACGATGTAAATTGGTTCTATAATCTACTCTGTAACTCAGACTCAACTTAAAATACATATACATATACACTCAGCAGTGTGATCGTAACAATCATTCTCTATACCCGCTTTACGTTATGGTATGTTTGCGTACTTCCCTGCGCTAGTCGTACGGACAGTCCTTCACTCTCGGTGAGTAGCGCTGGGGTCTAAAGTGGATCCGCACCTACCACTACAAACATGCAACATCCGCCACGAACTTGCTCCATCACTCAGCTCAACTCTGGTTACCATTCCACCGCTCAATAACAACTCCATGGCTCGGATCACACCAGCAGCAACGCTGCATCCTCCGGGGCGTACTATCGTAGAGCGCAAGCCGCGAAAAAACCAGAAGCCGTGGACCTACAAGAAGTACCGTGACGGGTCGCTCAACCTCAAGGCTCCTGCTCATTTGATGAGAATGTAAGCCGACCCCAACCAAACTATATACTTGCGATACCTGTATATCGGTCATAGCACTCGAGCTTGTCTCGTGCACGAGCGCGACCATCTCTCCTCACCAATCGCTGACCTCGCAATAGCTTCAAGGTCAACCGCCAGCAGTCTCCACTGCTCAAGCTGTGCGTACAAGCACCTATATATAATATACAACGCGCATGCTGACTAGTCCAGCCCTGCCGAGATTCGCAACAGAATCTTCGCATATGCCTCGGGCGGCTCCGACATCTACATTACCGCGAGCTGTTACAAAATCACTAAAGTCCCACAGACGCTTCCCGACGGCCAAATCAGTCATATTATGGAGCAAACCTACGAACTTCTCACCACCATCGTAATAAGCGGCGAGGAGTACCGTTCAGCTCAAGAAGGCGACGTAATCCCCAACTTCCACCTTGCCCGTGTGTGCCGCCAGCTGTACCAGGAGACCTGCCTTCTTCCGTACCAGCTCAACCACTTCCGCTTCATCAATCAGTGGGACGCCTTATTCAAGCCCACAGGCAAGTACTCCGGATACTATTACAACGTCACCGATCTCTGGCTTCAACTTCGTTCCAGGGCGCAGATCAAAGTTCTTGCTTCGTTCGCACCTTGCACCGAATACTACTCCGCATATCGTTGTCGCAAGCGCCCTATTTTCTCGTCGCGCTTCCCCGACCTCAAGAAGCTTGATCTGGTCAACTACGAGATATCCCAAGGGGAAGACCTGAACGCGGCTTGGAGCAAGGGTGGGTGGCATCACGACAAGAATGCCAACTTTGAAGTCGTACCGCCAGTTCATCGCAGAAAGGAAGATCGCACAATGGCAGCGCACTATCAGATCTCCGAGATGATGAAGAAGCAGTCTGTGCACTATGTGGCTATCGTCTGTGCACCGAATGTTTGATCTGAGTGACAACGGTGCGACGGAGTTTTGATGATCTGCTGGCTCTAGTGGGTAGCTTGATGAATCACACTTTGAAATATACACCTGATGAATCGGAGAATCGGAGTAGACACTGGCCCCACACAAGAGTACAATAAATACCTTCTCTCTCATGTTCGAGGCCTTCATGATCCTTGTTGTGGTGAAATATGCTTTGTACATCAGCACGGTGGAAGACGCTTAAGATGGGAGGCGTCTAAGCCTTTCTCACCAATGTACTGTGACTTGAGCAAGTGGGCGGGACTACAACAGCCTGTTAGCCGCTGTCGCCACACGGTTGTTAGCAGCGCGTAATCCCGTTTCATTTCATGGTATGGAAAAACGCGGCTCTGTAGACAGATTTGTACGATGAAGTTAATAATCTATGGTTCAAGGAATGTACATGCCTTCTTGTAGGCTCATTGATGCTCTCTACCATCCACCCTTTCCAAGGATCCTGCCAACCACTCTGACAATGTCGTCTGCGCGCTCCATCGCAACTTCATGGCCGACGTTCTTGACCAATCTAAACTTGGCATGCTCTTCACCAAGTACGCTCTTCGCGTCCTCCATGAGCTCATCTGCATCCACGATGGGGTCCATCTCACCCAAAACGAACCACACCTCCTTGAAGTGGCTGTGCCTGCTCTCCATGTTTTCTTTGAGCACGCTCCAGCGGTGCTGCTGGTCGTGGATAGGTGCGTAGCGGATCGACGATATGAAAGCAGGAACGAAACCCTTGTGGTGCTGCACTTGCCACTCGAGTACCTCCGCGGCCGGCCCGTGGCTTTCAGAGAGGCTCACCCCGTTGAATCGTGCTCCCTTCTGGGCAGTGGATGTCCCAGGTTCAATGGTGCTTGCTTCTGGTCCGCTTCGTAGACTGCTGGATACGAGCCACTGAACGAAAAACTCTGGGAGAATGCTGCTAGTAGAGTACATGAAGCTGGTCTTCCAGCTGATACGCTTCGGGCGAATCAGACCTCCTGGGGCGACCAAAATAAGGCCACGGACGAGATTGGGGAGGTATGATGTGAAGTCGGCAGCGATAGCTCCTCCAAGCGAGTATCCAATGATGGCAAACGAAGACCAAGAGACAGGTGACGATCCCAGAGCCCATAAAATCTGGTTTGTGTATAGCGTGGAGTCGTAGCGATGGAGCTGTGGAGACGGGGCAGAGGAATATCCACGGCCAAACAGATCTGACAAAGTAAGCAATGAGCGGGAGCTTGAATATGCAGTCGGCGGACTCGTTGCGAAAAACGATCTTCATGCAGAGCCCATAGCATACAGAGTGCATCAAGGCGTTTCGTCAACGAAACATGGTAACAGAGTTCAACTGAGAAGGAAAAGAGTCAATGCACGCAGAGGGGACGCAATTACCTACCAAATAACATAACACGGCATCCTTTCTTGACTAACTTGTGTGCCAAATCGCTCAATGCAACACTGGGGGTTGAAATGCCATGGATGAGTAACACGCGCTTTCCATCTTTGGGACCCCATTCATAGACTCGGATGCTACCATACGGGGTTTGCACATCCCTTGCGCCTTCTAATGCATCTGGAGGATATGGAGATGCTCGAAGAACCTCCGGCGGTAGTGTCTCACGAGGGGACGGGATGGGCTTGAATTTGCGTGAACCAGAAAAGCCTACGACGGCCCGAAGAAGCAACAAACTGCTGACAGATGCTGCACCGACAAGGAGATATAAATGAGGTGCTTGAAGGTTGCGAAAGAGGTCTCTGCTGAAGTTTGGAAGCTTGATCCCCAGATTTGGAAGTTTCACACGTTGTTTGGCAGCTCCAATGGCTGATCCAACCGATGCTACTGCTGTGCCGACAAGAGGCACGGAGCTTGTCGGAGGTGGAGGTGCCTCTTTCCCAAACAAAGAGTCGAACAAAGGCATTGTGCACCGAGGGTGGTGGTCAGGGCTTCGCAGATCTCACAAGAAGTTTCGGTGTTTCTCCAGCCGCCCTAAGCTCCGAATCGTGACGTGGGGGGCGGCAGCATTTAGACAGCTTGTGATTGGCTGAGCTATAAAAAACTGACCCCTGTCTCACGTTCGCTTGACGTCCTACAAGAGTCTCTTACCCCGAGTATGGTCGTAATCATTCAAAAAGCATTGCTACTAGTCTTACGGAACATCTCTTTTCATTGTGAGGCACATGGTTAATCATGGTGATTCCCAACTGATTCATAACCACGAACATATGACGAGCCCCGGACCGGGCATATTGCAGACACCCCGTCAATTGTTTTGCGTTTCAATCGCCTTTCGCTCCACCCCTTCAGGGCTCTCGTAATGATGGCGATGCTGCCATATGGGAGTGATCATGAACATCCTCTGGGGCATGTATACAGAGATTTATGGTCGAGTCCGGGCTTGATGTTTAGGGCTGAATCGATGGGGATCTAGTGTACCTCCCTCTTTCATCGCTGAGCGCTCTAGATTCGACCGACTATCTAGAAACTGCGTGGAGAATTGAGAGAAGACCTTCTCTATTCCACTCTCATCGCCGCTGAATAATGTGGCAGGCACGCGTGGTGATCAGTCTTTGCGTTCACTTCATCAGGACCTACTGATACAGGCCTTATGATTTATAACACAAACTTGCCACAACCTCACTCTTCGTCCGCAAGCTTCCGGATCATCAATTTCTTTCAACCCTGGATGTTCGTAACACCTTCTATCATGCCCATGATGTACTAGGCGATGGCTCGAAACAACGACTCATTTCTCCCTTTGCAATGTCGCTTCCAGGTGCGATACGGCGAGTTTCTCGCAAATTCAATGTCACCAAGAGTATCGCAAGGAAACGGAAAAAGATTGAGTTCCCGTCAAGGTCTTTCAAGCTTTGTGTATTAGCCTTGAAACCCAGTCAATACAGCATGCAAATGTAAGCTTGGCATATGCTAGTACATCGGGAAGATAGTCTAATAGGAATGTCAGAGCACGACGGAATATTACGACTTCACCGCTGCTTCGTCTTCCAGCAGATATACGCAATCAAAATCTGGGGCTACGTTCTGCATGTCGGCGAAGTTCACATAGCTCACGAAATCATCGACCTGAGACCACAGATGTCGATCCTTCGAGCCTGCCGGCAAATGCACATGGAGACAGCTCTGCTCCCTTATTCTCTCAACACCTTCGTCTTAGACTCTTGGAAGGCTGATCGGTGGGTTATAAAGCTGGTGTGGGAACAGAGAATTGCTATTGCCCGGATTCGAATTGAGATTGGCGATGTTCAGTATGTTGCCGTCCACTCTTTCCGTAATCTACAGAAGATCTACGTGGATTGTCGCGACTGCCGAGGCCAGAAGCATGATGGCGAGCGCATCAAGAAGATGCTGAGGAGAAGATGTAAGGACCCAGATCTGGAGGTAGAACTAGCCTCCCGCGCCGTGTGAGGAGGTAGTTGTCATAACAGTCTAACATCGATGAGGAGTTCTTCCTTGATAAGAAGGTATTGGGCAGAACGAAATCACTTTTCACCTTGTAAACGCCCACTCATTCGTCGCCGTGATATCTCTACTACATTAAGGTGAACTTCACTGTCATCCTGCAAGCGTCCCGACCGGTGCGTTGAGTCTTCAGATAGATCAGTCCTTCCGATATACTACTCTCTTAAGCCATTTTCGTGGTATGCGCGTCCAGGTTTGTTTGTGATGCATGGTCTTTCCTTCACCTTCACCAATGACGTGATGCAGTACCTAGTCCGGGTTTCACCCCAGTCCCTCCAAAGATCTTGCTCCATAACTTCCTATCTCTCTAATCCGATCTAACGCTGCCTTTCCCACTTCAATGAACTATGCACGCCCGATAGGTTGCCGTCGAATGACAAGAGTGCGAACATCCTTGAAGCACCACTTTGGTCGCTCACCATGTCACTGACGACCGCAAGGGCCGTTGTACAGCAGAATGAGCTTATAAAGGGCCTCCTAGATGCAACAACAAGCAACACCAATCTAGCGATGTGAGTCACCCAATTTGGTGCTTGCAGATGAGATATACTGGTCAACTCCACAGCACACGATGAAGCATGTTTGGATGAAAAGTAGCATTAGAAGCGTCCAGCGTGAACCTAGGAATACTAGGTAGCTGCCACAGGAACAGGTTCACCATGAGTAGTGAATGAACACATCACTCCGTCATGGCTTCTATCACTTCTATCTGCAAAAGCGCTCGCCCACTTTCACTTTCGACAGGGTCCTTCAGATGCCCAAGTGGCGGTATACGACCCTTTCCTAGTATACTCACCGTCACTCAAGGGCCATGCGAACACCCACCGGCCGCCTACCTCTATATATAGCTTGCAAATGCCCCGCCTCTCATTGCTGCACCCGCACACGCTCGCTCTAACACAACATCGAAGGCGAGATTGTGCAACCCGAATGACTAGCCACTACACCACATACCCGAGCATACTTCGCTCATAATTCAACGTGTTACCGGCGTACGCAGTACAATGCTCATCGCTAAGCGATTACCACCTAATGATGTGAGTCGTTACAAGGATGATATCGATGAGAAGATGTTGATATAAATGCAGAAGCGACGTAAATGCGCGCGAATCACCTTTGCTACAACTTCCAGCTGAGCTTCGCAATCAGATGTGGGGCTACCTTTTCAGAGGTGATGATTTGCATATAATCCCTCGGAGGTATCGAGAAGGTGGGCCTGGTGTACAGTGCCCCGAACTCGACGACCTTCAGACCTGTCGACAAGTGCATGCTGAGACTGCCACACTCCCTTACTCAACCAATCTGATCTGCTTCTGAAGTGATGATGCAATGGAAAACTGGCTCCATGCTCGTACCCATCAACAGCTCGCTGCTGTGACGCACATCGCAATCTTCTGTGAAGACGCCATAAAGCTCGAGAAAAGCCCGCTACATGTACTTCCGGGGCTGACAAATATGCGAATCGATTGTGTGTGCACTGCATGGGCGACTCTAAGCAGAATCATCAGAGCCTAATCTATGCGTGCACAAGAATTTACTCAGAAGCTGGGGCCGTTGGCAGATGTTGGAGATGGAAGTGGACATTTATTTGTGGGGGACGCGTATCGTTACAGCGGAAGAGCTCGAGATGTATTTGCGGGGTGATAATGCTTCCAACCTTGAGGGTTCACAACTGAATGATCGCAGAGAGAAATGAGCGAATGTATGGGCAACGAATTGGTGGTTTCCGTGCTAAGGCAATGAGAAGTTTCTGCGTCCTGCAAAATTCGAAGTTCATGTAGTCCTTACGGCTCGTCACTAGGATGACAGGCGTCAGAACAACAAGCTCCCGTACACGATTCTACTGAGTCAATTACGCACGAATATATATATTTCAACGATTGGCGTAGACTCACCATGGGTACACACATCTTTGCCAATATCAACAGTGAGATGTCCTAAATCGAATACTAGACAGTGGAATAGTACTTCAGCCGAATCGAGAGGAAGGTCCTAAAATTGCTATACTCACCTTCACCTGTCATGTGGCGTCACTTCCGCTTGGCAATCTTGACTTACCTTCCAAATCTAGGAATGCTCCATGCTCTATTAACACAAACCTCGAAGACAACATATACTACCACTCCACTTCACAAAGCCCTCGCGATGCAATCGACCGATGCAGAGAGGCGCCATCAGCCGCATCGAATTGCAAAAGCAAAGGCAGCTGCTGAGGTCATGGATGCAAGAAGACCTAAATCGGGGGTACTAGGTGCAATTCCTAGTGCCTACCACCTAGCAATGTAAGCCAGACCTCCGCGACAGTTACTGTTAGCTAAGCAGCAGTAGTGCGCAGCGAAATGCGAGTGACTCACCCCTACTACGCCTGCCGCCAGAAATTCGCAACCAGGTTTGGCACTACCTGGTGAACCTTGAAGTCATCCTCGTGAAACAGCGCAAGGTCTGGTGGCATTTCAAATTCGAAGAGCTCTTAGAAGCAGGATACTTGTGTGCCTGCCCACAGGTCTACGCCGAAGCTGTCTTGATGCTGTATGCGACCAATAACTTCAAATTCAGGAGTCATCATGTGTTGCAAGCCTGGGTCAAAACGCAGAGCCCCGGGCAGCTGGCTGCCATCACGCGGGTCGAAGTGTAGTGCTACGATGCTACGAGAGACGACTGCTTGCTGCAAGACTTCCCGAATCTGAGAAAAGTGTTTGTTCGCTGCGTGTGTGATCATAGCCACTTTCTCGATCCCACAAAAGGTCAGATTGTGAGAGAAACGCTATGGAAGAGATGGGGAAGCTCAGACTTGGATGTGGAGATGGTACTTATGTAAGGGCTTGACTGAAGGTCTAGGCGGCTTCGTGCACTTCAGCCAACCTGGATATTCTGTGAATATGCCATATGTACAAGGAAGCAGACTTGAGGAGACTGAAACTCTGGACCATGACTGCTAGGCTGAATCTGAGGAGTTCTTGAATGCAAGGAGCAGCCGAGATGTGATCTGGCCCGGGCTTCTTTCTTGAAGCTGTAAAGTGAACAAATCGAACACAACACTGCTGCTCGAGTGAAGTTGTCATGTGCTCCCACCCAAGCAGGCTAGCACCCCACGCCGGACCCCACTCCGCTTCTTCCATCGTCAGCAGCGCGCACGCCAACTCCAACATGCCATCCGAAACGCCAAACGCGCGCCCCCACCCGCACAAAACCACCATGGCGCGCATCCCCACAGTATGTCGCGCCCGCAACTCCCCGAGTCCGCCTACGCAGAACTCGGCCTCCCACCCTCCGTACTTGAAGCCCTGATGAACCCCAAGCCACCCCCCGTCGAACAACGCAGCGTCCCACCCCCCGACATCGTTGCGCCAAACCTCCTGCAGAGCGACGAAGATGGCACGCGCCCCATGCAGCCGAATGAGACGTCGATAGTACTGTATGCGGAGCTGTTGCTACATATCCGCACCGTTACGCTGTTTGCGTCGCTGAGGACGAATCATTCGCGCGAGACCAAGGCGAGGGCGAGCGCTGATGGGAGGTGTATTACCGTGTCGCATGAGGGGGAGAGCGCGACGATTCGGTTGCCGTTTAATGTCAAAGGGGCTGGGGATGCGGCGTTGTCGTTGCCGAGCCAGCCGCCGACCAAGGAGTTGACGCTGCGCATGCAGCTGGAGGAGACGGATGACACAGATGTGCTTGGCGCGCTGAATAGCGAGGATAGGCAGGCGAACGTTGTGCCGTGGGATGGGGCCAGTCTGAATGAGGTGGGAGATGCGGTGGTGTGTTGCAAGAATTGTGGCGAAGTCATGGTGGGCAAGGGGAGAGTGAGTGAGTGGAGAGATCTGCCGAATGAGAATTGGGCTGAGATGATGGACTTTTGGCATTGTCATAAGCCGGACGAGAGCCATGCGCACGGGAAAGAGGAAGAAGAGGCAGTGGGGAATAAAGGGTATGCGGCTGCGAATCGGTTGCAGGCTTTGGGGGGCGTTGGGTTTGTGGACCTAACGAGCTTCTTGTTCAAGGAGGATGACTGCGAAGGCGCTCAGGTAAGACTCTTTCTCGGTAATATATCACGCACTTCCCTTTGAAGAGACGCGTTTGGGCGCAAAGAAGGCGACCTAGCCCTTCCCAATGGCAGCGTCAGTCGATACAATCGCCCCAGAAGAATATGCACATACACGATCCTAAGCACCGGATGCATCTTCTTCCTCGTGTCGATGGATCACCGGTGTGGCTGGGTAGCGGCCTGGCGTTTCACTGTCTTTACACCCCCAGATTATTGGGACTGGCAGGATAAAGTCTGGGCTACATCTTATCGATTCATTTCTCATGCAGCAGCACCTAGTCCCGTTTGGTACTATACTGACATGTTGCAGCTCTCCCCCGAAGGCCCCACACAATCCCAAGCAATAACTTGTCGACACTGCGACCACATACTTGGACACCCCGACCTTGCAGCTGGTGGCTGGCGTCTCCAGAAATGGAATCTAGGCATGCGCTCTTCTACCTTCTTCGCCGCTGGCCTCCCCACCTCATACAGTCCCCAAAAATGGATATCCGCACGCTTCCTCCATCTAATTGAAAACAGTGGAGTGCGAAAATTCCACGTCCATCCTATTCCTTGCTCTACACCCCCTCGACCTACCCCCTCTGACCACGATCACAACGACCACAACCACGATAGAACCGATAACAGTAATGAAGGCCCCCAAACTACCGCCGGTCCTCCACCAACACCATCCCTCCAAATCTGGCTCTTCACCCCAGACCTCCTCTTCTCCTCCTCCATCCCCTCCCCCACACGCCACGACCCAACTCGCGCCATGAAAATCTTCTACAAACCCTCCACTTTCTCCCCCCTTAAACCGGGTGACCCGGAACCAGCAGGCATAGAAGATGTAGAGCTTCCAGCAGATTTGTATGACGAGTTGGAGAGCGGGTTGCGGTTGAGTGGGAGGGTTTTGCCGCGGACTGCGAGACGGTGGGGGGGCTGGGATGTGGGTGTTTTGGAGAGGTTCGATGGCGGGGAGGTTTTTGGGGGAAGCAAGGTGGAAAAGGGGGAGGAGGGTTTTGGAGGATTGGAGAGTGAAGATGTGGATTAGTGTTGGAGTAGAGATATCAGTTCATGTGTTTGCAATGATTAAACATGGGAGGAAGAGTGATGAGATACGATATGATACGGTATGATACTTGGTTGTATTTGTTGGAACATTACGCAGTGTTTTGAATATACATGAATAATTGAATAATCAAACGCACGTGTACGTGTATTCATCTCATCTCATCTCATCTCTTCTCACCCTGAACATCATATCCACATCCGACCCTCCTCACTGTCCCTTCTTCTCCCCCTCTGCCCTCTCCTTCTCCAACAAATACCCCACTCCCCGCCTAATTCCCTCATCCAGTGACACAATCGGCTGGTACCCCAACCTCTGCCTCGCCTTACTGATACTATGATATTTGTTCATACTACTATACTTGACCTGCGCCCTCGTCAGATTTGGCTTCTTCCCCACAGCCCAAAACACCCATTCCAACACCGCGCCAATACTCCACGCCACATCCGAACTCAAATGCCAGACGCTGTTCAACGGCAGACGGTCACCACACTCATGCCAGACCGCACGCGCAAAGTCCCAGAAATACGTTGGTTCGCCGTTGGTTATGAAAAAGGCCTCGCCGTCCACGCGCTCAGTGTCCAGCGGGATCGTTGCGGATTTGGCCGTAGTGAGCAGTGCGTATGCGGCGAGCAAGTGGCCGTGGGCGACGTTCTCGACATAGGTGAAGTCGAAGAGGTTTGTGTTTTCGCCGACCTGGAATTTGGTTTGGCGTTTTTGGTAGGCGGAGAGCATTTTGGGGAGGAGTTGGACGTCGCCTTCGCCGAAGATACCAGCGGGGCGGATGGCGCAGGTGAGGAAGGTGGAGGGGGTGCGGTTGGCTGAGAGGACGGCGGTTTCGGCGTAGGCCTATTTTGTCGCGTTAGAAAGAGGATTCGAGTTGGGAGTCTGTGCATTGGGGGGCCCTGGGGCAAACAAACCTTGGTGGTGGTGTAGTATTCTGGCTGGGCGGCGCCAGTGATGAGTGGCCAGCGCTCGTCGGCGTTGATGAGTTCCTGGGTGGGATCGAGGATGACGCTTGCAGAGCTCGTGTATACAAAGGCTTTGACACCCGCGCTTTGCGCTGCAGCGACTAGGTTCTTGGTCCCTCCTACATTGACCTTGTCGTGAATCTCGGGCTTGAGGTCAAAGTGTGGAGAGGCAGTGTGGATCACAACATCGGGTCTGATCTTCGCAAACAACGACACCATGGCGGCCGCGTCTGTGATGTCGCCATCGTGATACGTGACATTGGGGCTGGCATTGCGGTTGGAGTTTGTCCGCAGGTCGAGCACCGCAATCTGCGCTTGAGGCTGGCGCTTGACGATGAGGCTGACAATGTGGCTGCCCAGGAAGCCGCAGCCGCCGACGACAAGGACTTTGCCCAGCGAGGGTGTGTTGGTGGGCGCTGACATGATGCGGCGTGCGACGGTGGATGCAATTGGTCGTGCGTACAGGCGCCTGGTGTTGCTGGGAACCGGGAATCGTTTTGCGGAGAGCTCGGTGGATTGCTCGCCGCGCCCAGGGGCAATGGTCCCCGCAAAGACGTCCAGGCGCCAGGGTCTCCAACGACCGGGGTAGTTACCACGATTTCACGCTCCTACATACCACGTGCATGCAAATACAAGGACTAGCTTGATGCTGTATATTTGATTCCAGCTACGCAGGTGTGCTGGAATACATGATACCGGCTCATACCAAGTCAGATAATAAATCAAGTCAATCCTAACGCCAGACTCGACGGCAGTCCTGCCATGCGCCATGCCATATGCCCATGCCCGGCCCCTCTTAACGCCGATCATGCAAGCCCGAAGCCCTTCGAGGGTTCGGCTCTGGGGTATCATATATTTCTTTCAGGGTTGTGTTAGGCCGTGAATTTCGTAAAAAAGGTGCAAAGAGTCTTCTAGAAACTGTTTCTGCGTACCCGTCAGGATCATGTGCACACGCAAAACGCAATGCAAGTGGGTTCTTACTCAGCACTGTCCTGGACAGACCGTCGCAAACGTCGGTTGTACATCTTCTTATCCTCTGGAGTGCCCCAGTATAGCCTTGCAGCTTCGGGATTGACAAGAGTGCGAGGATCATAAGCTGGCGACTCTTCTTCAATGGCGGAGATGATGGCCTCGATGTGAGATCTCATGTCGTCCTTGCGCGTGGCATCGTAGCAGAGGATGCCATCGGGAGATACGCGGTGGTGGAAAATGGGCGTTTCAAACTTGACTCGCGGTAGGACGTCTGGAAATCTCGGGCTGATGTAGAGCAATATCTTGAACATGCCACCGTCCAGATTCGTCATTGGCCTGCCGAAGAGAATCAATTGCCATACAAACGGGTTCTTCTCCACCAGGTCCAAATCCAAAGTGACTGCATCGTTCTTCTTGTAATTCTCCACAATCTGCTCGTACTGGCGCTGGAGATTACTGGCAATGCTCATCTCCTTTAGCACGGCGCCCAAGCCCTCGACAGCCCAACCCTCCATCTCCGTGTTCAGCCTCTCGAAGATGGTCACGAGACGCTTGCGCAGACCAGTGTAGTCATATGTGCCCTCCATGGTGTTTCCTGGCCCCTCAAAAGGCATCTTCTCGAATCGATCGCCGTCTTTGTGCTTCTTGGCCGCTTCATCTATACGCGCCAGGTAAGAGGGATAGTACCAGAGAAAACGCCGCTTGCAGAGATCCTTGAAGGGCTCGAATGGAGCATCTTCTCGACTTGCTTGATACTCGTCTTCGGCATTGTATACGGTGACACCATGGCGGGTCTGATGAATATTCAGGTACTCCTCCAAGCGCTCGATGACAGAGATGCGCAGCGACTCGTGTCGGATCTTTGAAACGTATGCTTCCTGGTTCTTCTTGTCGTAGTCCGAGTTGGCATCTTCGAAGCCTGGCTCGTTCTCATAAGGGTTCGTGGACATTAGGCTCTGAATGGATATGAGGATTGATTCTAGGCCTTGCGCAGAAGACCACTCTTCGCCGCGTTCACCCCGCCATGTTCTATGAACGTCAGTCAGCCCGTTTAGACAAAAGAACATCATATTGACACTAACCCAAGAATCGAAAGGCACACCTTGCCTCCAGCATATATGTTAGGATTGAACCGCGTGCGCCCTCCATTCGTAGTAATAGCCGTGACATTTGGCGCTTTGGTCGGATACTCGCGCGTGAACTTGACAGCAAATTCGAAGAAGCCAAATTCATAAGGAGTGTCGGGCGGACCGATAATCAGCGCCCTCACATGCCTCACGTCAATGTCGCGGCATGCTACTGCAAGGGAGAGGTCGGAGCCCTTTTGGATTTCGCCCAGCTCGCGGGTGATTCTAAGGATATATTGGTTCGACATAGGGACGCAGATGCCACCAGGCTGCGCGATCCTACGTCGAGTGTTGGTGGTGGTGTTCGGTAGGCAGCGGGCTGTTTGCTGTGGTTGAGTGTATCGCGAACGTCACCGTGAACGTGAACGTGATGCTTGGAAGTGAGGTGATGGATTGCAAGAATACGACGCTCAGAAGCAAACGACACAATAGAATAAGTAGCAAGGGCGAGTGCGGTTCGGGTCGGCTATTGGCCTAGTGAGGGGAGCTTGCGACCGTGGAACTGTGGTTTGGTAGACAAGCAGGCTGGGGTGAAGCCTAGAGGAGTGAGTGGTGGGCGGAGCTTGAGCTGCATGCGCGCAGGTGGGGGCAGGACCCCTGGGGCCGTCACTCCAGATATTGGGGAAGCTCCGACCGTCGCCGCAGCATCCCATGGAGTTCTCACAATAGTAAATTTATCTACCTCGAGATTGTTCAGCCTGGCGCTCGTAATCTTGAAGGGGTGAGACGGTTCGCCATATCACGTACGCCACCGGGGAGTCTCACTACACTCAAGACATCCTACATTGGGTGCATCTCACAATGTATGTATGCGCCTCTCAGCTCACCACCACAAACTAACTTCTCCAGGGTCGTCTTCGCCCTCTTCGTAGTCTCCAAATCCGGTGGTCTAATCTACAACCGCGAATTCCACACGGGCATGGCAAAACTCACCTCAAACGACTACCTCATGCTCGCCGGTTCCTTCCATGGGTATAATCAGTCCACCACACCCCTTTCGTAACATCTACTTACACACCGAAACAGTATGCACGCCATAACCGCCCAACTCTCCCCCATCCCACCTCCCCGACCCACCCCCACAACCACCTCCTCCGGCTCCAGCCTCCCCACCTTCCCTGTTCGCGCAACTGGCATCGAAGTCCTCGAATCCTCCCACTTCCGCATTCAATGCTTCCAAACACAAACCGGTGTCAAATTCTTACTGTTTACCGAACCTCAGCAGCCGAATGTGGACACCATGATGAAGAAGATATATGAATTATATGCGGATTTTGTCATGAAGAATCCGTTCTATACGGTGGAAATGCCGATTCGGTGCGAGAAGTTTGACAGGGGGCTGGATGGGTTTGTTAAGGTTAGGGGGTGAGTATCTCGGAAGCAGGGTTGAATGGATGATTGCATTACAACATTGAGTAGTGGGGATTACGCAAGCTTGGGGATGAGGGGGTGATGACAGGCGGGTTGACGGAACCACGTGGATCTGAAGACGACTTAAGATATAGCCGCCAGGAAGGTTACTTCGCGGCACTTGAAGCTGCGGTGAGGATGACTCCCTTGAGAGCTCCTACGTTACAAGATGTTGCTATGGGTAATACAAGGTGAGGGATACCGGCCAAGAGAAGTTTGCTCGATTGAGCAGGTAGAGGCAAAATACTCAATAAGAACACTATGCTTAGATAACGCGAATCAAAGTGGTCATGCAAGTTGCCATTACAGTTCATTGCTCCGTGCCATTCGCGGCATGCGTCATGTCTAATGATACAATGGACGCCAAAGATGCTATATCGTGTAGATCACAATAGCCTACACACTACGGTCCTTCAGATGTGCCACGACTCCACACATGCTCATGCTGTATCCATCCTGTCGTCGTCATCCTTCTTCTTATCTTTGCTTCCACTGCCACTCGGCTGGCCCTGATCATCCAGAAGAGGCTGTTTCTCGTCACCCTCTGCCACAGGTTCGAGCTCCGACTTGCCGTCCGCCGCCTCCTTTGTTTTCTTCTCCTTCTCCTGCCGTGCCTTCTCCTCCTCAAAACTCATCCGTAGTGCCAACGCCAGCTCAGGGTCGACCGACGGGTCCACACCGAATTCGAAGTCGTTGCCTCCGCCTCCGCCTGATGCTCCGCCCTCGCCTGCACCGCTGCCACTACCAGCATTAGAAGTACCGTCGCCGCCAAGTATGGGTGTCGTGATGAGAGAATCGCTGAGGAGGTTCGCGCTGGGAGGGACGGTCGCTAGGTACGAGCCTTCGCCGCTCTGCACGTTGTCGCTGAATGCCTGAAGCTTTCGTGTGGTGTCATCACTGAGCTCTCCAAATGCAATAATATCAACACTGATACCAGTCTTCTTCATCTTCTTCGCCAGCTTGATGAGATTCTTCTCGTCTTCTTCAATAGGACTGCAGTTGAATATGACTATCCGTTGCTTCTGCGACTTGTTCTGCCTGTGTTTGAGCGCCAGCTAGAGAGATCTCGTCAGTGGGGTCTTCCTGGGACTTGAGGGTAGCATACAGCTGCGACGTTGATGCCTGTCACAAAGTGCGAGCTGCCCTTTATCTTGGTCCGGTGCAGTCCATCGAGGATCTTGCCAATGTCCGTAGTCAGGGTTGTGAGAATCTCTGGGGTGTTGCCGCCCATGCTCATCAGACCAACAGAGGATTCAGGGTTGGCACCGGTCTTTGCGGAGAAGATCAGGTTGACGGCGTCTTGTTGCGCCTCCCACCGAGAGGGTACATAGTCGCCGTTACGACTGGCCTCGCTGTTGTCAACGCTGCGACAGTCAGTAAAAGTAAAGATGAGGGGGCGAGAGATACCCACACTATCATAGAAGCTTCCAACACCATCTTGACGGGTATTTGTGGTGGTAAAGGTGGGTTGTTTCGGGAGGACGCTTGTGTCGACTGTGATGCTGAGCGTAGGTTGCCGCAACGGAGGTCGGAGGTTGTCAAGCAACCTGGCCGGCCCAGGTGAGCAGCTCAGAAGGCTGCGTCACGTGTGCTGTGCGGGAGGACGTGCTCGGGCGTTGCTTACCTAGCTATGCACAGAAATGACTCGCGAACGCACAGGTTACACACGGACCATTACTCGAGTGTTTACCATCAACATGCGACTTCAAGCGTGATGCTTTTTGCGGTGAACAGGTGCGCTCAATTGCGACACTCAAAGTAATGATGCTCCTTGGCTGTGTGCGCAGACCCTCTAGTGTGGTGGCGCGCCCGGTGGTGTCGTAGGGCCGGGTTGCTTGGCTGGCTGGCAGCGATTGACCTGACGCTCCTGCTCATCCTCTTCCGTTCCTTCCACACTCCAACTCCAACCATCAGAAAAAGCAACCACCACCCACAGCCACAGCACTCTGCTACTCTCCAAAACACGTGCAACGGCTTCAGATAGTCTCCATATATCTTCTGCTCCAGTTTTCTCTGCTCTCCGCCACTCATCGCTTTCCTCTCTACGCGTCTCTCCACCCCACGACGCGACAATGAGCAACCTCCAGCACAAGCTCACCGCCGAGGCAAAAGCCGCCATGATCGCAAATCTCCAGCTGGAGCTAGACGCCCGCAAGGAGAAGCTGCGAGCGCAGTGCGAGGCCCAGTGTGCCTCCCTGCAGTCGCGTCTCGAGCGCCGCATCAACCGCATCCCACCCAGTCGACGCCAAAACACACTATCAGAGATCCTCGCGGGCCCGGAACCCTCCTCCTCGGCCCCCAAACACACCGTTGTGGCTGCCAAAGTCACCAAAAATGGTGGCCAGAAGAAGACGACTGCTCCCAAGGGACGCGTCGCAAACACCACCTCCACCACCACCACCAAGCGCAGTGCCGCAACCACCACCACACGCGCAACGCGCGCCGCTGCCCGCACCCGCGAGGTGCTTTCACCCAAGACGGACAACGCCAAGCCCAAGGCAGCGGCGGCGCGTTCAGTGAAGCCAAGGTAGCATTATTGAGTCTTCACTAGTACCGTGCTGCATTTTTCTGGCGTCGGCATACAATACCCAGGAGGCATACAGGGGCGTTTTGGGAGTCTGGTTCTTGGGGGCGGTTGTTTTTTTTGGGTCTGTTTGTAGGACTCTTGGCCTCCTCTTCCTGCCACGGCTTGAGCTTTTCCTTTGGTTGTAGCCGCCTGAAAGGGCTGGCTCCCTTTGGAATTGCAACATTAGCCAGGTGGGAGGGGAGGTCATTTTAGGGGTCTGTCTTGTTTGGTTCGGGGATTTGTTCTTTTTAGATTATGATTGGATGAATGAATGCTCTTGACAAGAAGTTTTGTTCTCTGTGAATGTGTTGAATATGAGGATGGCATTTCCATGTAGTGACACCCATCAGGACACACTACTGAACGTAGGATGCTTCCTGTAGAATCAGTGCAGTCCTTTAGGACACACATTATGGGTTGTGTCCATGACGCCAAAGTGCTTGAACTTCTCTTGTGTTCACTAGATCTTAAAGTAATTGTCCTCAAATATACATGACTCACTCCACGCTCCATTCATATTAAAGAATTCGTTTGCATATACATACATACATACATCATCACCTACTTGGATATACACAGACCCACCCCACCCAACTTCTTCTCGTCTCACTCCACTCAATCCCACCCCATAACTGCCTTTTCAACAATGGGCCTAAACAGCTTCCTCCCGGCTCCACTCTTGTGCGTCCAAACCATCTGCCTCTTGCCCAACTCCTCTACTCTATGCCACGGCTCAAGTTCAATCCCTTCCTTATTATTCTCCAATGCCTCCTTCACCACCTTGAACAAACTATCCGCCTGATCCTGATCAATCCTTACGTCATCCCTAACTGTAAGTACAACTTCGCGAATCTTCTCCTTCTCGCCGTCCTTGTAGTGTTTCTTGTACTTGTTGAGGCAAATGGAAATGTCGACGCCGGCTTCGGCGGTCCATGCAGCGTGTACGGCAAACCAGTCGAACAGCTCTGCGAAATCGGTTTTCAGAATCTGTTCGTCCATGGAGAAGGGGATGGATGCGAAGCCTAGGGAGACGGTGGGTGTACGTGGGGATGGGGTATCGATGAGATCGCCTTTCCAGTCGCGGCGGAGGAGGTCGCGGAGATCGAGGTCGTCAATGTCTTTTTGGGCTTTGGAGAGCTGGTGATCGAGGTCGGACATGACGTCCTCGAGGGAGTCCTTCTTCCAGTTTGAGCGTGCGAGGACGCGCTTCGAGGTTTCAATGTCGGCTTTGGTGGTCTTGTCGCTCGAGAGGCCGCCCGAGTCGATGGCGATGGCGCTGAGGACTAGCTCGAGGAGTTCGTGGGGCATGTGGTATTCTTGGTCGAGCTTCTCGAGCTCGTCGAGCATGAGGCGGGCCACAAGCGTAGTGCAGCTTGCGGCTACTTCGAAGATGCGGGGCTCGGCTTTGGGTGCGGTGCCACGGTCATTGTGGTGGTCGATGATGGAGAGGATTTTGGCGTGACTCCATTTACGGAGGGGGACGCCATGGTCGACGAGGACGATGCCTCTGAGCTTTTTGCTGAGAGTCTCGGGGTCCTCGGGTAGCTCGTCCATGGTTAGGAGATCTTCGTGGCCCGGTGTCATTTGGGAGTTGTCGAGCGCGAGCTTGTTCTCTGGTCGGAGATCGAGGGCATGCGATGGGGTTTGGAGGAGGGCAATGGCCTTGATGGGGTGCGAGGTGTTCTCACTAGAGTGTCCGAGATGGTATGCCCAGGTCAGCGCCGCCGTCATGCTGTCGAGGTCGCCGCCTTCGTTGCCCTGCACAATGGTCCATTCTGAGGCATTGCCAGCCTGCCAGTCGACAAGGAACTGCTTCTTTGTTGCGCGGCTCCATTCACTGAAATGGCCAACGCCCAGGGGCTTGATGAGGTGTTTGGGAGTCGCGTCGAGGACGGCCTGACCGTTTTGCGGCATCGCGCCGGCGCGAGTGGCCGTCAAGAATGCCGGCAACAAGGTGCGTGCGACCTTCATTCTGGCGGTGCTGATGGTGGTAATAATGATGGAAGACAGGAATGTCGATGGCCTGTCCCACAGAAAAAAGCCCAGCCACCGAAAGACAGCGCTCAGCCCAGCGCAGGTACGAGCTGAGACGTCCAGGGTCCACGGCTACGTCACCAGCAGCCAAGCCGGCCAGCCTTGCTGGGCAATGTTCAGCCCTGCCGTATCCCATGGTTACGACGAAAGCGGCCGCGTGTGCTGCATGGGCGTGACGAGCCTCAACAATTTGGCCATTTGGCACGGCACCCTCCACCGCGAGCGTGTGTCGGGCCTCGAGACTCATCGTGGCTGGGCTGGGTGGTGCAAGTGAACAGACACCCTCGCGGTCATCGCATCGTCGGGCGTGTGGGCGTTTCATGCGGCGGCCAATACAAGCTTCTGACTGCCATCTGATAAGCCCTCTCTGCGACGCCACTGCTCACAAATTCGAATGATGCCACAAGTCACACAGTCGCTCGCCCGCGTTGCCTGTGCCCGTGGGGATGGTGCAAGTCCGGCACCCCGGATCCTCGAGGCAGCCGGTCCATGGCGGCACCATGGAAGCGAGAGCAGCCCCCAGCGGAAGGCTTGACCGTGAGGCGTGAACCCATGACTGTCCCGGCTTAACCCTCATCTCGAGATTCGCCCATTTCGCAGGGCTAAGCCCACTCTTGCCCTTCCTGGCGCCAGCTAGACTTTTGCACACTGCGGATCTGCGGCCGTGCTGACCGAACAATGAACTAGCCAGTCGCCGGTGACGACCGGATCCAGCTGGCCAGCCCAGAGAGCGCTATATCCCTCCCTCCCGCTCCGCGCGGTGCGGCTTTCAGTCCTTGTCGGCGCATATTGGATTTCTTGGACCTTTGGATTGCTCGTGTCGCGTCGCAGCAAAGACCATGGAGAACCGGCCAGGCCACCAGGGACAGCAGCAGCAGCAGCAGCAACAACAGCAGCAGCAACAACAAGACCCTCCGCTGGCGTCATCGTCGGTGACGACAACCACCGTCCATGGGCCGCATGGCACCACGACCACGAGTTCCACCATCGACGGACAGGGGACCATCCGCACTGACTATGGCTCGCGATCCACCACCGTCACATCGCCAACACTGACAACCACCACGCACACGCCTGCCACCGGCCGCATCTCGCCAAACCCTCCTGCTGCCAACCCGTCGAGGGCACGCAGTTCTTCGATCCGGATCCGACGGCCAACAAGCCGGGAAGGCCTGCCAATTCCACACCCAGAGCCAACACCACCACCCGTTGCAGTACCGACGGAAGACGCCATCCAGGCCGGGCGCCGACGGAGTAGTTCAGAGCCGCGCCCGCCATCAACCGCCATACTCCACGACGATCCTTTGCGGCGGCAGGTCACGGCCTCTCATCCCACACTGCAGCCGCTCTATGAGGAAGGCTCGCGAGCAGGAAACCTCACACCAGGCTATGGCGCGTCACCGTCGCGGGGTCCCAGCGCAAAGCGCATGGGGCTGAATCGACAGCTGTCTGCTATCAACATTCGGCGCAAGGATCACAAGTCCCAACATGCGCATGAGAATACCATGGGAGCAAATGTCGTGGATGTTCTAGACGTTATAGGTCGGTGCATGTACCAGTCACGCCTGCCACAGCTGCTAACATGGACATGCAGATCCTGAGATCTCCGCCCTCACCACTTTGAACAACGTCCAGAACTCGCTCTTCCTTCCCAACCTTCCGTGGCTATACAATCGCCAGCCTACCTATGATCTAGGGCAAAGAACTTCCATGTCCTCCTCGGATGAAGAAAGTGGCACAGCAGCGGACGCTCGAAGAGGAGAACAGCTCCAAGACATGACCCAACAAGGCGAAGCCGAACAAGGCGCTCGTGAAGGCCTATCCCGCACCAACACCATCGACTCCATCCTCTCCACCATGGACGAAGGCCCCGGTCACCACTATGCTGTGCTACCCCATGGCGCCACCCTCCAAGGCTGGACCGACGAAGAGAAGGCCGCTCTGGACGACCACGTACGGCATCTTCTCCACTCTAAACGCGCACGCTTCAAGCGCACGATGCGGGGATTCGGGCGCTACATCCGCAACCCCCTCGGCTTCATCGTATCGCTATACTTCTTCCTCATCACCTTTTGGGGCGCTGCCTGGGTTCTCTTCCTCATCGGATGGATCTACGTTGGCGACCGGCAAGACTACTTTGTTGAAATCGCTGATCAAATCCTCACGGCGCTTTTCTGCGTAGTAGGAATAACCATGTTCCCCTTCCGCATCGTAGACACATACCACATGTCTTTCGTCGCATTCTACGCGCACCGGACCTGGCGGCTCCGCAAAGAACGCGGCCTCCAAGAACTAAAAGACCACAATGAGCTCCCCGTCATGCCGCAATCCACCGCCTGGGAAACCGGCGAAGCAGAGGATCAGGGTCTCGAAGTACCCGTCCTCACCGCCCTCGAGCAGAAAAAGTTAGAACACCACCAAGGCAAACTCGCAAAAAGCCACACCTTTTACAGACCCCATGAAACCTATACCCACAATGCCTTTTCTATTCGCCTCCTCATCACTATCATCGTCCTGCTAGACTGCCACTCCATGTTTCAGTGTGCTCTCGGTGGCACCACATGGGGTATCTACTACAAAAACCGACCCAAGGAACTCACGGCCGTGATCCTGTCGTGCTCGCTCACATGCAACATCACCGCTGGTATCCTGATTGGACGCGGCGACAAGCGGAGTAGGAAGAAGCTGGTGGTCGAGCAGATTTTGAGACAAGAGATGACAGAGGAAGCGTTGAAGAAGTTGAGAAAGGAGAGGGGACTCAAGGCCAAGGGGTTAATGACGAAGAAGCAGAGGAAACAGGTCAAGGTTGAGATTGAGGGGGCGCCGAAGAATCCATTGGACACGATTCTACATCGTGGATGATGGAGGTGTTTGACGTTGAGAAGATTGTCGTGAGGGGAGGGTTGAATGAAGATGGATTGTGGAGGCTGATTTTTGCATGTGGTATTGTACTTTGAGCGGGTTTTGTTTTGGGACTACCCTTAGCTTGGTCTTTGATTACTCTGGGATGTTAACTGCATGTTGATATTCTAGAATCACAGCAGATATGCTGGAGATTCTTGTTTTCGACGCCACCAATCAATCTCAGTGTGTTGGATGCATATTATGGTGGCTTGTTTACAGATGCAAAGTGAGGGAAATTATAGTGTAGAAATACTGACTACACATACTGTTCATGCAAAAGCCAAATTTGACTATCAGAAGAGAATCAGAGATTGATTTCACATTTGGAGCTTCGAGGTCAAAGTTAAGATTAAGATCAACGTGGTGTAGATTGTACTCTGCCCTGTACAAATTGCGAGATGAAAATACATGAGCACAATGTTGAGATTGTTATTTGGAAAAACAAGCAAAAAAGTATTCCGCCATCTCCTCTTCGGCCTCCCTCGATGAGCCTCTGCACAGGCGCCTGCTACGAATGAAATGGCATAATAACAGCGACTGTGTTGGTGACTATCAAACGTTACGTTCGTCAGCTTGTAGTGGGTATGTAGGCGAAGAGTAGATTGGGCATTGTGCTATTGATTTATACTTTGTACATACTACTGCTGTTGATTTATACTCTGGACTCGGATCCTCGACCCTTTGAGCGATGACTTGTTCCACTGTTAGCGGAATAACGTATGGCGTACTCGTGATATGGAAAGCGTGGTCTTGTGTATGACGGCGGTTGCGACGCGCTGTATTACATAGACTGGGAGAGTGTGTTGTCTTTATATAGAGTGGTTTCCGGCGTAGCAAGGGCATCGCTCTGATATGTTCCAAACCAGTGTAATGGCTGGATTTCAAATATTCATGGCTATAGTAAGTAAATAAGGGCGCCATGCATTTAACATGGTGCTGTAACCCCAGATCCCGGTATACAACGCCTGTACGTCTCGTCTGTGATTGGAAAATCAAAAATAAAATCAAAGGGGTTCTCGCTAACTATGCAAGCCATCCATATCGGTTCAACTCAGGAGTTTAAGTTCCTTGCATAGCAATCCAGACACCATGAATCCCCCTCTTCTCCAACTTCCACTATACATTTCTTGCAAATGGCCTTCCCGCAGCCTCCTACACATTGTCTCGCACATATATAACATGTTCGTCCATCGCAGCGCTTGCAGTCCAGATAGTTTTCCAGGTCTCGCTTTCGTTTTGGCGCTGATTTGCATGCATGGCATGGCCTTAGGTCTGATACAGGGTGTGATTGGGTGTGGCTATGTTGTGATTCCAAGTCAATGTCCATGAGGTGGGAGGTGGATTTGACAAGCATGGCTTTGGGATTGATGCGTTTGAGCTGTTTGACCGGTCGTCGTTCTGCTGTGTTGTGTTGTTGTGTGATCGGATACACAGCATAGGAGTGGTTCCCATTGGCCTCGAAGGGCGGGGTATTGTGAAACTGCGATCGAGCAGATTCTCGGCCAGACGGGTGCATTCGATGTTGGTGAACACAGGTACTGCAGAATTCTGTTAGCGAACGTTTTCTGTTAGGGTTGTGGACATATGCCGTACGTTGTTGCAACGTCTTCTCCCTGTCGCTTCCTCTTGCCGAGGCCTGCTGCATGCTGTGGACTGGCCATGGTGGGCCAATATGACGAGTTGGAGGGGTTTTCGTGGCCATACGACGTGTCTGGACCGAATAAATCCGAGGTGATGTAGACCATGGCGGTCGCTTCGCAGTGAGGGATTGAGAGGTTAGGTGCGCGGCGACGAAGTGACGGGCGGCGGTGGCAGGACAGGCGCGCTTGGAACGAAACGAAGAAGGCAAAGCAGAGGGTATCGGGGCTTCAACGCTGAAGAACAAGGAGCAGAACAGGGCGGAATGAGTGTGTGAGACGCTGGAGAGAGCAGGACTGTGAGGAGTTGGAGGACGAACATGTCCTGGAGGATCGCCATGTTAGCCCAGTCCTGCCTAGCGCAGTCAAGGCAGGGAAGGCACCACCAAGCCCATGCCGCAGGGACCCCCACAAAACACGCTTCACGTGTTGCGCCAAGCGCGTCGTCGCGACTGGCCGGGACGCCCTCTGCGACCGCAAAGAGTGAGACGACGGACAGCACATTGACGACTCACGACGCCTTACACTGCACGTATTCTTATTGGGCATATTGGCGTACTCTTATATCATGCAATTCATGTCCAGGTAGATTGGGGCATTTCACCATCTCTTTATTGTTACCCCACGTTTTGGCCTCCTGTAACACTTGCAGCCATGGATAGCATCAATGTCTCTGAGCTGGTCGCGCGGCTGGGCGCAGAGGAGGAGTCGGTGCGGAAGATGGCCGTCTTCAAGTTGCAGAGTGCCATTGGCGACCCTTCGTTCGCAGACGTCTTCATATACGAAGGGGGCCTACCGAAGCTGAGGTTCCTGGCGCTGCATTCCACGGGCAACACCTTGGCCTACTGCCTTACGTCTTTGGCACGTTTGCTGGAACTCGACAAGGGATGGGACCATGTGACGGACGATTTGATCGCGAGGGTACGTTGTGAGATGCCATTGGCGCATAGAGGGAGGTCTAACACGGAGACGATAGATAGTTGACCTCGTAGTCGCGCAACCTCTCGTCAACGTCAACCGAGGTGCCATGTCGGTTCTCGCGGCCATCGTTGGCCATCCCTCCTATCGCAATTCAACATCGGGCAGCTCTGGCGGGAGCTCTGGCTTTCAACGACTGAAGCCTGCGGTCGACACTCAGCCGCAGTTCCTCCCTGCACTAGTGGAAAAGATCACCTCGGCTGATCATGCGCTCTGTGCCAATTCTCTCCAGCTAATCAATGCGCTCATGCGTGACGCCATTGCCAATGATGCTGCCTTTGAATGGCCCAAATTTATCAAACAGCTGCAGGAGCTAGGGGTGATTAAGAGCGTGTACGGGCTCATGCAAAGTTCGGCGATACAAGACCTGGCGCACCCACTTCTGGAATTCCAATCCCTGACCAAGATTTTGTTGAGAAATTGGAGAGAAGAGAAGGTCGACCTGGAGAACCCGGACCATCGAAGAGCCATCCGTGGTCTGCATACTGCGAGCGGCCCAGACAAGGCCGAGAAGGATGACAAAGGCAGCAAGAGGCAGAACCCGGTCAAGTGGAGGCGCCTTGGGTTCGACACCGAATCGCCTGCATGGGAGTTTGACACGACTGGATTCCTCGGCCTAATGGATCTAACGGATTTCGTCTACAAGAATGAAGATGGCTTCCAGAAGCTGCTGTTGGAGCAAACCGCCGAACCAGCTGAGCAGAGATGTCCCATTGCTCGTGCGAGTCTATCTGTCACCGAGGTACTCTATGAGCATTTCGAGGTGGAAAAGTCGGACGACGTGGAATCTCACAGATACACGGCTATTGAATCCCGGGCGAATTTTGACCGTGCGTTCAAGCCACTGTTGCTTCATTGGTCGAGGCTGCACACGAGTGGATTAAACGCCTTCCTGAGGTTGTGGAAGGTGGCGGGTGCGCAGGTCGAAGACTACGAGAAGATTGAAGAACTGGTGCGCATCCTGGTGGAGCAGATTGTGGGGCAAGCGCCTCGCATGAAGGACATCAAGGAAATAGAGGAAGAGCTGGCAGAGTTTGAATTGAAGCGACTAAGGGAGCTCCAGATGGAACTCCTTGAACTAACATATGAGGATGCGTGGGGTCATCATCTGCGGTATGCCCCTTTGCTAACGTGAACGAGGCGGAGCTAATGTCCCACAGACAAGTGCGCGATGAGCTCAACCACGAGGCTCTGCAGTTTGTGAAGGAGCAACGTATCAGGTGTCTACTCCAAGGAGCGTGGTTCCCAATGGGAGTGGATTATGGGGCAAATTCTGGCCCTATTACCAGCAAGACCGTGACGCGTGCAATGCCCTCAGCATGGCGCTTTGTGCGACTGTCACACAACCGGAGATACCTGCATTATGCAGACTTTGACGAAAAGACGACGTCTGAACCGAGGCTAGACGGACTGCAAGAGAAGAGTGAGTGCTACGTGGCAAACTGTGTTTTGTGGTTCGTGTTACCGCAGTGGCTGACGTAGGTGATCAGTCGATCTATCCATTGTGTCGTCTGTTGTGAGCAATGTCTCGGCGTCGGCCCCTTCGACGTCGTCATCGGATAGTACGGTGACAACCCTGCCCGGCCACGAGCGGGCGTCGACATCTACGAAGATCACCATCCACGGCTACCTTGCCCACTCCAACCACTCGCGCCAAACGTCGGGTGGCTCAAGCGCTGGGCGAAAAGAATCGGTGCTGTTGCAACTGCACCCACCAAGCCATGCACTTGCGTCCGAGTGGCTTGACGGCCTGCTGATGTTGCTGAACCAGCAGCCGATTACTGCAGATACTAACAAACTGGTTAGCTTCATTGGCGGGTACGGGCTCAAGATCCGGTTGCTCAATGTGCGGTATGAGGACGTGGGGCTAGAAGAGCCGACTCTGCCCAGCCGGGAAGGATTGGACGACGACTTTTACTACGACATTGCAGGTGTCTGAAGTTGTTGAGCAAGGCATGGAGTAAGTAAGTACGCGCTCACTAGTGACTGCGCGTATCTGGCTGTACACCGATCTCGTGTCAGCACGGGAGGGCAGATCGGAGCTGACGAACGAGGCTGCAGCCACCACCGATGGCCTCTTAGATGCCATGCTCAACCAAGTGTCTCTCGGAAGGAAGACGACAAGCCAGAAAAAAAACAAAACACAGCAAGACGCAATTGCGGGGTAGAGTAGGGCGGGCAGGGAGCAGTTGGCAGGGAGTCTTGGTCTGGGGGAGACAGTGTGGCATGCGCTACCGTGATATGGGGATGGTTGGCAGGGGAGTTTTGGTTAGGCGGCACAAAGTGTCGGGTGTTTGAGCTGGATACCATGTCGTTTTTAGATACCCTTGCGTGTGTTTCTGCAATTAGATGGCAGTTGTATAGGCAATGCCATGCTCTGAGTGGGCCACATGGCGCTGCATGTTCTTCAGCTACTCCTCTAGGAGTACACAGGTGCGTCGTTACACAGCGCATACTCGCGTCGACAAAGTGTGGGTGTGTCTGTGCGCATATTGACCTGGTGGGGGGTTGCCAGCTCAGGGCCTCAGGCATGTGATGTGGCCATAAGCCAGAAGTTGAGAACGGCCCTTTTTGTACGACAACGGCAGCCTTCGAGAAGGAAAGAGAAGCAAAAAAACACGGACGAACGGGCCAGGCCAGAGATGGCTCTCGATCGGTTCGTGTCGATATCGGGGCTGGGGTGACGGGTAGCAAGTCGGTTGGTAGAGTAGAGTACTGGTACCTAGAGTAGAGCCAACCCACGGGCCGGGTAACTTTTGCAGCGATGCGGTGTGTCGCAGGCCCACGCGCTAAGCATCCCAGTCTAGTTCCTGGGTGACGACGGGCCCTGAAACAGCGGCCGGCGAGGTGGAGCCAGTGGAGACTCAGAGGGCGGGGAGCGAGTGACAAAAGGTAGTGTAGTAGGCTCTTGAGCTACTACTGTACTCTAGAGCAGAGTACATGGAGTGTGTACCATGGTACTCTACACGGTAGGCCTGTGAGACCACACCATGGCTTTGCTGGGGTGGCCGTGTGGTTTACTGGCTGTCCGTGGCGGTGTTGTGATTGTGGTGGAAGTGGTGGATGTGGGATGCTGGGGATGTGGTGGTTGTTTGTGGTTGTTTGTGGCTGGTATGTAGGAGGGCAGACGGTAGGGTCGTAGAGAGCGTAGGATTGGGGGGGTCCTCTCAGCCTCTCAGCGGACTCTATTTTGGTGCTGTGCCTACTGTGCATGTACATACCTTTGGCTTGGGCCCTCGCCGGGAATGCCAGGGAATGCCGGGATGCCCTAGCGACAGTCTACTGACTGACTGACTGGCTGACTGACTGACTGACTGGCTGGCTGGCTGGCTGGCTGCACACTCGCTAGCCGTCGCCTCCATGTACACAGTACATCCTCCATGTACAGTCAGTGTACACAGAATGTTGCCGACGCTAGGGCGCAGGCCTGAGGTGAATGTCTGCGCCTGCGCCTGCGCCTGCGCCTGCGCCTGCGTCTGCGTCTCTGGCGGCGCATTAGCTGCAGCGGTGGCCTCCCGATCAAACGAATATGCAGCCGCCCCAGGTGCAGCCGGCGGTCCCCAATGCTGCCACCAAAGCTCATGCCCACGCCCATGCCTGCGACGGACGGCAATGCTCATATACCATTATCCTTCGTGCTGTGCATGCCTACATTGTTGCTTCTTCTCCGCTGCCCTCGCCCGCCCCGTCGATCGTTGTACGGTGCCTGACCGAGTCGTCTCTCCATCCACATCCTCCACCGTGAGCTCGACACGCAGCCTGCCCACGGCGTAGCAGCCCACCACGTCGCCGCCGCCGCCGCCGCCGCTGCAGCAAACACCGCCCACCCACACATGGTCGCGAATGCCCTCGCCCCGACGCCATGAAGAGCAGAGCCAGAGGCCCCCGTCTGCCTCTCACCCAGGCCGAGTTCGACGCCCTACCCTATTCAGTCCAGTACGTCTGCGCCCGCGCCCCTGTGATTTGCCGCCCGCTGTGATAGGGGCGCGTTATCGCCTGCAGCTCCCGAATTCCCCCACCACGACGTGCTGTACCTTGCAGCCGCAACCATGGCGACATGGCCCATGATGCGCTTTGCTAATCACACTGCCGCTGCAGGAGAAAGTACTTTTCATCCCTGGAGCGCTTGCAGATCCAGCGCCAGGCCGCTGACGAGCCCGCGCCTACTTCTGGCCGCTCCTCGCGGGCCAGCTCGTCGACTCCATTCCGCCCTCCACTCCCAGTTACTCTGTCAACCAGACGCCGACGACGCACGCCGGCCACGCTCGTCAACACCCACGCCCGTCACGCCGCCGCTGCATCCCCCGCTGTCTCGCCCGCCCAGGTCGACTTCTTCCTCTCCCTCCCCGAAAAGGTGCGCAAACTGCAGTTTTCGCGCGAGGAGCAACTGCTTTTCCAGGCCCGGCACTGCCAACAGGCCTTCCTTCCAGACGAGCACGAGGTCGAGCGCGCCCAACAACGCTTCGACGACTTTCGCTTCGACTTTACCCACACACCAGGTTGCCCTCCAGCCACTCCACGCGGACGCCCTCGCCGACGACTCTCCTCGGCATCGTCGACCGCCAGCCCCAGCCCCAAGCCCAGCCGCACTTCATTCTACCTCCCCATTGAGAAACAGAGGGACCACCACCGCATCAGCAGTCTCCCCCACTTTGACATGATGAACACCCCAAGCTCCACCACCAAAGAGTCGTCGCCCCCTTTTAGGCGGACCATGTCCCTGACCGCTGCGTCCTTTCGCCATCCGGCCTCTCCCACAATGTTCCTCGCAGACCCACCACCACCATACGCCATCGGACCGAACCCACGACATCAGCGTGCACACTCCTCGTCCCTGTCCCTGTCCGGGCGAAGATCGTCGCAGACCCCTACCCCGCCCATCTTCGATCCTGAAGCTACCCACTACCAAGATCCAGAGGCCCGGAAGAAACTTCGCATGTATCTCGCATCGCCGCAAAAATTTGACGAAGCCATTGAATTCGGCTTCCCTTCCACTGCAGACACCGATGCACTGACCCCGCATTACCAGCTTCCCCAGATTGACAGCCACGCGAGGAAATTCAGTAGGGATATGCACACGTTTCTGCGAGACGGCAAACTCTCGTTTCTCGAGGACGGCACCACGCCCGACAACCAAGGTCTCGAATCTTCCGATGCAGGCTCGGTAGCTGACATGGAATCGCCAACCACGCCTTCCAGCACGGGATTATCCTTTCGCCTGCATTCCCGCCAGACGTCACACGGAAAGTTCTCAATCGAGTCGCCAATGGCATCGCCCGCACACTCTGGTACCGGCCAGATGAACCGAGAAATGACGCTCCGTATGACATTGACTCGGCCTGATCTTCGCGCTGATGAAGACCAACTGTACGGATGGCAAGGCTCTTCCAGTCCCAAGTCGGTCGTCAAGGATGATCCGTTGGCCCTCGAAGATCTCGTATTCACCGACGACACCACCGGTGCAAAGGGTGCATTCTACGTCAAGCCAAAGGCTCGCGGGAACCTTGTATCGCGCATCTTGAAGCGTGCTAGCCTGAAGACGGCGAGATGAAGAAGATACCCCGTGATTTTATGCTACTCTTCCAAAGCCTCTTCCGCCGCAGTCAATGACTATAGTTCTATTCACCGACATAGACTCTTGCCCTGTTCCTTTTGGTCCCTTTTAGTCAGCCACATATTCCGGCTGCTTGTGTTCTTCCAGCGGGCGTTAATTCTCGGTTTGTTCCTCCATTTACTCATGTCATGTCACGCCATGTTGCAGACGGTAATGGGGAAATTCAACCAGACCATGTAGATGTACGATATTATCACGATGCATGAAAAGCGGCATTGATTTACACTTTTTTCCTTTCTCCTATTTTTTTGCCTTCCGACAAACGGCACATAGCTGAGTCGGGTATTATTTAGTACCAAGTATGAATAATGATGATTCTTCATTCTCGAGCCAATGAAGGATATGGCATGAGAGAGAGCGAGTAGATTGCTGTGTCTTGGCCTGATACAATGACTTATTGATTGCTCTCTTTTGAGAAGAAAGAGTATGAATCGTAGCTTTGCTTTCCACTCCTGTTCTCAAATTTCCGATGGTGTTGCGATGCCCCATGAAATCCATGCATGACACCTCCACAACGCATAAACTCACAGCCTGTATACAGTATATCCGCGAGCCGATCATCACACACACCTTACTCTCTACATGTACGTTGTATGTAAGTATGTGCATACATACTCATGCTGCAGAATGCATCACCTGCAGGCTTTCACACAGTTACATACATGTTACATCCCACACATCCGCAACTTCTGCATGCATGCATATCCCTCCCCCGTCACAAGCCAGCCTCGACTCAGGCGTCGTCCGTCGGGTCAGCTATTTGGTCTGAGCGGTAGACATCTTACCAATCCGATATGCTCCCAGAGGATGGGACGAACGGCAGGATGCGGATGACTTACACATACATGCATACTGTACTATACTGTGAACCCTGTCGTATAAGATCGTCCGATGATACTACCGTACAGTGTTCACCTTCCAGGGCTGCGAGTCACAGGGTCATGTAAATCAACCTCGGCTGGGCAGCTAGTTACAACGTGGAATATTCAGCAAGTTGGTTCCAACACCATGAAATTTTCAACATTGCTTGGTAACGTCATGTGTATGGAAAATACCAAAAACAGCTTTGTGCCACTGTGGAAACAAAAGAGAAAAGAGCCCAAGCAAAGGGAAAAGTGTAATAATTCTTGGGTAAGTTTTCCAACTTTGGGCTTCAAACGGAGCATTCATTTATGGGCTATTGAGAGATCTTTCGTCCAATATATGTTTACATATATATATATGCGGATAGAGTACGTTGGAATACAGTTGTGAAAGACTGGGTTCGTCTGCTATGTTCCAGTTGTGACGGGCGATGATTGTGGTGTAAATGTATTTGACACATGCTGCATCGCGCGCGTACCAGCTTGAATAGATTATTACACCGAGCTTTTCTAAACGGCATGCCATTTGCGCTTTAAATCCATCAGATTATTTGCTGATAGCGTATTCGAATTAATTGCAGTGCGTGTTTATCTTCTCCACTACCTCATACACATCAGGTAGTTTAGCATTGTACTCATCTTGAACGTCTACACAACTGGAGAAGAAAAACAACCCCACATATTTGATTTTTGATACATTCAATCAGATTCCAACTCATAATGATTACTTGCAACGAAAGTAAGTAGATTGTACTGAACGTACTGTACATCTTGCACCCTGAATTTAAAAAAGAAACAATCACTTAGTCATGGGCCATGCACCCCTCCCTAAGCGCCCCAGGAACGCCCGTTCGCTCCTCTGCGCGTCAATCTCGTTTCACCATCAATGCATGCCTTCCCCCACGTGCTCCCATTGGCGCCACAAATTAAACGACTACCACCTCACTTCATGCGTTACATGCAAGCACATGGCGGCGTTCACATTTTTGTCTGAATCATGTATATAACCCAAGTGGTGGTTAGGCCAAGTACACAAGTCACACCACTACTTACTTACAGCACATACTCACCAAACATGTGAGAATGTCCGATTTTGAATCGCTTTTTCACTAGATGGCTTTCCATTACTCGTGGGTAATAGTTCTTTCTGCATTTGGGGCCAGCTTTCAAAAACCTTTTTACAGTCTTTTTGGAACCCGTGGCTAAACCCTTGTCATCCACCCTTCTACCTTGAAAGCGCAATGTCGTCAATCCTCAAAATCATCTTGACCGTCTCCGCCGCCAGTTCAATCGCACTCGTGCTCACCAGTAGCGGCTGCAGCACATTCTCCTCACTAATGTCATTCTTCACACCTCCACTCTTGATACTAATCCCCGCATTCTTCTGATCTTGCGCATGTCGATGCCTCAGCTCCGTGACAACCTTGATGCTGTTGAGTCCTGCATTCTCTGCAAGCGTAGTGGGTATAACTTCCATGGCGTCGGCAAAGGCTTTCCAGCAGATTGACTCTGTGCCAGATAGTTCACGCGCGCGTAGGGAGAGCTGGTGTGCGATTTCGATTTCTGGGGCGCCGCCGCCGGCGAGGAGGGCCTTCTTCTTGACGAGCGAGCGGATAGCGCAGTGTGCGTCGTGGAGGGAGCGCTCAGTCTCGTCGAGGATAAGGTTGTTGGCACCGCGGCAGACGATGGATACGGTGTTTACAATGGATTTTACACCGGAGACCTTGACGTAGCGGGCGCCGGAGGCTTGTACTTCTTCAACGAGGTCGGCGGAGCCAAGCTTGTCTTCAGTGAAGGAGTCAATGTCTGCGATGGGTTTGCAGCCAGTGCTCTGTGAAACATTAGTTAATTTCTACGCACCACATTTATAAGACGTACCTTGCAGATGAACTCAATCTCATCACGCTCGATATCCTTGATGACAAGAATCTTAAGCTTCGACAAAAAGTGCAGACTGAGGTCGTTGACGGCATCACGCAAGATCGACTTCTGGATGAAGAGGACGTTGCACTTGGCCTTTTGGATCTTCTTGACCATGTTCAGCAGATACGTTCGCTCCTCCTTGAGAATCTTGTCCATTTGCCTATAGTCATTGACAACAATCTGGTTCTCCATGTCTGGTTTCGGCGGGCTGAGCTGGAACTGGATGAGACCTATCCGCGCCTTCTCTTTCAATGTGGGACCGCCGGCGCTCTTGACTACGGGCTGGTTAAGCACCAATCCATCAATCATCTCACTGTCTTCGATTGTACCACCCGCCTTCTTGATCATCCGGATGTTCTTGAGATCCACGTTGTCCGCAGTCTTGGGGTCAATGACCTTCAGTACTGAATCCACAGCCATGATGGGCAGTTTTGGCTCTTGTGCAACGATCTTGGAGGAGAGTGCGGTGGTGGCGGTCTTGAGGAGGACCTGTCTGTCTGTAAGGGAAACCGGAATTGCCATTCCGGTCAGAATGTTGATCGCCTCTTGTGCTGCCCGTTGGAACGCTTCTGAGATGACCGTGGGGTGGATACCCTTGGACAGTAACCGCTCAGCAGCACCCAACAGACTTCCTGCAATGACCACCACTGAAGTTGTACCGTCTCCTGCCTCGATATCTTGTGCGTACGAAAGGTCGACGAGCATCTTCGCGGAGGGGTGCATGACGCTCATTTGCCTGAGCATGGTGGCTCCGTCGTTTGTGATGATGGTTTCGCCTTTGCCGGTTTGGATCTGGGAGTGTCAGTGGTACATCTCTGAAAGGCGCAAGGTCTGCCATACCATCTTGTCCATGCCCTTTGGTCCCAGCGACTTGCAAAAGTTAGTAAACTCCAACTCCCCGCACTCCGAGTGGGACCTACTGTTCTGATCGCGTCGGCCACAGCTACACCATTCAAGTCAGCCTAGAGCTCATATATCATACAGAGACGGTCGCATACCTCTGGCGGCTATAATATTGGCACTACGGACGGCTCTGGGCTTTTCCTTGTCCTGCAGCCTGTGTAAGTCCATGTTTTCAGAGCTCGGACTTGGAGAGGAGCACCTTGAATGCAGCATTTCCGCCGCCGCCGTTTGCAACTTGGGCTGCCATGGTGAAGTGTGTAGGGGGAAGAGGGTAAAAGGAGGGGTATGGTGGGTGTTGGTGGGGTGTTTGGCTCCCGGCGACGCGAGGTGAACAATTTCGAAGTTCGCGATGCCCTGCCAAGGCTGCGGAGGGCGGAACACCCTAGAGTAGCGGCATTGCCTCACAGCTTCACCCGGCCATGACCACGCCAAACACGCCAACACCACGATACCTGCCATCTCCCCCGACCCTCGCTCCACGCATCCAGCCTCCCACGCCCCCCTACCCAAGGGCCATATAGTCGGACCAGCATCGCCAGACACCGACTCGTGCCGCGTCCTCCGCCGCCATCATGCCCTCAGCCACGGGCCAGTCCTGGGAGAAGTACCAGAAGAACTTCGCCGACGACGAGGTAGAGGAGAAGAAGATCACACCGCTTACCGATGAGTAAGACACCACCGCAAGGTCCCGCCTCACAGAGGATGGCTAAACAGGCTACAGGGACATCCAAGTGCTCAAGACATACGGAGCAGCACCATACGGCGCGGAGCTCAAGAAGCTCGAGAAGGAGATCAAGGACAAGCAGCAGACCATAAACGAGAAGATTGGCGTCAAGGTACCCAGGATATGGCTTGGCCTTTCGAGCCATTCACTTACACTCTCCAGGAATCAGACACCGGTCTCGCGCCTCCACATCTCTGGGATATCGCCGCCGACCGGCAACGAATGCAGGAAGAGCAGCCCCTCCAAGTCGCACGCTGCACCAAGATAATACAGGACGACAAGGACCCAGAAAAGAGCAAGTATGTCATCAATGTCAAGCAAATCGCCAAGTTCGTCGTCAACCTCGGAGAGCGCGTCTCGCCCACAGATATCGAGGAGGGCATGCGCGTTGGCGTCGACCGGAACAAGTACCAAATCCTGTTGCCGTTACCGCCAAAGATCGACCCTTCCGTGACCATGATGACGGTCGAGGATAAGCCTGATGTCACATATGGAGATGTGGGAGGATGCAAGGAGCAGATTGAGAAACTCCGAGAAGTCGTTGAGATGCCCCTGCTATCGCCAGAACGCTTCGTCAACCTCGGTATCGATCCTCCCAAGGGTGCACTGCTGTACGGTCCCCCAGGAACCGGAAAGACACTCTGCGCGCGAGCCGTGGCCAATCGCACAGACGCCACCTTTATCCGCGTCATTGGTTCAGAACTCGTGCAAAAGTACGTCGGTGAGGGAGCGCGCATGGTCCGAGAGCTGTTTGAGATGGCGCGGACGAAGAAGGCCTGCATCATCTTTTTCGATGAGATCGACGCTGTTGGTGGCGCGCGTTTCGACGACGGCGCAGGAGGCGACAACGAAGTACAACGCACCATGTTGGAGCTCATCACGCAACTCGACGGTTTTGACGCCCGTGGAAACATCAAGGTCATGTTCGCTACCAACAGGCCCTCAACGCTCGACCCCGCGCTCATGCGTCCCGGACGTATTGACAGGAAGATTGAGTTCTCGCTGCCTGATATGGAGGGTCGTGCAAACATTCTCCGCATCCATGCAAAGAGTATGAGCGTTGAGCGGGATATCCGTTGGGAGCTCATTTCGCGCCTTTGTCCCAACAGCACGGGTGCCGAGTTGAGGAGTGTGGCAACAGAAGCGGGTATGTTTGCCGTGAGGCAGCGCCGCAAAGTCGCGACGGAAAAGGACTTTCTCGCCGCTGTGGACAAGGTGATCAAAGCCAACATGAAGTTCAACAGCACTGCAGTGTACGCTCAGTACAATTAAGGGAGTGGAGCTTACCCGGATCGTTCTTCCCACAGGTGCGTAGAGGGCCGTGGGAGTCGGCAGGTGCGACCTGCTGCTCTTCCCACCTTGTACGCAGGCCAAGCAACAAATGTCATTATGCAATTTCCTTCCATGTTGCAAGCTTGTACCTTTCGCGTCACACGTTCTGCGCGCTCTGCTTTTTCTGCTCCTTGTATTCGTCACTGTCGAAGCTGTTCGTGATGTCTGATGCCGAGTCCCTTGCGATGCTTTGCGATGTGCAGCTCCAGACAGATCGTACTGCAATGCCCGAAACACGCACACTCTTCTCCTCGAAAGCTGCAATACAACATCTCATTGAGGAATCGAGCCTGACCTTTGCACCTGGGCTTGCTGACATGATCCGATCACGAAATGCGCCTTCAGTGCAGCAATTGAGGGCGTGCTCTATCCTGCTCTCCAAAGACGATCCCAAATCGAAGTGCGTCGTTTACCTGCAATACTATCGTAAAGGTCCACTCTGGTACATCTGTTGCGGCAAGTCAACAAATTTGAGGGGCGGACAGGAGAGGCTCCGCGACTATGAAGACGAAAGTAGCAGCATTCCAGATTCAGCCAAGGACCTTCTCGAAAGAGGTTTCAAGCGAATGCGTCACACGAACCTTGCAGCCGTCGACATTCCCTTCGAGGGAGCAGACAGGATATGCATGGTTGCACTCGTCACAGCGTTTGAGGCAACCTTCGCTGCAGGACTCTGGGCATATTTACCACTGACTCTTGGATCTGTCACTCCGCTTCGATTCTGGGAGGAGGTGCCGTGGTTCGGTCTATGCGGGCATTCTTCCCTCATGGAAATCCCCTTTGCGGACTTGAGAGATGATTTGCCGAATCTCGACGAGCTTCGTCTGGACCGGATTGAGCGCCAGAGCCTGATGGCTTCGCATAAGTATAGAAGCTCGGAGAAGGGCCAAGCTGCATTGGAGCGATACAAGGATTCACTGAAGGAGGCCTATCGTACCGATGAAGAGTTCCGGGATGAAAGATTACAGTACAGCAAGCAGTATACGTCGGTTGGCAAGCAAGCAATCGCGCGGGCCAATTACAAGGCGTCTGAGAAGTACAAGAGCACGGAAGCAGCCTACAAGGCCGCGGGGGCTCTAGCAGAGTCGAAATCAAGATACGCAACATCGGACAAGAACAAAGCGGCCCAGGCAAAGTATGCGGCTAGTGAGAAGGGCAAGGCAAGTGCAAAGAAGAGACAAGCCAAGTATCGTGCCTCTGTCAAAGCCAAGAGGCAATGCTTTGGTCAATGAAGCAAACGATCAATCAATCACTCGATATACATAGATTACAAAATGCTTTCCCGCCTACACTATACATCTCTCTAATACGTACGCTTGAAAGGTGGCACAGCCTTGCACTCATTCTCATCCAGCGTCGTACCAACAACCTTCCTGTATCCCAACTTGGTCTCACCATGCGGCTGCTTCTGCCACGACAAGGTATGCTTCATCCACTTCTCGTCGTCACGGTCGGGGAAGTCTTCACGGGCGTGCGCTCCTCTTGATTCCTTGCGGTTGGCTGCAGATTCAGCAGTTTGGACGGCGCACGTAAGCAAGTTCCTCAGCTCAAGCGTCTCAACGAGGTCGGAGTTCCAGATCATGCTGCGGTCCTTGATACCAACGTCGGCGAAGGAGGCGTCGACCTCGTGGATCTTTTGGACACCTTCGTCGAGGGACTCTTGGGTGCGGAAGACGGCGACATCGGTCTGCATAACCTTTTGCATTTGGAGGCGGACTTCGGCGGTCGACTTGGAGCCTTCCGAGGTGCGGATCTGATCGAGGACAGCGATAGAATCAGCACCAGCATCAGCGGCGACGGGGTCGGCCTTTTGGCCAGGGCTGAAGTTGTCACGGATGGTGTGGGAGACGGCGCGGCCGAAGACGATGAGATCCAAGAGGGAATTGGCGCCGAGCCGGTTGGCACCGTGAACAGAGACAGAGGCGGCCTCGCCACAGGCGAACAGTCCGGGAACTACCTGGTCGTTACCTGAGTCGTCTTGTGTAATGACTTCACCTGTGTATTTGGTTGGAATACCACCCATGTTGTAGTGGACGGTGGGCAGGACGGGGATGGGCTGCTTGGTGACATCGACACCGGCAAAAATTGCGGCAGTCTCAGAGATACCAGGCAGGCGCTCGTGCAGAACCTCGGCAGGCAAATGGCTGAGCTGGAGGTAGATGTGGTCCTTCTCAGGTCCGACACCACGTCCCTCACGAATCTCGAGCGTCATTGATCGGGAGACAACATCACGGGAGGCAAGATCCTTGGCAGTAGGTGCGTAACGCTCCATGAATCGCTCTCCCTCAGAGTTCAAGAGGTAGCCTCCCTCACCACGAGAACCCTCGGTGATCAAGCAGCCAGCGCCGTAGATGCCAGTGGGGTGGAACTGGACGAACTCGAGATCCTGGTTGGGAAGGCCGGCACGGGCAACCATGGCCATACCGTCGCCGGTACAGGTATGGGCAGATGTGCAACTAAAGTAGGCGCGTCCGTATCCTCCGGTGGCCAAGACGGTGTTTTTTGCAATAAATCGGTGGATTGTTCCGTCTTCCTGGTTGTAGGCAATGACACCCTTGCAAACACCGTCCTCCATGATCAGGTCAGTGGCGAAGTACTCGATGAAGTATTTGGTGTTGTGTCGTAGCGATTGTCCGTAGAGAGTATGGAGAAGAGCGTGGCCAGTACGGTCAGCGGCAGCACAGCATCGGTATGCCTGTCCGCCCTTGCCATACTTCTGAGACTGTCCACCGAAAGCACGCTGGTAGCTTGAAGGCGTTAGTGCACTGGCTCGGCATTCCTTGTGGGGAAGACATACATCTTGCCGTCGTCTGTTCGTGAGAATGGGCAACCATAGTTCTCGAGCTCAATGACGGATTGCGGCGCTTCTCTTGTCATGTAGTGAATAGCATCTTGGTCGCCTAGCCAATCTGATCCCTTGACGGTATCGTACATGTGCCACCGCCAATCGTCCTCGTGCATGCTACACAGTGGTTAGTTTCCCATTGTTGCGAGATTGGAGGCATCCACATACTTTCCAAGCGCGGCGTTGATACCACCCTGTGCAGCTACAGTGTGTGATCGTGTGGGGAACAGTTTCGATATACACGCAGTGTTGAAACCGGCTTCAGCGAGACCAAAGGCGGCTCGTAAACCCGCTCCTCCGGCACCAACAACAATGGCATCATATTCATGGTCGATGACAGGGTACCTCTGCGAGATGAAGCCTGACGCTTCCTTTGCTCTCAGATTCCCGGTACCGTAGATGCGTGCAGCGGGTCGTGTCGACGAAAAAGCTCGGGTCGATTGACGGAAGCCCTTTGCGAGCTGTGGCGTTGCATGTTAGCCATTGAGCTATGTAACAGTGCGCACAATGCAGCGCTCTTCCAACATGGCAGAGCGACCCTGGTGAAGCATTGCTGCGCCATACAAGTACTCTGCCCAATGTACCGTGGGATGTGGCACACGCCTCTTTGCGGAGAATGCCGGGCATACAGCCATGGAGCATGCGTGTGGCGCAACCAGCTTGGGATGGACTCACCTGGCTTGCAAGTTGCGTCTGGCGCATCCTGAGACAACTCATTTTGGCAATTGCGGAGAGGTGGAGAGTGGGCGGTCGAGGACTTGGGTGTTTGCGACGTCAAAGGTCCCGAGGTCGATGATGGCTGTTGCGCTATGTGACAAACTAGAACTTGCCTCGCGCTAATTGGATCGGTAGGCCTCGGGCTTTGACTTGCCTCCCACCCGGCCTATTTTCTTCCAGGACGCACCCATTCTTCGCCTCAATTATTCACGATAGGAACTGTATGCAGACTACGTCGCACGGGAGCGGTGCTGTTCAGTATTCAAGCTGTGATCTGCGCGAGATGCACCGTACGGTATGTACTGTCGTTACCATGCGACAGCCCAGACAGCGGACTCAACCTGGGAAACCCCGTTAGGCAAATCACATCTGCACAGCCTGCCTGTATTACACCTCCTTCTTCATATCAATTCCACCTGGTTAGTTTGCTGCACAGGCTAGTCTAGTGTTGACTCAGCCATGTTGTTCTGGCATCCGATGCTGTTTGCCGCTGATGCTGCAGATACATGGACCGACTCGTTGGCGTCATAGACATTTCCATTTGATCACATGGGAACCTCGGGATGCCCCAGTCTTTGAGTAATGGCCAGGACACAATCCACACTTTCAACAGTGGTGCACCGTACATGTGCATACTCCTATGTACATACATTTACCCTGGCTGCATGTGCTCGGACTCGCTTACTCAGTAGTCATACCAGACATGGTACAGTACTACCTAGTTCTACAGTGCTTCACGTGCATGCTGTGTGTTTATTTTCAACTGGTACTGAAGCCGTCTGCGAAGTAATGACATGCCCACAACAACGCGGCCAAAATTGTAAAAAGCATGCACTAGTTATGTTTTTATTTGTCTTTGCACATCGCAGCGTGCATATTCTCTTCGTATCTACACTGAGTTGCCACATTATCATTCGAGAAGTGTAATGTGGGCCAATGCACAGGCTTCCCACGTTCCAGAAAGAGGTGGCTATCAAATGGGACGAGGTGATCACAATCAAGTCAAGTTGCAGCGACATGCATTGGGAATCATTGAATTTTTCTTCAATCGCTCATCATGACCGGCATCCATGTAGTAAACCTATCCCTGTTCGCCAAAGCCCGAAGAAAGAATGCACTCCATAACCACGTCCAGAACACTTCTAAGACGAAGCCTGGAGGTCCTTCTTCATGGTACCCTCGTATTGCCTCTTCTCCGCCGCGGTCTGGTAGGCACCGTGACCGAACTTGGAAGAGGTGTCGATCCACTTGAGCTCGACCTTCTCGAGTGCTCGTCGGCTGGTGTGTGTGAACATGGACTTGCGCAGGGTCATGACGCGCTTCTTGACACCAGGGCAGTTACCCTTGAGCAGCAAGAAGTCGTTCTTGACCTCACCGTAACGAACGAAGCCACCCATGCTAATCAATGTTAGTATGTGCTCAGGTCAGGAGAGTCTGTGGAAACTTACGGGGTGATCTGCTTCTTGGAGACATCGAACTCGGTGGAGGCGTTACCCTCATCTTCACCCTTGCCGATACGGTAGATCTTGTGGTTGACAGAGGTACGGTGGTGGTATCCCATCTGACCAGCACGGGCAACAGTCCACTGGACGTGGGCAGGATGCCAAGCACCGATACAGGCGACTTTGCGGAGACCCTTGTGCGTCTTGCGAGGAAGCTTCTTGGTTCCCCAACGGGAAGTGACACCGTTGTAACCCTTACCCTTGGTGACGGCAATGACATCAATCATTTCGTTGTCCTCGAAGATGGAGCTGATCTCAATTGGCTTCTCGAAGAGGCCGTGTGCGTACGAGACCTTGTCGGCAATGCTGCCGCCGTTGACCTGGATTTCCATGAGATGGGCCTTCTTCTGCTTGAGCGGGGTCTTGTGGATCTGGGTGTGGGCGAGAACACGGATGACGGTGCAGTACTTCTTCATGCGCTCGAGCTCGGCGGTGATGGAAGACCCGCTGCTCTCAGAGTGCTTCTTGGCGTACTTGGTGAAGGCCTTCTTCTTGCTCTTGTACCAGTTGCGGTAGAAGCGGCGCTTGACCTCATCGCTCAAGTGCTCGGCCCAGACGGTGGTGAGCGAGCGCAGACCGCGGGGGGTCTCGATGTAGCCGACAAGACCGACAGCGATCATCTAGGGGATTGTTAGCCATCTGCTTCCGCTGCGTCACAGAATGGATGTGCGTACCGGAGGAGTCTCAATGATGGTGACAGCCTCGACAATCTCCTTCTTGTGCAGCTTGGCGCCGGGTCGGTCGAGGTCGCGGACAATGGTGCTCATGCCGGCCTTGTAGCCCATGGCTGCGGTGAGGTGGACGGGCTTCTTGGGGTCATCCTTGGGGAAGCTGCAATTGCTGTGAGCCCTGGTGCACGGGGAGAGGGTGTCTGGCGACGGCGGTGCTGAATTACCTCTTGACCTTGCCCCTGTGACGGGCAGCGCGCTTTCGCGGCAAGAACGCCAGAGACCCGTGGCGGGGGGCTTCGAACTTCCTGTGAGACATGGCGAGTTCGATGTGCTGCTGGTTAGTACAGTTGTCGAAGTGGACGGACAGAAGTTCGCGAGCGAAATATTCAGGTGTCGCTACGCTGTGTGTGTTGTGGCCTGTGCGGGCGGGGCTAAACCGCCCTGGGCCAGGCGCCCTGCTGAGCCAGCAGCAGCACTTGGGCACTCAAGCGCTTGGGCGGACGGCGGCCAGGCGCCAAGGCCACCCCCCACCAGACCAGCCAGCCAGCCAGCTGTGAATCGAGGTATCGCCCAACGACACGCTTTGTCTTGTACCTGCACGGCTGTTCCTCCCTGCGTCGCTATCCGCTCTCGTCATCCCGCCGGCGAGTCGAGCCCCCCACACCTTGTCTAAAGAAGAAGACGAGGAAGAAGTCCGCTGTCAACACCGCTGCAGCCGCATCCGTCTGCCCACCAGCGCCCGCTCTCCACCGCCTACCGCCTCCCACCTCCCACTACATCATCCTAGTCTTGCCTGCCACCTTCCACGTCGGCGGCGCCATTCTACCTCCGCAACACCGCCGCCCACAGCCTGCACCCCGGCCACCCACAACATCTCCCAATAGGGACTGCAAGAAGGCTCAGCTGCATCACATCGGCTCCTGCTGCCAGTCGCACAATCGCGGTCCATAATCATGGTAGAAGCAGAGGGCAGCCCCACGACGTGGAAGTTTACCCAGTATGTTGCTCCACTGCATTTTCCCCTCCAGTCCTGTCACCTTCCTTGACGTGCTGCTCCATATTGTCGCCGCGGCGCCTCCCGTAACGTCACTGACTGTGCTAGGTGCTTTGGTGACAAAGGCGATGTCGAAGACATAACCGAAGGTACGTGACCATTTTTCTTGCCACCCTGCCCTGTACAGCTCGTTAATGCTAGCATGCATTGCTGACAGCGAGCGCAGCCGACATCATCTCAACCGTAGAGTTTGACCAAACAGGCAACTACCTCGCAACCGGCGACAAAGGTGGTCGCGTTGTGCTGTTCGAGAGGAATGAGACGGTAGGCTACCAACATACCCAGATCCAGCGTCTCCCACGATAGGCTGACCTGCTGTAGAAAAAAACCTGCGAGTACAAATTCCACACAGAGTTCCAGTCACACGAACCAGAGTTCGACTACCTAAAGTCCCTCGAAATCGAAGAGAAGATAAACAAGATCAAGTGGTGCCGCCGACAAAATGCATCGCACTACTTGCTCTCGACAAACGACAAGACGATCAAGCTGTGGAAGGTTTTTGAAAAGTCGCTGAAGGTGGTTGCGGAGAACAACCTTTCGCATGAGTTAACGCCCGGTGGTGGTGTTGCTGGCGGCGGTGGTCCAGTCAGGAACCCCAATGCGCAGTTCCGTAGTGCCACAGACCTGAAGCTCCCTCGTCTCACACACCACGACACTGTCGTCGCGGCAGTGCCCCGGAAGACATACGCAAACGCACACGCATACCACATCAACAGCATATCGGTCAACAGCGACGGAGAGACCTTCATAAGCAGCGACGATCTGCGAATCAACCTCTGGAACCTGAATATCCAAGACCAGAGCTTCAACATCGTCGACATCAAGCCCGCCAACATGGAGGAGCTTACAGAGGTCATCACAGCTGCTGAGTTCCACCCCATCAGCTGTAATTGGTTCATGTACGCGAGCTCCAAGGGCACTATTAAGCTCGCAGACATGCGAGAGAGCGCTCTGTGCGATCAGCACGCAAAGCGTAAGTTCTCGATGTAGAGCTAGGAACCCACTGAACTGACTTGGTCTAGAATTTGAGCAAGAAGAAGATCCATCTTCGCGTTCCTTCTTCTCGGAGATCATCTCATCCATCTCCGATGTGCGATTCTCACACGATGGGCGTTACATCTTGTCACGCGACTACCTCACCGTGAAGATTTGGGACGTAAACATGGAGCGAACACCTGTCAAGACTATTCCTATCCATGAGCATCTCCGACCAAGGCTTTGTGATACATATGAGAATGACAGCATCTTCGACAAGTTTGAAGTCGTATTTTCTGGCGATGCCAAGAACGTCATGACTGGCAGCTACAACAACAACTTCATGATATACCCCTCGGACCCTGAGAAGGATACCGAAGTTGTCCTACAAGCCGACAAGTCGGCCTTCAAGGCGAAGAAGGTTGGTATCCCAACGCCAATGAACTCTTCGACGAGCCCTACCGGCAGCAACACCAGTAAGAAGGGTGGTTCGAGAGCCGGTAGCCCCGCTGCGGGCGCAGTGGGTCAGGGGCAGCGCATGCGAAAAGAGACAGATGCAGACCAGATTGACTTCAACAAGAAGATCCTACATATGAGCTGGCATCCATTCGAGGACAGCATTGCCATTGCAGCAACGAACAACGCAAGTGACTCTCCTCAAACTAAAATAGCGAAAACTAACAATGTACAGCTCTTCGTGTTCAGCGCTTTGTAGAATCGAGCGTCCACATAAGCACAATCGTCACAGCCGTGCACCGAACGAAGCATAGAGCTGCTTTATCCTTTGGCGATATATTTCTCCACATTCCTTGTAGTTTGGCCATAGCTTGCCCGGCGCTAGGAGGGTAGATTCGGAGCAGTCCTGGTGGACAGGCGGGGAAACGCTGATGATTGATGTCTTTATGCGCATTGCGAACGGATGGGATGCACAGTAGCATAGACTGCAACACCAAAATAATCACTCTGAATGGTGCAGAGGAACAATTAAACAGATCATGTCCAACAGTACTTTTTCCGCTTGGACGTTTGCTGATGCATGGCCCCTGCCTGCCTTGCGAAGTCAACCGACGCGGCTAATCACCGTTAGCGCCGTGAGGCTCTTCAGACCCTGGCCTTCTGGAGCTCCACGTTGCCTGTCTCACAGACAGTCCCAAGACATCCATCCGTTCGATCATAGTTCCGATGATAGGGGCTTGAGACATTTCTGTTCAAATTTCGTACGTTTTCTCCTATGCTGGGGCCTGGGACAGTCTTCCGGGCTGGATCTCTATCGCATTTAGTTTGTCGCCGTCATCCGAAATTCTCTCACCTACGTCACATGCCTAACGGGTGTCAGACTGAGTTCCCAATCTTTAATCTCGTACCTTCATCTCCAGTCAGGCAATCGCAACACACTCGTTGTCACATTTCGAACAGCTCACGCCGCCATGGCTGCCCTAGCACCGATTGTTAGTAGCTTCTCGCTCATTTTTGGAGGATGTTGCGCGAATGTGAGTTCGCATATCTGGAGATACAGAGTCAGCATTAACAAGGCATAGGTCTATTGCCTCGAGGCGATAGTAAAGTATGTTACATTGAATGATTTGGCTCATGCCTACTGATCTCGCGCCCAGAAAGGAGCCCGACAGTGGTCTACTCATTACTCTTTTTCAGTTTGTCTTCACGTGCCTGTCGACGCTGCATTATCAATTCGATCCAAATGGACATTATCGTCTCAGGTCTTCTCCTGTTCCATTCCGAAAATGGTGCATCAGCGCAGCGTTGTTCTTTACAGTGAACATGATGAACAATTGGGCTTTTGCTTTCAACATCTCGGTTCCAGTCCACATCATTCTTAGAAGCTTTGGTAGTGTGACCACAATGGCAGCTGGATGGCTACGCGGCAAGACGTACACGTATCTGCAGGTCTTCTCTGTCGCCATCTTGACTCTCGGGGTTATGGTCTCCGCATGGGCGGATGCAGCATCCAAGGTACGTTGAGTGCTCGATATTACGATACGTGTGCTAATGGTCATAGGGCAAAAATATGGATACCGCAAGCAGTGACCCGAACCACTCATCTTTCAGCGCGGGTCTGATTATCCTTCTTGTCGCCCAATTACTTTCCGCATACATGGGCGCCTACGTCGAGGATATTTACCGCGATCATGGCAAAGACTGGCAAGCCAACCTGTTCTACTCGCATCTACTGTCTATCCCAATGTTTGCAGGCTTCTCACCAATCTTGATGGACCAGTTCAAGCGCCTCCAAGCCTCGGAGCCTTTCCAGGTGCCTCTCAACATTGCCTCAACACTGCCACCATCGCTCATCGAGATGCTCAACTCGACCTCGCAGCACGTCATATACCTCACTGCCAATGCAATTACGCAACTGCTTTGCATCACGGGCGTCAATATTCTTAGCGCGAATACGTCTGCCGTTACAGTCACAATAGTGTTGAACATCAGGAAGTTGGTCAGTTTCTTGCTCAGTGTCTGGCTGTTTGGAAACCAGATGGGTGGCCTGATGAAGATTGGCGCGGCGATGGTGTTTGGTGCGGGAGCTTTGTATGGGTGGGAGACGACGTATAGGATTCCGCAGAAGAAGAAGAAGAAGTCGGAGGCAGGGAATGGCAAAAAAGCTCAGTGAGCCACGATGGGCCGAGTTGTATGCAAGGGAGGACAGACGAGACGCGAACTTGCATTCGGTGCATGTATCACTTGTTGGGGCAACGGCGAGACCACCTCAGCCTGTGCTCCCGCTCGACCTCGGGAGGCAGTGTTGCCAAGTGTCGGCCCTCTGCCATACACTTTCGGTACCTAGGTAGATGCGTGTCAGCGTTAAGAGTCGGCTGGCAGCTGGGACCCTGAAGATCTTGCGGAGGACTTAGCGCGCCCTCGGGAGCGCGACGCCCAGCGGCAGGCTTCTGTACATAGTTGTCGGGCGTGTACCTTGGCAAGACAGACTCCAATCCCAGCTGTGCATTATGAAGCTTCCGCGTAAGGTCTCCCTGCATCATCTCATCCTCACTTGGTGCAGCTGCAGTCCTCGGCGTGAGGGTGATGTGGTGAGTTTGCTGTGATTGACCAATCACGGCGCAGAAGCACGAAGCGGACCCTTACGTTGGCGAGAAAGGGGTTCCGTGCACTCGCAAGCTGATCTGGCTTGATGAACACCAACTTGGTGTCCCCTGCAACTCTCTTTCACCCTCGAGTCCATCGACTCTTTTTCTTTCCTTTGTGTGAGGTAAGTGCCTCCTGTGCCACGACAACCCACGAGCGCCAGAGACTGACTTACGCATCACAGGCAGCTTCGAAAAGCCACGCCCACCATGTCGTCGCCCGCTGGTGTACGCCAGCGACCGGGGAAGGAGTCCAAGCGACCGCGAACACCCAACCCAGAGACGCTCGCGGAGAAGGTCGCCAATGTCGTCGAGAAGGCGAAGCCATACAAGCCTGCTCAGCAAGGCAAGGAGTGGGATTACAAGATTGCGATTGCAGTCATCACAGTGCTTGCCTTCATCACACGCTTCTGGGGCATCAGGCACCCCGATCAGGTCGTCTTCGATGAGGTGCACTTTGGCAAGGTAGACAGCCTCCACCATGCTTCATCCTGGCCCTGCTAGTGGGGAGCACGATATGGGACCGGGGCGCTTTGCTAATAATCGCGCAGTTTGCTTCATACTATCTGCAACGTACCTACTTCTTCGATGTCCATCCTCCCCTCGGTAAACTTCTCTTCGCATTCGCTGGCTGGCTTGTTGGGTACAAGGGCGAGTTCTTGTTCGAGAACATTGGCGATTCCTACATCACCAACAAGGTCCCCTATGTCGCATACCGCGCCATGCCCGCCACACTCGGGTCTTTGACGGTCCCCATTGTTTTCATGATCATGTGGGAGTCTGGATACTCGCTACCAGCCTGCGTCACAGCCGCTGGCCTCATGCTTCTCGACAATGCTCACATCGGCCAGACCCGCCTGATCCTTCTCGACGCCTCGCTCATCTTCTTCATGGCCCTTGCTGTACTCTGCTACATTCGTTTCTATAAGCAGCGTCACGAATCCTTCAGTCGCAAGTGGTGGAAGTGGCTTCTCCTGACTGGCATCAGTCTGAGCTGCGTCATCTCCATCAAGTACGTTGGCGTCTTTACCTTCTTCTCCGTTGGTGTTCCGGTCTTGATTGACTTGTGGGACCTGATGGACGTCAACCGTCGCCAGGGTGCACTGACTCTTTATGAGTTTGGCAAGCATTTCGCTGCTCGAGCAGTTGGTCTGGTCATTGTCCCATTCTTCCTCTACCTTTTCTGGTTCCAGGTCCACTTTACCATCCTCAACCGTTCCGGTCCAGGCGATGATTTTATGACACCGGAATTTCAGGAGACTCTGAGCGACAATATGATGACTCTACAGTCTGTTGGCATCAACTACTACGACTCCATTACTGTTCGACACAAGGAAACCAAGGTTTACCTTCACAGCCATCCTGATCGATACCCCTTGCGTTATGATGATGGCCGTGTCTCCTCCCAGGGACAGCAGGTTACAGGATACCCCCACAACGACACCAACAACCACTGGCAGGTGCTTCCCGCGAAGTCTCTTACGAGCGAAGTTGGTCAGCGCGTCAAGGTTGGCGATGTTATTCGTCTTCGCCATCTCATCACTGACACGGTCCTACTGACACACGACGTCGCCTCTCCTTACTACCCCACCAACCAAGAGTTCACTACTGTGCCCAAGGAGGAGGCCAATGACGCGCGCTACAATGACACATTGTTTGAGCTCAAGGTCGACAAGGGCAAGGGAGATTTCAAGACCATGTCAACCCACTTCAAGCTCGTTCACGTACCTACCAAAGTCGCCATGTGGACTCACACTTCGCCGCTTCCTGATTGGGCTTACAAACAGGCCGAAATCAACGGCAACAAGAACGTTCAACAATCTAGCAACGTCTGGTATGTCGATGACATCCCATCTTTGCCAGTCGAGGACGAACGCAACAAAAAAGAAGTGAAGCAGGTGAAGCATCTTAGCTTCCTCCGCAAGTGGATCGAGCTCCAGCGTGCCATGTTCTACCACAACAACGCCTTGACTAGCTCCCACCCATACGCCTCGCAGCCTATCTCTTGGCCATTCCTCCTTCGTGGCGTATCTTTTTGGACTCACAACGATACTCGCGAGCAAATCTACTTCCTTGGTAATCCAATTGGTTGGTGGCTCGCGTCTTCGCTCCTTGCTGTATTTGCTGGTATTATTGGCGCTGATCAGCTGGCTCTTCGCCGTGGCATGGATGCCCTGGATGAGCGTAAGTCAAGTTTTTCCCGTCTTATCTACTGTTTCGTGTACTAACAGAGTAAAGGTACCCGCTCGCGTCTTTACAACTCCACTGGTTTTTTCTTTCTAACGTGGGGCGCTCATTACATTCCCTTCTACATCATGGGTCGCCAGCTTTTCTTGCACCATTACCTCCCAGCGCATCTCGCATCTTGTCTCGTCACTGGTGCTCTTGTCGAATTCATCTTCTGCATCGAGCCTCAGGATCCTGAGGCTGCAATGGCCGTCAAGGGCCACCGCAGGACTCGTTCTCGTCCTGTCCGCGAGCGTGTTGCTACCTCCAGCCAAATGGGCAGCTGGATCGCTGCTGGTGTCATTCTATCTGTGGTACTATGGAGCTTCATCTACTTTGCACCCCTCACCTACGGATCGCCAGGTCTCACTGTCCCACAAGTCAATTCGAGGAAGTGGCTCGGATATGACTTGCACTTCGCAAAATGAAGGTGATGAGTATACACTTGTCTCATCACGCAAGTGTTGGCCTGGCTAACACAGGTTTTCATTGGGAGTTCTCTAAAGTGTAGGGTTCACATCATGGAGCGTAGGTGGTGTTGTGTACGATGGAGGGTTTTTTTTTCATCGAATATAAAACGGTTGTTACAAGCATGGGATGGCGGGGGCTGCGGCCTCAGGCGCGATCAAACTCTCATATGTATCAGGATAGGCAGTCGATATTAGACAACGCATGGCGGAAGGATCAGATTTTAATTTAAAACTCACCTGGCCTTAAGCAGTAGAAGAGCAAGACTTGAATGAATGCGGTACGTGCGACAGCCAGATCAACTTCGAGATCGAATTGACAAAAATTGTGTTATGTCAGGTGCTATAGCGAAGGACATTGAATTACTGAGACGCACTGAAATCAGTTCTAGGACAACTCGTGACTATGAAGTGGAGCGCGGCATATTTATTTTTCTCTAGCGGGTTTGGATGTTTTACAGCACATGGACACGTCGGAATATACCCTTGCACCACGCCGAGCGGATTACAATCTTGGAATCAGGTTAACAGAGCACGTCACTGGTGCGTACGTGACTGGGGTATAATCCGGAGCCTGGACACCTTGTACATCCGGTGGGTTGGTCAGCAAGCATAGTCCGAGACACCGACTGCAGTAAAAAGAGAACTTTTTACTAAGCCATATGACAGCGCTACATACAGTCATGCCCTCGAGGTTGTGGAAAGAGTGCGGAAAAGGTGCGTCCTTGAGGTTATACCTGGAGGGAGATATAACGTAGGGCGGGAGTATTCTACGGAAATACAGGCATTCTGTGTCGTCTTTAACTTGACTTGACTTGACTTCTCCCTGCAAACTATAGTACACAGCCGCAAGCACACCGCATCGACCCCAGTCAAATACTTCCCCACATCATTAGAACCATGTCCTCTACGTTGCAAAAAATCCTAAATCTGAAAAAGAAATCGAGTCTCCAAGGTACTAACCTACTTCACCTCGTACCCATCCCTATCGACCTACACTGGCTAATAAACACGCTCTTCTAACAGAACTGACTCCCACCCCACCACCTAAACCCACCGCCCTCACCCCTCGACGCATATCGCTCCTCTTCCCTGCCCAACCAACCCCAGAAGGCTCTGGTGTCATTGTCCACCGCTCCATAGGTTCCCCCTCCCTCCACACACTAACCCCCTTCCTTATGCTCGACCATGCCGTCGTTCCTACAGCCAATGGATTCCCTGATCATCCTCATCGGGGAATTAGCACAATCTCCTACATCCTCTCCGGCTCCCTTCTGCACGAAGACTTTGCCGGAAACAGCGGCATATTGCACGCAGGGGACTTACAATTCATGACTGCAGGACGGGGCATCATGCATTCCGAAATGCCATTACCTAGCGATAAAGACGAATCAGGAGAAACCCAACCAAACGAGGGGTTGCAACTCTGGGTTGATTTGCCTGTAGGACGCAAAATGTGTGAGCCGAGGTATCGCGACTTGCGTAGTGAGGAGATACCTGTGGCAGGGGAGGAAGGTGTGCAAGTGAAAGTTATTAATGGGGTTAGCTATGGGGTCGAGAATGTGAGGGACGTAGCGTGTAAGTGGAATTGCTGTCATTATGAACTGGAGACTTGTTTTGCTTATTGGATTAAGATACGCCGGTGTGGTATCTTGACTTTATACTTCAACCGGGAGCAAAGGTGCGACAAGGTATTCCAACAGGCTGGAACGCGTTCTTGTATATTATATCCGGAACGCTTGATATAGTGGATGGGCAGAGCGGGGAGTGGAAAAGAGCAAAGAAGCATGACCTTGCTGCTCTTGGGCGTGATGAGAGCGGGGACAGCTTCGGGGCTCGTGTTGGGGTTGGTGAGCAGAAGGAGGCACGATTTATTTTCGTGGCTGGGCAGCCGTTGGATCAGGGTGTGGCACAGTATGGGCCGTTTGTCATGACTACAAGGGAGGAGATTATGCAGGCGAGGTCGGACTGGGCGAGGTGTGAGAATGGATTCGAGAGGGCAAGGAACTGGGAGAGTAAGGCGGAGAAGAGGCGAAGGAGTTTGTGCTAAGACGTAATTCTATTGCAGGTCACTGTAAAGTGGGCGATATAGCTAATGCAGCAAGTCAGTAACCAGAAGTGTTCCCATTCCTGATTTTTCTTTGGTTTGCAGGTCTTCCGTACCTGCCTACAGCGCTTGCTCTTATGAGAGAGCCGGAAGTTCAATCTGTGAGAAAAGTCCCCAAATGTGGCCGCTCCTTTTTCCCAGGTGTGCGAAAGGATGGAATAAGGTGGCATGTCATCTTCGATGAAATCCCTTTGGTATTCTGGCTTCTGGCTTCTTAGATCGATCAAATGTACCCATGCGGCTGGACGTAATGTATGAAAATACCATGGAGATGAAACAAAATCATCAAAGTAAGCATTTCGGTAAAGGTGCCAGGTCACAGCGGTTGCCCAATCGGCGCGACATCAAGGTGAGATGGGCTATCGCGTAGGTTTGAGGCGCGTATCTGGTGATTGTTCAAATCGAGGATCTCGGGAATCTCGGAATGATGGCGAGCATGCGGTTGATCTCGCACTAGGGAAGAGGCGAGGCGGGCGGGACAACGTTGCCGTGATGCCGTACCTATCCCCGGCGGGTAACTCCGTTCCCGGACGAAGTGAAAGGCTGGCTCGGTCTAATTGGAACGCCGAGTGACGGATTGAGCAACAAGGCAATCCTTTGAAAGATCCCTTCATAGACTGTTGTAATCACTCTTGGAGTATTTACGCACACATCAACGCTCAGTATCTCCTACTCAAACACCTGCATACTATAGCCAAGGCAACACCCACAGCAGATCATACTCGACACCCTTTCCCCATCATCGTCCACAATACCGCAAGATGTCCACAATGCGCAGTTTTTTTTACTCCCAATTCTTTGTCACGCCTCCACTTCCCACACGGGACTTCACTGGCAAAACCGTGCTGGTAACTGGGTCAAACGTCGGTCTGGGCAAAGAAGCCGCCCGTCACTTCACCCGTCTCAATGCCTCCACTGTAATCCTCGCCGTGCGCTCCCTCGAAAAGGGCGAAGCAGCTAAAACGGACATGGAAAACACCTCCGGTCGAAAAGGGGTGTTGAGGGTCATGCAACTCGACATGTCATCCTACGACTCTGTCCTATCCTTCGCCGACACCATTGGTCAAACCGTGGACAGGCTTGATGTGGCGGTGCTAAACGCTGGTGTAAATCGCGGCGTCTGGGAGGTTTTCGAGCAAGACGAGAGCACGATAACTGTTAATGTAGTATCGACTTTCCTACTGGCTTTTGCTCTACTCCCCAAGCTTCGCGAAACGGCAAGAAAATTCAATACGAGGCCCACACTTACGGTTGTGAGTAGTGAGGTGCATCAGTGGGCGAAGTTCGAGGAACGGAAAGCACCCCCAGGTGGCATTTTCGCGAGACTAAACGAAAAGGTTGCCATGACAGAGAGGTATCAGGTGTCCAAGTTGTTGGAGGTTTTATTTGTGAGGGCCTGGTGTGGCAAGGCTGGAGTTAAGGAGTTGCCTGTTACTGTCAACCTCGTGAACCCTGGATTCTGTCATTCGTAAGTCATTTCCTTCTACCCTTGCACCGTTGTTTCGGAATGGCAGGGGCTAATGCCGAATTGTAGCGAATTTGGCCGCGAAGGCGGGTTTGTCGAGGCTTTTGCGCGATTACTTCTTGCGCGTAAAACAGAAGTTGGTAGTAGGACACTAGTCCATGCAGCGAGTCAGGGGTCAGAGTCTCATGGAGCGTATCTCAGTGATTCGAGCATTGTAGATCCAAGTGTATATGTGCGAAGTGAGGAGGGAGCAAAGGATGCGGAGAGGGTTTGGGAAGAGCTCGTGGGCAAGTTGGATGGAATCAGAAAGGACATAACGAAGCAATAGTTGAAGATCATCGGAACAAAATGATGGGAACACCAGTTCGAGATTGATGACTTTTGACACGGCGGATCCCGTCCTCTGACGTATGGACTCATCATAGGAATATCATGTGCAAATGCTCTCTACACCATCACACGTATGCCCATATCATCGCAAACATGTCAAGCTCCCACAGTGGATTTTATAAGGTCAACTAATACCTACAGTAGCACAACAGCTGCAAATTCTGCAAGCATTATCCTCAGATTCATGTAAGCCCAATCGTAGGGATGGTGTTGTGAATGTTGACTTTGTTGTCTTTGCAATTTTCGAAGGTACAAATAGGCTGACGCAAGCTGGTCACACTGCCTTCGGATCACATACCCCTCGTATTGATTGTCCAAGTATAATCAATAATCTTTCGTTTCTAAGTTTGGGAGTGGAAATTACACAGGCAGAGGATACACTGTATTGCCCAGCTATATCTCAGTAGCTAGGTAATCCCTGGAGCTCAAGTCAGAATGGATCTTTAATGAAGACCAATACGAACATCATCTTTGTATAGATTCATTCTTACTTGAGCTCAACCAAATTCCACCCGCGAACCAGACTCTCGAGGCAACAGCTAGCGAAGAAGAGCTACAATCAACCCTTGGAGATGATGGATTGTCTCCTTTAACCGACTGCACGCAACTCAATCCCCTTCGGTCAATCCACTCGTTTGCAACATCTTTGTTATGATTGCCAAGCCACATCAACTTCAGAAGAGACTCGGCTTGGTTCGCGATCAGATCATGAAGAGAACTCACATAGGCGCCCAAAAATGCCACGCCACTTTCTCTCGCCCATGAGACCTCAACTGTGTAATATGATGCAGCATTGTTTTTTATGGAGAACTGATATGGAAAAGACTACACCTTAAGGCGCACGAGACCTATATTTGTGAAATATGTCAGACAGCCATCCGCATAAGTAAGAACTTTGCCGAAGACCTCGAGCGACATGAGATATCTGCGAAACATCAAAGTAGGCTTAGAGCAGAGCCAAACGAGCTACACTATATCTGCCCAGTTTCTTGGTGTAACAAGATGTCACGGAAGAACATCTTGACTTGGCATGTCAGTTCTCAGCATCAGGAGCTAGGCCCAGTGTGATCAGCTATTCGATGATCAATGGAACGGTGGCATAGTTTCTTGTCTCTTATCATTGTGATCGAACAGGCTCGCAGACACCTTACGGATTATCGAGTTGTCTTCTTCGTGACTTCATGAATAGATTCATGCCCATAATATAAACTGCACGTTGTCTAACCTTGTGGCTTCGATCTTTCAGTTATACCATCCATACGGAGCGTTCCCTCGCGGAACCACTATTGCACTCCAACCGTGTGAATATATGTCACCAATGGTACGCTCTCGCACAATTACTAGAACCTTTAGGTGCTTACGAGTTAAATAAAAATACCATAGGTAGATCTTCTCATTGACAACATGACCTTAAGGGTGTGCATGGCCTCCGTACTTCTATGACACGGCATATTGGTAGGCCTCGAGTGTGCATATGCTCTGCGGCGTGGTAGACTTCAATACTCGTTCCCCCTTCGAAGACCATACACACACCATATCCGAGGCATATAAAAGCTTCACCAGTTCATCATAGAGCGTAAGAATCTACAACATTGAATGATAGCTATAAGCTTCCACCGTTATGAACATATCATTAATCTTCTGCTGCAGACGTACCCAGGGCTACGACAACCGCACCCTGGCCCACGAATAAAAGTTCAGGACATTCCTGTCTTGGGTTGCGTTTCTAAAGGCCTCAAGGAGACACATCTGATACACCATCTTCTGCCACCTTCGCCGTGCAGGTAGTCAAACGGACTAATCATGGCCCGCTCGACAGTAAGCGGTACTTTGTATCCACTGATTCCGAAGGTGGTTTTGCCGAAATTACGGAGAACTGGCTTATTGACGCCACCTTTGAGAAGTTAAATACGTCAGTGCTGGGTTGGGACAGCCTTTATAACATCACTGACTGAGATACAGATTCAAAAAATACAAGTACATCGTGCACAACAAGTTCTTCGAAACCAATGTGTATCAAAATGATACAGTGAACGCACATCATTGGCGTGCAAGATATCGCTAGACCTGCTGGTGACATTGATTTATATATGTGAGAAATAGATGTTAGCATTGAGGGTTCGTAAAGTCGTACATAACGGCTGGTTTCCAATAATGAAGCTTATGGCACTGATGCCTCAATCTCACTCTCCCTCTTCTCCCTCTTTGCCCGTCTCTGCTCCTCAAGTTCCTGCCTCCACCTCATCCCATCCCTCATAACCCAAAACACGACCCCAATCAAAACGACATATACCAACGCTAAAAACGTAAACGCCCACCCAGGGTTCATAGCCCGGCACATTGGTATAATAGCCGCACTCCCACCCGCACTCATCAAGCACCTCGCGAAATTCACCGCCGCCGTTGCCGCAGCAGGTTGATCACGATGTAAATCGAGCAACAACCCATTCGTAATATTAAACGCGGTCGAGACCCCAAATCCCGTGATGAATAGCGCAATCTCCGGGCCAGCGAGATGAGTCTGGAATTTCACAGTCCAGCCGAAACACACGAGGCCCATGATACCTATAATGTGCCCTGGAACAACGATTTGGAGACGCACGCGCTCGATGGGGAAATCTGAAAGGTCTTGTTGTTTGCCTTTTGTTATAATCATGCCCATTGCTTTGGCGTGGCGGCGAAAATTCCAGTCTACTACATGTCCCATGGTCAATGAGGAAAGGAGCGAACCCATGCCGTTGGCGATGTAGCAGAGACCGATGTGAAGTTCATTGAGGCCGTAGGCTTCATAAAAGAGATCGGGGATGGCGGTTACAGTCACCATCATGCCGGTGAAGAAGAGACCATTGTAGAGGAGGATGATGCCAGATTCCTTTTCGAAGAGGATGCGCAAGGTCACAAGGGGGTTTGGGAACGCGACTTTCTGGTTGGGCGGCTTGACGGTCTCAGTACCATCGTGTGCGAACTGCTGTTTGGCGAGTTTGCGTTGCTGGATGCAACTTAAGACGGAGCGATTGACGCCTGTGGGCGGTATTGAGCCATTGCCAACGACTTTGCGGCAAGTCTCCGGGAAGAGGAAGATGAAAAGCACCAGTAGAACTCCAGAGAAGATGGCCAGGAACCAGAATATGGATCGCCAGCCAAGATATTGGGCAAGTAGGCCACCAACTGTAGGGCCAAATGCTGGGCCCATGAGAATGCCAGCTCCAGCATAGCCCATGTACTTGCCTCTCTCGGCAGAGGTTGCAAGATCGGCGACAACGGCGAACGTGAGAGCAATGGCGGCAGTGCATCCAACTGCCTGTACCATGCGGAGGATAAGCAGTGCGATGAAATTTGTTTGCAATGCCAGACCAATGTTGCCAACAATGAAGATGACGAAACACATGATGAAGGATAGCCGTCGACCACTGTTGTCGGACATGGTTCCGATGAAGGCTGGTGCGATGGCTTGTGCAATCTAAACTCGTAAACGGGGGTCAACGTTGAGTAGGTATTCGAGGAGGCGAGGTGCATACCATGTATGTTGTAATGGATATATTGGTCTGGGTCGGCGTGATGTTCAGAACATTTGACATGACGTTGAGCGCTGGTAGAAATGTCGTTGCACCAAAAGGCGATATTAGAGCTGATACAGAGACAAGAAAGATGATCCAAGTCTTCATGCCTTGACTGAATACCGAGTAAGGCGGGCCCGACGCCTGTCTTGCCAACGTCGGCGACTGTGCGTTCTTCTCCACATTCTCCTCTTTCGAGTGCTCCGCACTCACACTAGTCTGGTTGACCCTTTTCACTCCGTCTTGTGAGCCGCTCATAACGACGACGTTGATGAAGACTCGCAATGAATCGAACTGTTCGAGCTTGTATGAAATGAGTGCATCAGAAGGGATCAAATGAGTAATCTGTATGGGATGAGAAATGTACGATAATGATTAATGTATGAGGGTGATAGAACGCCACAAGCCCGGGGAACAGAGTATCCTTAACCTATCTTGTAGCCTGTTCGGTATGCAGAGCTACTGCGGGATGTGGAGACGAAGCTCCATAATCGCGTGCGCAGACATGTAGACAGTACCTCTTTCCGAGATGCCTGCTCGGAAAAGCGACACAACGTGTTCATTTCTTCAGGCTGCCACTGTCTCTAAGGTATGTCAACGATCATAGCCAGGGGTGGAGATTGATCCGTTGCTTTGACCATGAAGCGACGTTGTTTTTGCGCATGACTATGGGAAGCAAATGTTGGGGCCTGTAGACCTTTTCCGGGAATACAATCTCCGCAGCATGGCGTGCTTATTCCCGTCCAACGCCGGCGATAGCGGAAGCCGAAACTACCGATCACGTGAAGGTGCCTGGATGTCTCCAGCGTCTCCAGCTTCTCCAGGTGCCGAAATGACGATTCATATTCTGTTCAATTGAAGAGGAAGATTCTGAATCCCACCTGAGATAGATGAGCATGCTAATCTAGAGAAAGTAATCAATGCTGACAGGACACTAACACAACGGCCCGATTCCTGACTGTTTCGACGTCATTTGATTTCATCATCATCGCCATGAAAGAATCGCAACACGGCCTTCGCAACAGTGAGGCCGTCATGCATCCAGTCAGCTCTCTCAGCAGCTTCGTCTGCATCCGCCTGGCTCACGCTTCCTGCCTCGACGCGCATCTCGAGCTGTCTGTGCACCATAGCCTCATCGAACTCCATATGACCTTGTGTGGAGAATAATCGCTTGTGGATGTAGACTCCTTGTACACCTGTGTGATCACTCGTACCCCACACATGAACCTTTGTTCCTGGCGGCAGAAGATCTGTGGTGTCTACAGATGGTGCGTTCACCACATGGTCGAGATGCATCTGATGTAGATGTATTCGGTCATCGTCCGGCTTCAGGCCGAATAGTTTGCGACCAATATCTGAGACTATTATTGGAGTGTGTGCAAGTTCCCATTCGCCGTTTGCTTCAGGTTTGATGTTCGAACCGAGCGTGCGACAGAGGATCTGGTGGCCGAAGCATATGCCTGCAAAGCGGATGTCTGGTCTTTGCACCCATATCTCTAGAGAATTGTCAGTTTGAGCGTTTCTTTAGTGCCCTGCTTCACCCACCCTTGATCAATTTCATGAGCTTATGTATCCATTCATCATCACCATGTGCATCCCAGCAGCTGCCTGTGATCAAGATGGCATGTACATCATGTCCGATTTCCTCTATCTTCGGTATCGCACCACCTTCAGGTTCAACGACGTATTGCATTGCGGTCTCAATGCCTAGACTTGGGCTGTGTGAATCGCCTGCCTTCTTCAATAGTTCATTAAGGACCACACCGAACGAGCCCTTCTCCTTTTGTGTGTCTGGGTGGGTCTCGTCAGTCTCGAGAACGAGCATGCGGACCTTGTCGGGATGGTCCGAGACAATTGTTTGTGCCGCGGGAGGGACCATGTTGGCTGATGTGAAGCGATTTCGAGGACGAGTGGACTGCAAACTTTGCCGTGGATGGAATGAGAAACATGTCGGTCTTGGAAACTTAGGTTGACGTGACGTCTGGTGCAAACTTTGGGCGATGACGCGTGCCGACTTGTACATACTTAGATCCAAGGTCCGCAGTGGTTGATTTGCAGTTTCTGCCAGCCTAATTCTGCAGCCCAGCAGAGCTTCATGTTGTACGATACCGCCTCCCTCTTGGCGGCCATCTGTTTGCGGTGTCAATGACGACTGTCGTTATGGTGTTGTGCGCTTGAGCGCAAGCTTAAAGATAGATTGAATAACGTAATAGCGAGGCTAAAATGGCTTGGTACTGTTGTAGTGCCCGATAGTTCCGACATATCGGAATGCGGCTTACTACTTATGCAGGGGCTGCGACGCGGTGATTGTTAAGTGAGGAATAACTACATATCGATTATTTAGCATACGACGTTTACTCTACTCCCTTCCCTTTCATTTTCAAATCCTCTGGGTTATGATCGGCTTCTGCTTTCTTCCCACTTGACTCCTTGCCTTGCAGGACCTCTTTGAAAAGCTTGCGGAGCTTCTTAATAGCCTCTTCGCCGATCTGGTAATGAACAACGAACCTTCCTCCTCGAACTCTTAGGCCATACTTGTCACCCAATTCGATGAATTCATTCGTGTCGATCTTGTGAGCATCCAAGTCCAGCCAGACCATGTTCGTATCGACTGGGTATTCAATTTTACCACCAAGATCAGTCCATATCTCTTGGATCCTCTTCGCATTCTCATGCGATTGAGCCAGCCTGCCGCCCAGGAAAGTTTCTTCGACAGCCACACGGGCAGGTGCTGCTACAACACCTGCCTGTCTCAAGCCGCCACCGATTGACTTGCGTACCCATCGGCTGCGCTTAATGAAAGCTTTTGTTCCAACGATTATACTGCCAATGGGTGCACCAAGTCCTTTGCTGAAGCATAAGCTGATGCTGTCGAACTCAGAACAATACTCTTTGAGTGTACCAGCTCCGGCAGCGACAGCTTCCCACAAGCGTGCGCCGTCCAGATGCATTATAATGCTGTTCTTGCGCGCCCATGCCGAGATCCGCTTGACTTCAGATAACGGCATTATTGCGCCGTTGAGCGTGTTTTCCAATGAGACAAGTCGTGTGGGACATGCGTGGACATCGTCAGATATGACCGCGTATTTCTTGATGTCCTCCAGCGTAAGATATGTTCCATTCTTCGCATCAAGAGGTTGTACCATGGCCTGGCTCAATGTCGCGACGCCGCCTGCTTCATAGTTTATGATGTGACCTCTTCGATCGCAGATGACTGCATGTGGAGGGGTGGTGAGATGTGCTCGTAGCGCAACCTGGTTGCCCATTGTGCCTGAGAGCACAAACAAAGCATCTTCCTTTCCGCTAAGTTCGGCAATGAAGCGCTCCAGAGACAGCGTAGTGGGATCCTCCATGGTGACATCATCAAGAAGCGTGCACTGCTGGATCGCCATCAGCATCGACGCAGTGGGGGTGGTGTGTACGTCGCTTCGGAAGTCAAATGCGGCAGGGTTGTTTGCAGAACCCCAAGCGTTGCCATCGTGAGTTGAGCCGTTCGTTGGGGAAACGCCTTTACTGCCTTTGGCAGTATACTTGTCGAATTCGGACATGGCGAAGCGTGGTGTTGATCTGTGAAGCCCGCGTCTGCAGAGGGTTGAGGAGGTGCGGGGCGCGATGTTGTGATTACACAAGGGTCGTAATATTGCTGGATGATGGTAAGGTCAGTCGCACTGTATGTGGACAGAACCACGTACTGGAGAGACGTGTCAACTGCTTTATCCGTGGTGGCGGCATTGCAAGGGAGTAATGATGGAGTCGTAGGGCGTGAAGCAAGCCGAAGCTAGGCGGAGAGGACATGCATCCATGCGGAACTGTGCTAACTCCGATTCGCTCAACAATTATCCACTATCAACATTTTAGGAAGGCGTTAACCGCTAGTCTTGTTTTCCGACTCTGTCACTCATTGCCCGAACATATACTTTGCAAAGTCCTTATGGATGTCCAAAGTTAGTAGCTGTTGGTTAGAGAGGCTCACAGAGCAGTTTGCAGCAATGCTCTAGAGCTAGAATCATCTCAACCTTACCGCCATCAGCAAGGCAGCTTCTGAGGTATCGCCTCAAGCAAAAGTAGAGCTGTTGTAATGGTGGATTCCGAATCTAGACCTTATCCATTCATTGTGATAGGAAGGTGTGCTTCTTATTTGTGTTGTGGTGTTGGTCCATCATGACCCATCTACCTGCTGGCAGATCAATCATTGTTATCGCTATGTTTTTAGTCCTGCCTACCGTGTAGTCTAGTCGACAAATCGACACCTGGATGTGAAAAGCGCTCATTATCCACAGTGAATTTCGAAAGGCGCGATGATCCTGAAAGCCACACTCCATATTCACTCACCACCATCGACAAGTGACCATCAACGTGAATGGATCTACAGGGGATACTGCTGACTCTTAGACTCCTCAACACTATCACATCATACACAGATCCACCCAGAAACTTTTAAACACAAGAATACCTCAACTGCAATGTCAACTCAATCATCAAACCCGCCAGACGTAGTTGTATACATGTCCCTTGCTCAACATGGAGAACTCAACAAGACACTGTATGGCCCGAAGCACAGCTTTGGCGAACGATCACTATATTTCGAAATGACCTCTGTTCACAAATATCTCACACTCAACGTGCCAGTAATCTGTAGGTATAAAGACAACAAGCCAACTCTTAGATGTAATAGGGTGACCAAAGATGACTGGAGAGATTTTTGCTACCTTTTGGAAGAGAAAAGATCGTCAAGGTTGTCTTCAGCAACGGGGAGAGTCACTTTTGCGGTAAAGCACTATGAGTTGGTGCGAAGCCACCGAGAGATGGTGGTGTGGAAATTTCTTCTCGATGGAAAGAGTATGATGAAGCTATACTTGTTTTTCAATAGGGGTGGAGCTGGCTGAAGGATAAACTTATTTAGGGGGGTAGGAAGGCAAAATGAAGCTTCTGAAATGAATGCAGAAAAAGACACGGTTGATATTGCGAATATGGTGTTGTATCTTGTGCTGTATACAGCGGAATTAATATGTATGATGGACGTCCTAGCGGAGAGTTGAGGCGCTAATCGCTCACGTACTCAGCGGTAGATTCCAAACATATACTGTATACAGTAGTCTCGATGATGTGAGCTTATCTTGCAGGCATGGTAGACCTTTGCGCCAGATCATGCCACGGAGTAAGACAACACAGACATTGAATAGCCCCCCCAAAAAAGTGAAACTATTGAGTCTAAAGCACTGCGTTGGTATCGTATGACCACATGCTAAATCACAGTTCGGGAGTCGACCGCCGAATATTGTCGAAGTTTGATATGTGTACATCGGCAAGAAACAAGGTAACATCAGCTCGGGAGCTAACGGGAGGAGGGTGATGGGTACATTAGTTGATCTGTGTCGACCAAGGTACGCAAGACTAAGCACTGATGACGACCGGAGCTCCGCATCTCAACGTCACCTTCTTTCCGCCACGTTTTTTAAATTCTTCCTGCCAAACTCATAGTGCGCGTCGGCCGATGGCGGGTTTAACGGTGATATCGTGCACGTACCAATGAAGTACGCTGAAAGATCGTGGAAGTGGGTCTCGTCGCCGCGGCGTATTTCGGCGAGTGACGAAACTTCGAGTTATGGCATCCTAAGGAATGACAAATCTAGACCGTTGAAAAGTTGTTCAGCAGACTGGCCTTCACTGTGATAAGTAGCTCGAGTTTCGTTGAAAATTGCCCACAAGCTTACTCGAAATTGCAACTTTTCTTCTCTCCCAAACATACAACACCGCACATTATGTCTGCAACCAACGAAACTTCTAACTTCCAGGGTTGGGTCGGCCTAGATGCTTCTGCCGCAGAGGGCAAGATGCAATGGGGTAGTTACTCGCCTAAGACTTTCCAAGATACCGATGTTGAGATGGATATCACACACTGTGGTGTATGCGGATCTGACATCCACACTCTTCGCTCCGGTTGGGGCCCTTCAGACTACCCTGTTGTAGTTGGCCATGAAATCATTGGAAATGTGACAAAGGTTGGAAAGGATGTCGAGGGCATCAAAGTGGGTGATCGTGTCGGCGTTGGAGCTCAATCGAACTGCTGCGAAGCGTGCCGCCCCTGCAAGATGGAGCAAGAGTCGAACTGCTACAACAACACCGGAACCTACAACTCCAAGTACCCTAACGGCGACAAATCATACGGAGGTTACGCGAAGAAGTGGCGTGGACCTGGTGCTTTCGCCATCCCAATCCCCGAGGGCCTTCCATCCGAATTCGCAGCACCCCTCATGTGCGGTGGTGTAACCGTCTACAGCCCTCTCAAGGTTTACGGGGCCGGTCCTGGAAAGCGTGTCGGTGTTGTTGGTGTCGGTGGTCTTGGCCACTTTGCCCTGCTCTTCGCGAAGGCTCTCGGCTGTGAGAAGATCGTCGCCATCTCCCGCTCATCAAGTAAGAAGACTGATGCTCTCGAGCTTGGCGCCGATGAGTTCATCGCAACCGGTGAAGACAAGGACTGGGAGAAGACAAATGCAAGCTCGCTGGATCTGATCATTTCCACGGTATCTGGCTCGTTCCCGCTTGATCAATATCTTAACCTCTTGGATGTCAACGGCACCTTCGTACAGCTCGGTGCCCCCGATGAGCCGCTTCCCAGCTTCTCGCCCTTCAGTTTGATCCTAAGGAACCTCAAGATTGCCGGCAGCTTGATCGGAACCAGGGCCCAAATCAAGGAGATGTTGGAACTCGCCAAGAAGACGGACCTCAAGGCTTGGGTTCAGGTTAGGCCCATGGACGAGGCAAACCAGGTGCTCATCGACTTCGAGAAGGGCCTGCCCAGGTTCCGTTACGTTCTCAAGAATTGAGTTATGACTTTGACGTCTACATTTGCATCTGTACTTGAGCGTGGTGAGCAGATAGATCTAGCATTGGAGAGCCGTTAGCACTTGTACCCGTCGAAACACATGAATAGGATCGTTGTCGTCTGTCTATAGGGAAGGCATGGCAAATCTTCAATGACTCTATCCCATATCCAAGCCTTGAAGTTGATCTAATGTTGCGCAATTGAATTGTGAAGCGTATGTTCCGTCGAGCTTCAGGTCAAAACTTATGAAAAATGACAAAGGGCTAAGAGCTCCGAAATGTGGGGTGCTTGGTTTCAATGGATAGTTGTGGCGCATAGGTTGTCACCCGGTACTGTAGCTTGTGGACAGTGCGACACTGGTAGCACTGTATTCATAATGTCTTGCGGATGGGGATTCTTTAGCCATAGCTGAGCTTGCGAATGGCTTAAGATGAATCCATGGTAGGGGTAGTAGGTCAGAACGAGCGTGAAAAAAAGCTGCTCATAGAGTCAGCCACAAGCACCAGATAATGTATTGAAGCAATGGAGTGTAGGGAGTCTCGAGATTCCGTAGGTGAAGACCGTGGCGCGCATCCCTATAGGCTTTAATGATTAACCGTTGGGTGTGCTTGAAGAGCAGAGAAAATAGGGAGGTAACATACGAGTGGCAGTGTAAAGCATAGCGTGTCTGTAAAGCGCTCGAACAGTTCTTGCACACCGTAGAGTATCGCCGAGCGACTGTTGCAGGACGCCAGTCAAACGCTGTACTCGCACTACGCTCAATCGCGGCAGTCCCGCTTTTCCCCTGCTTTGGGAACAAGCTGATAATTTCTTGTGGTAGATCTGCAAATTTTGCACCTCTGCAACGCTCGTTGTCTTGGGGAAGGACTAGCTTACAACTCACAACAACTATGTGAAACCAACTAGCCCAAGAGTGGAGTCCCACATGGCAAAGCTGTTCTTCAGGTGTTGGAAGCAGGACTTCCATGACGTAATCGCGCTCAGAGTACGATGGAGCATCTTGAGTCGAACTAAGGAGGGCGGACATATGCTAACGCTGGTTGTCTTGCGCTAAAGAGAACTGTGAAGACAGCATTCGTCAATCCAGATGCCAACAAGACTTTGGATCAGAGACAATGTTGCTAGCAAGTCTATTAGCATGCTTGTGTTACGCGCCCTCACGGCCGCAAAACTTACTGTTTCCTCCTAAGCCATAAGATCTGGCAATAGGTTCTTCACATTGAAGAAGCTCTTTGCTGAAATCATTTCTTGACAGTTCGAGCATTACCTCACAAGCGATGCCTGAACCATCAATGCCATCATACGAGAAACGATCAATGACGCGTGAGCAGAGATCGCAAAGGCAAAGTTGTATCAACGGCGCTATCAGTGCGTCCGTTGACAATAACGAGTCTGCAAAGAACTCTCAACAATCTGCCATGTAACGAGTGTATTGTAACGTAGAGCATCTCCTCCAGGCCTGTGCTGATCTTCTCTGGTCAGTCGGGCTCAGGCTGCTCAAGACAGGTGTATTTACATTATATTGAGGAAGTAGGCACCAACAAGGGCTCGTGTTTCCGCTGAAGATACCTCGACTTCGACCTGGTTTTCCTGGATAATCCGAAATCTTGTACGACAGCGGCACAAAGCTACACGACAATTGCGATTTGTGAGTCGCTGGATAGAAGCTTGTGTACCGTGCGCCGCAGATAAGGAGTCTCTGAAGTAATCCTAGACCTTTTTGCGAGTGTTAACAATTCGAGCTAAGTGCTGCCTCATCTCGTCTGCCAATACACATTGGATAGCTGGTACTTTGTACGAAGCGACTGCCGTGATGGCAAGGAATAGAAAAGGTCGTGTCAAGCGAAGTGTGTGTGGGCATCTTCTGTGACCAGCACGAATGGGAATGACTACAAGAATGCCATCTTGAATTCGTCTAGTATGCGATCAGCATGTTGCTCATCGACTACAGCAACGGGATCGTAGACATGAATTGCAGGTCTTCCTGAATGTCTGGCCAATAGATTCACTAGATCCGGGAGGGTTGGTCGAAACATTTGTAGGATTGTAGTCGGTTCGAGTTGCTGACGCTGAACTATGTTAGGCCTTATCCTAGCTGCGGCAACGGGAAACATTAGTACTCCTAGAATTGGAGGATGGCAAATCGATGTGACTCTCGACGCGCTACTCCAGCTTTCTCACAAGCCCGTCTGACACGATCAGCTGTCAAACCCCGGCTGAGGGTGCCTTGATATTCAGTCATCGAGTGAACTGCGCTAGAGGTTTTTTCACAAGGAAAAGGACCTCGTTTCTGGGACATGTACCATTCTATGCGGTGAAGGAACACCCTACTTACAAGCTTAGCTTAGGGCTTACTTTCGCGGCGTTCTCCTCGAAGACACACGATTTGCGACGGCTCACACATTGCTGGCATGTCTGGGGTTGCGTCCGATAGGCAGCATTTTGCCTTGGCCCGAATGAGGTGGTGTACGCTCTACGCTTCCTGGCGGTCGTGTCTGTTGGCGACAAGTCGATGGCAGATCAGGACGTTTCCGCCCCGTTTCTGCCGGCTGTGTAAGGTTGTCTTGGTTGACGGGAGACGTAGTTTAGCTGCGACTTGGTACACTCATACACAGTACATGTGCGGGCGTGACTTACCGTACGCGACGGCATCTTAATGGCCGGAACGACGCGTAAGGCGCCCTACGTAAGCAAGCGCGACATGCGAATGCGTCCGTGCCCGGACAGGTACAGGCACATTGTTGTAGTTGTTGCTACTACCTGGAAGGACAGACCATCGTGGGTCAGAGCGGCCAATCATCTGGAGAAACTGATGAGCTTATGCCATTGGGAGGCGCAGAAGCGGGCGTGGCGGGCTACCGTGCCCCGGCACCGGTAGTTCTCGCGCCCTTGCCCTCTCGTCAGCTCTACGGGCATCGCTACACCGATTGTACTCAATACGGCGGATCAGACATAGATTCACAATACCGCCCGTGAGCCGTAAAGTAAAGCAAATAGGTATGAAATGTAGATATGCACCTGGGCAGGTTAGAGCTTACCACGAGGGTAAGATGCATCCGGCGTATCTATATGCTACTACTTATATACTTACATAGCATGTACACTGACTGTAACATGTACTGTGGTACAAATGCGCGTAGCAACGCCTTGCCGACATATCGGCCGTTTGAGTCATTTATCAGGCCGCAAAGGATGGAGTATTCCCGATTAGGCAAATCGGCCGGCAGCCCAAAAGCACATCTTACGTCCAACGTTGAACCCCTTCTGTACAGCCATGTACTGTGTATGCATCTTTGATTGCTACTGCATATCCAAGGGCTCCATATGTTGACAAAGGGACTAAACCCGGCTATCGAAGGCGGTTTAGTACCATGGTTTCTTGTAAGTTACTTACAATTGCCGCGCGCAGAGAACGTGCTTTGGAATGATATCCCGTTCTCCCCCACGTTTTACGGAGACAATAACACGTGCATCACCGAATGAGGGGTGAAGTATTTGTTTGTCATCTTTCGATTCTGTAACTACCAGGCTCTCATTGGCTTCGTACTACTTCCCATATCCATCGTTATCAATAGAACGCTCGAGACGTTAACGTGATTGCGCATCCAGGGCGTTGTCTGACACGTCTGCGGCGATGACAATACAGGTTCTCACTTCTGATTACCGAGACCAGACCGCCTTCGAGTGAGAAGTCCAAAGCCACTTTGCCTCGTATCCCAGGATCGTTCCTAGGAACGCCGGTCCAAACACCTCTATAAGCATCAGTGAAAGCGCTCACGACTATTGTTTCTGAAACTGCGCACTTTCCAAATTCTCAACTCCTCAGAGAACTTACGTTCATCGCACAACGCTGTGTATCTCACAACTTCTTACGAAACTAAGGAATGCCGTCACTACGCTCTCGGTCGTCTACCGAAACAATCAGTAGCGCGGGAAATTCCATGTCCACTTCAGACAACGATCTTGAGACCAAATCACAAATTCGCACACTAATCCTGGATCTTGGAGATGTACTCTTCCACTGGTCCGCACGTTCCATCACAGCAGTAGCCCCTTCGACTCTTCATTCTATCATTCTCTCGCCAGCATGGGGTGAGCTAGAGTGTGGCCGACTTGACGAGAAAGAAGCGATTAGACTCATTGCTGAAGAACTGTCTTTAAACCCTGACACCATCTGCGAGGCGTTGGCGCAAGGCCGGCAGACACTACGTGTGGATGATACGCTGGTGGAGCAATTGAAGGTGATCAAGAAAGACATGGGCGAAAATTTCAAAGTGTACGCCATGACCAACATCTCACCAGACGACTTCAAGCTTCTTGAGAAGACAATGCCGGACTGGAGTCTCTTTGACGGTGTTTTCACCTCGTTTGAAGTAGGCATCATTAAACCAGACTTGGACTACTATAAACACGTGCTTAGGCAGACTGGCCTCACCGATCCAAGCTCCGCCATCTTCGTTGACGACAAAGTCGCCAACGTCAATGCAGCACGCTCATTCGGCGTTCGTGGCATCGTCTTTGAGTGTCCCGCCAAGTTGATCCGCCAACTACGCAACCAAATCTTCGACCCAGTCACAAGAGCACAGCAATACATGAAAGCCAACGCTCGCAACCACGTCTCGCAAATTGAGGGCGGCGGTGAGTTCCGAGATGTGTTCTCGCAATTCCTCATCCACAAGGTTCTGCATGATCCCAATATCATCAGTCTGTCTCCCCTAGGAACATCTGCAGTCGATATCAAGGCCGCGATATCAAAGGCAGAGCACGAAGCTAGGACATGGAACTATTTCATCGGCCCACCCGTCGGGACAACAAAGACATTCCCCGACGACTCCGACGACACTGCCTACGCACTCCTCGCCTTCTCCCCCCCTGCAAGCTCCGCAAACATCATCCTAGACCGATTCCTGGCCAACCGACATGCCCGCGACGGCTTGGTCCAGACGTACTTTTGCGAGAAGCGACCACGGGTATGCTCAGTGGTCCTGGTCAACGTCATCCGCGCCTTCTACCACTACGGCCGCGGCTCAGATGTCCGGCCTGAAGTTCAGTACGTCCGAAGTATTCTCGAGAACCGCGGCTATGTCGATGGGGCACTCGAGTACTTTTCAGCAGAGTCGTTTCTGTACTTCGTCTCCTGTCTTGTTGAGGCGAACCCCAGTGCACGAGAAATACAGACCCTCCGCCGACCGCTGGTTGCGGCTCTACGCGAGCGTGTTGGTCGACGCGAAGATTCGTTTGCGACGGCTGCGCGCGTTCTTGCGTGTCAGACGGTGGGCGTGTGGGCCGCTTCAGATGTGGCGTATCTGAAGGAGCTACAGAATGTCGATGGGGGGTGGGAGGTTGGCTGGGTGTGTCGGTATGGGCGGAGCAAGAAGAGGATTGGGAATCGGGGGGTTGTTACTGCATTTGCAATTCAGGCTCTTGAGCAGGCGTCGAGGCGTCGAGGCGTCTGAGCGGATAGATGTGGTGTTGGGCAGAACGTATTGTTGTGTGAGGAGTCAGACTCCAAGAATGAAATGTACTGCGACACGATGATGCTCTGGTACCGGTGGTTCTGGACAGTGAACTCAGGCTGTCTCGTGGCCGACATGCATGACAAGTTCCCTGGAAATGCCATGCCATGGCACGCATAGAAACATGGTACTGTCGTGAGACTGCACAGGTGTATGCAATCAACGGGTAGAGTCTGTGGTCAAGAGAGTCGCGTGCTCGCTTCGGTGCTAGCGTGTGGCAGGGATGGTGGTTGCGGGCAGCTGCCGCAGACGTCCGCCCATTCGTCACCAGGCGGCTGGAGAGGCTCCGAGCGAGCGCCCTGGAGGCTTGCGCTGCATCTGTCCTGTTCGCGTCTGACCTGACTGTTGCGCCGCCCAGACTGCCCCGTCTACTCGAGTCTGCTGTGGATCCAATACTGCTCTCTCCTTCCCAGGCCTCTACCAGCCGTCTGTCCTCTAGTGCATCCTACCTAGGCACTCGACACTGCGACCAGCGGAGACAGCTTTGCCGGGCGGCACGACGACTGTTTCAGGGTGCCAAGCGTCACATTGGGGGCCGCAGCTGCCTCCCAGGCTACCCAGGTAGGCACACATCAGCATCGCTGGCCTCACACCCCTCCCTCGACGCCGCTCCACGCCTCTATGCATCATGAAATACCCTAAGGGCCTTCTGCTGCCCGCCCTGCTGGCACTAGCACCCTCCATCGCCGCCAAGAAAGAGGAGCCCTTCGTCGAGACGACTGCGTTCCGCAATGACCTCGTCAATCTCATGTACTTTGACGATTCTGGAGTCGCCTTGGTGCAGGAGCTCGAGAATGGCAATGTTTGGCGCTCACACGACGCCGGCAAGGGATGGAAGCAGGTGGACGAATTGAACAGGGCACTACGCATCGCGAAGAGCCCGTACGACAACAAGGTGGCGATAGTGTTGGGCGAGAAGAAGCATTGGGTCACATATGACCAGGGAGAAAACTGGGACAGCTTCGAGACCGAGTTCCCACCCACGCCCAGTGTGCCTGTTGGTTGGCATGCGTCAGACAACAAGAAGATCCTGATCAACGAGATTGAAGACTGCTTCACTTCGCCATGTCTTGGACGAGTGTGTAACTCTTGCGAGACAAGGTCTGATGATGCTGACTTAGCGACAGACATACTACACCACCGATGGCTTCAAGTCAGACCCAAAGGTGCTCGTGGAAGACCGACGAATGTGCCAGTGGGCCAAGGGCTCTGAGCGCTTCCTGGCAGGCGAGGACAAGCACGATTCACGCATACTCTGCATTACCAGGGGCAAATACTCTGATCGGTCCAAAGACTTTAGGCTCTTGATCTCTGACAAGTAAGTGCCAACATTGCCTTGGCGGACCTAGCAAGATGCTAAAGACTCGCAGCTTCTTCAAAGACGAGGAGGAACCGAAAATGTCGTCCGGACGCACAGTACAGGGTATGACCAACATGGCAGCCGTAAAAGGCTACATTGTTGTTGCCAGCAAGCCTGAGCACTCGAACGAGCTCTCCCTCTACACGACACAAGACACCGAAACATGGCATCACGCGCAATTCGGTGACCACAAGATCGAGGAGGACGCATATACCATACTCGAGTCGACCAACTACAGCATCCAGGTGGATGTCATGACCTCGAAATATGTTACCATGGGCAACATGTACACAAGCAATTCGGGCGGTAATTACTTCACCAAGAACGTGGAACACACCAACCGTAATCAGGATGGGTATGTCGATTTCGAGAAGATTGCAAATATCCAGGGAGTGGTGCTGGTCAACATAGTTGACAACTGGAAGGAGTACGAAAAAAATGGCCAGAATAAGAAGCTCAAATCGCGCATCAGTTTTGATGATGGAAGGTCCTTTGAAAAGCTCACAGTCAAAGGCAAGGACGAAGAGCTACACCTCCATTCGGTTACGAACCTACATAACAGCGGGCGTGTTTTCTCCAGCCCAGCTCCAGGTATCGTCATGGGCGTAGGTAATACAGGAGACTATCTTGGCAAGTATACAGATGGCGATCTGTACGTTTCGGACGACGCAGGGTTGACATGGGAATTGGCATTGAGCGAAGCGCACAAGTACGAATTTGGCGACCAAGGCTCTGTCTTGGTCGCAGTCTTCGACGAAGGCGATACCGACGAGATCAGATACTCATTCAAGCATGGAAGGAAAGACAGTTGGCAGAAGATCAAGCTTGAATACAAGATCCGAGCCCGCGAACTGACGACACTTCCTGATGCAACGAGTCTCAAGTTTATGGTGTACGCATCTAGGAAGAAGGAAGGCGGAGGCCGAGAGCACGTCATTATTCATCTGGACTTTACTGACATGCTCCGCAAATGCGGAGATAAAGACTTTGATGACAAATGGTCTGTCCGACAAGAAGAAGATGGTAAGCCTAGTTGTGTCATGGGCCACAAGCAACTTTTCCGCAGGCGCAAGTGGGACGCGGACTGTTTCATTGGCGATGTCTTCAACGACCCTGTTCCGACATTCGAGCCTTGCGACTGCGATGGCATAAGAGACTATGAGTGCGATTTCGGATTCAACCCAAGTGGAGAGGGCAAGGACAAGAAATGTGTGCCCTCCGAGTCCGTGAAACTGCCAGATGGTGCCTGCGAGGGCGACGCCAAGACCTACAAGGGCAAATCAGGCTGGAGAAAGATTCCGGGAAATCAATGCAAAGGTGAGACAGACCGAGAGAAGGAGGTGGAGCGCTCTTGTGGTGATGCAGAGAAGCAGCCGCCCAAGAGCGACAAGATCACCAGCGAGATCACCAAGTTCAAGGGCAGCAAGTTCCAGGAATACTATTATCTTGAGCGTAATGCTCAGGCCGACGATGACAAGCAAAACGACCGAGACAAAGACGAGACGGTCGTCATGCTTACAGACGAACGTACAGCTTGGATCAGCCACGATCATGGAAAGAAATGGAAGAAGGCAATCGATGATGAAATCGTCCGAATCTATCCCCACCAGTATGAGACTAACTACGTGTATTTCTTGACGGCCACCAAAAAGGTGTACTACTCCGATGACCGCGGACTTCATGATAGTATACATTCATTCCAAGCCCCGACCATGCCGAACACGGAGAGGCTCGAAATCATGCGCTTCCACCCAAATCAGAAGGGCTGGCTGATATGGATGGGTGGTAAAAATTGCGAAAAGGTTGGTGATAAAGACTGCCACACTGTGTCATATATCTCGCAGAAAAATGGTCAAGAAGAGAGTTGGGAAGCAATGGTGCCATATGTCAAGAAGTGCGTGTTTGTCTGGCGTGAAGCTGGACGGAAGGTTAAGGAAGAGCAGGTCTTCTGTGAGCAGTATACGAACGAGGAGATGGGTGCGCCACTGCAACTCATTTCCAGTGATGACTGGTTCAAGAAACAGGAAGTCAAGTTCGACTCGATTGTCGAGTTTGCAACCATGGCGGAGTTCATTGTAGTTGCAACCAAGGCTAAGGATGGGACACTACACCTAGATGCCACACTTGATGGATCCACTTTCGCAGAAGCCAAGTTCCCTCCCAAATTCTTCGACGTTCACCAGACAGCTTACACCGTCTTGGACAGCTCGACTCATGCCGTATTTCTTCATGTTACGGTCAACCCTCAGAGGGACCAGGAATACGGTTCTATCATAAAGAGTAACAGTAACGGCACGTCATATATTATGAGCTTGAGCGGCGTTAACCGTAACACCGAAGGATACGTCGACTTTGAAAAGATGCAGGGCCTTGAGGGTGTGGCAGTCGCCAACGTTGTGGCTAATGTCAACGAAGTCAACACTGGTGCTAAGAAGCTAAAGCAAAGTCGCATCACCCACAACGACGGCGCAGCTTGGGAGCCTCTCCAAGCTCCTGAGAAGGACTCAGATAACCAGGCCTACAAGTGCGATGTCTCGAATAAGGAGAAGTGCAGTCTTCATATCCATGGCTACACCGAGCGCTCCAATCCTCGTGAGATGTACTCTTCGCCGACTGCTGTTGGCATGATGCTTGCTGTCGGAAACGTTGGTCCGGAGCTGACTACATTTGGCGAAGCCAGTACATTCATGACCACGGATGCTGGCATCACCTGGAAGGAGATTAAGAAGGGCACCTATGCATGGGAATTCGGCGATCAAGGCGCAATCATTGCCATCGTTCGCCGAGGCGAAGACACGGACCATATTTACTACTCCCTGGACTTCGGCGACAAGTGGAACCTGTACAAATTCTCGGAGCACAAAATCCGTGTCGATGCCATTACTACAGTTCCTAGCGACACATCACTCAACTTCCTCTTGTGGGGCCAGGACAGCAAGGAGCTCGTTGCAGTCAACATTGACTTTTCTGGCTTACCTGACTTCAAGCGCAAATGCGAAATTGACGAGAACAACCCCACAGCAGGCGATTTCGACTTGTGGTCGCCCCAGCATCCTTTGCAGGATGGTGACCGAGACTGTCTTTTCGGCCACGTAGCGCAATATCACCGCAAGAAGCGCGGCGCTCAGTGCAAGACTGAGCAACGGATCGATCACATGCACAATATCGCCCGAAACTGCACTTGCACCAGGCGTGACTATGAATGGTAAGAATGCCCACCTCGTCGACTCGCAGCCTGATCCTATACTCATTCTCACACAGTGCATACAACTTTGAGCGCAAACCCGGCGGTGAATGCGAAAAGATCCCCGGCCTCGAACTCGCTGACCCAAAGGCCGTCTGCTCCAAAGGCGCCAAAGAATGGTGGGACCCATCGCCTTATCGCAAAATTCCCCTCTCCACGTGCGAGGGCAACGAGATGGACCAAATCGGCGAAGTCCACGCCTGCCCCGGCTTCGAAGAGGAATTCGAAAAGAAACACGGTATCTCAGGCTTTGGCATCTTCCTCGCGGTCGTCCTCCCTTTTGCCGCAGCCGGTGGCATAGGGTACTACGTCTGGCGCAACTGGGACGGCAAATTCGGCCGCATTAGGCTTGGGGAATCAGGAGGTGGGTTTGACAGCGATGCGCCGTGGGTCAAGTGGCCGATTGCGGCTATCTCAGGGTTGGTAGCTGTTGTGGCTGCGGTTCCGTTGGTGTTGGGTAGTTTGTGGAATTTTGCGGCAAGTCGCATGGGTGGCGGGCATGGAGGGAGGACTTATACGAGTCGCAGTTCTTTTGCGAGGGGGAGGGGGGATTATGCGGTTGTGGATCCGGATGAAGGAGAGTTGTTGGGGGAGGATAGTGACGAGGAGGTTTAGAGAGCAGACTTGACTAGTAAAGTATTAGATAGTTTCGGGAGGAAGGGTGGGTGTGTTCACTGCAGAGGAGTTGGGTGACTTGGTGGGTAAGGATTGGAAATGGATGTGGTGGGATTGGGATGTATAAAGTGTATACATGTTCTTTTTGTACGATTCTAGTGTTTGAGGTTATTCTATCGTCTTCTGTGAATATGCTCAAGCGTTTCTGGCGTTTCGCAGGTCTCACACTCGCAGATCTAGCCGTGGTTCTAGATCGCAGTGATGTCTATCCTGGATTGCCAGTGATCGCTACGGATGGCGATCTTGCAGATCATAATCTTGGGGATGGATGGGCATGATGAAGAGCACTACATGATTGGTTTTACTCTAGAGTCTACACCCACGATGGCAGCCGGTTATCTGCGAAACTGCCAAATGTGGCATCGAACGTGGTTAGTTGGAGGAGGTGTAGTCAGAGGAGAGATTGACCATGCTGACTACTCTAAGCTTTGTGCGATGGATTGCTGTAGCCTGTCCGTGATCACTGTAATGTGGTGTGTGCGAAGATGATGTTTACGCCTGGGTGTGTCCTTGCGCAAACCTGCAAATATCTCTCTGTACATTCGCATAGCAAATGTTCACCAGTCCAACAAATGAAGCCTGATCATCTGCGCTATATGTATTGCACAAGACACTCGTGATTCATCTACTAAATAAAGATGATGGGCATGCGGGCACAGATTGCGTCGTGCACGTGTGCCACGACGCAAATTTCTTGTGTATGGAAGGTGCCTTGTTTGTGCGTCGTCACCCACCATGACCACGAGAATGATGACGAAAAGTGTTTTACGTACTTTTCTTCAACGAGCGTACAGTACGCCTGCACCGTTCTAGGGTCATGTATTGAGCCAAGGGCCCAGACAGATTACTGCACTCGATCAACCAGGTCCACGGTCGGCAAGGTTGCAGAACGAGGCCAGGATGGACCCGTAGACCACTGTTTTGGTTAGTTATGAGGGATCGGAGAAACATGTACCGGTACGTGTTTGTGTTGTGGTTGGTTGGTGCACATGCACGGCACAAGTCTTTGCGCAAAGGGCGGAGAACAGCCTCGAAACATGGTGGAGTGGTACGAGTCGAGAACGAAACGGTCGGGTGCCTGTGCTGCCGTCGTACAGCGTGTGGCTCGGTCAGTCAAGTTGACGGCGTGTCTGGATATTACCCGCGCAAAAGACGACGTGGTGCAGAAACGGGCCAATGCAAGCCCCAGACGACGGTTTTGGCAATGCTCGTATCACACAGACATGCAAGATGGTAACAGAGGACCCGAGAAGCAATCACTTGGTAGCGGTACGTCCATATGCGTCCCTTAATCAGCGGCTGAAACAGGGCCGGGCCACGCGTGTTACGGCGGTTGGAGTGGCCCAGATTGTTTGGTTTTGCTACGAGTTTGTACAATTAGAGCCGTAGGCGCCGTGAGTGGCTGAGGCAGCCTCGTCAGGAGATGGCGGCTGAGTGGACGCCATGTCGTTACGAGTGGTCCACGGAGCGAGTGCATGCATGAAATGAAATGAAATGCTTGACGCGAGCGGACCCGGGACCCCCCAGGACCCCCTGAGCGTTGAGCGTGGAGCGTGGAGCGTTGACCGTGCGTTTTGCGTGTCGAGGAGGTTTTGGCGGCTTCTTTATGCGTCTCCCATCAACCTTGACACATTGGTGGAGAGGGTGGAGAGGGGGGAGGGGGGGTGAGGGGGGCGCCGGCGATGGCGCTTGCCTGATGTGGCCGCCATGTTTCAGGCCCCGCTGGCCAATCAGAGGGCATCCCACATGTGCCTTGTACACACTACTGTAGGTACACAGTCGACACATTGTTGTGGGCAGTAAGTGTCATGTTGCTCCTCCAAAAGTCCCAAACTTGCCCCCGTGGCAGCCGCGCTCGCCACGCCCACTGCCACCGCCCGGCGAGACGCCCGCTGAAGCAGGCCATGGCTCTTGGCTCGCGGGCTGCAGCAGTGACAGCCCGCGAGGGAATGGGGCATCAATTCATGGCGAGCGTGCGGGAGGCCGCCGGCCGCCAAGCCGTTTCACATGCACACGCTTCTTCGCAGAGCTTGGTGGCCAGGCCATGGCCACGACACCTGCGACAGCGACTACACGAGGCCAGGCGTTTGCGCTGGCCCCAAGCCCGGCCGCGCCTGCCCTTTGCTCTTGGTCTCTCTTTCCTCGTACAGCTTTGACACAGCCCGTTCCCTTCTCTGACCAGTCCTCACATTCATTCCTTCATCCACCCGTCCATTCGTTCCTTCATTCATTCATCCATCCATCCACCCATTCATTCATTCATTCATTCATTCATTAGGAGTGCTTCGCCGCAGCACGCCTTTTGCCTTTTCCCACTCACCTTCACTCATTCCCTCTTCACTTCGCTTCCCACCTTCCACTTCTTCGCGTGCTGGCACGTCTTGGCCCATACGTCCAGCCCCTCTCACTCCGCCTTCCCTGATATACACAGAACCTCGCTGCACCTTGACTGTTGCGCGTTGATGTAAGTTCAAGACTCTGTCACACCCCTCAGCCCTGCCACCTACTCCACACATGCACCCAAGATGACGGTAGTACATGCTCCGTTCGTCTGCATGCACGCATCCAAAAAAAAACATGTCCGCCACCAACGCCTGTCCGTGACCGTCACTTCCTCCATTGCTTCAGGCGAGCCTTGGCGGTTTCCTCGACGTCTCGGGAGCTTCACTACATCTTTCGATTGCCACTTTCCCGGGCCCGTCACTAATAGAAAACAGCGCCTAAACTTCTCCTACATTCATTCTCTGTGACTCACAAGGCGGACACACACTCGCTTTTCCAAAACCACCACACCTGTTTCTCGGACCGGATCCTGTTTGCTATCCATCATGAAGGCCTTCTTCGCTATCGCTACCGGTCTTTTGGCCGCGACCTCTACCGCCCTCACCGTCTTTACCAACGACACAAGTGAGGGGTTGATCGGCAACAGCAAATCCGCCCTGCCCGAAAAGGAGTACATCATCACCTTTATGCGTAACGAGACAATTCCCAAGGAGGTCGATGCATTCCTGGAGGAGATGGAGCTCAGGAATGACAGTCTCATCTTCCAGTCAAAAAATAACTACACCAAGGTCTGGATCATCAATATGTGCGAAGAGCACAAGCCAAAATTTCTCGACTTGGCTAGCATCGCCTCTGTCGAGGAGAAGACCATGATCAAGTCATTCGTCGAGACCAAGAGCGGCGCGCCCTGGGGTCTGCAGCGTATCTCCAATGAGGCTGGTGCTTTCGGGTCTCCACAGGGCCAGGACTTTACCTACTCCTTCGATAACGCTGCGCTTGGCGCTGGCGTAGACATCTACATTATCGACACTGGCGTTCGAACTTCGCATGCGGTATTCACAGGCCGTGCCACTGAAGGCTTCACTGCTACTGGATCTTTCGTCGACGGTGATGGCCATGGCACTCACGTTGCCGGTACTGCTGGAGGCGCCAAGTTCGGTGTCGCTCAAGGTGCCAACATCATTGAGGTCAAGGTTCTTGGTGATGATGGCTCTGGCTCATCGTCCGACACCATCGCTGGCATGGACTGGGTCATCACCAACCACGAGAAGCGTAGGACACAGCCTGGCTTTGTCGGTTCCATCATGAGCATGTCTTGGGGTCTCCAAGGCACAGCCAATGCAGTCGATGAGGTCATTGCTGGCGCCAGTGAAGCTGGTATTCATGTGTCCGTTGCTGCTGGTAACGATGGCGCGGACGCTTGTGGCTCCACTCCAGCTCATCTCGGTGGCGCAAACTCCAACGTGGTTACCGTCGGCTCCGTCAACATTCAGAACCAGGTGTCTTCCTTCTCCAACATCGGCAAGTGCGTCGACATCTATGCCCCTGGCGAGCAGATTCTCAGCGCCTGGAGCACCGGCGACACCATCATCAACTTCCTCTCCGGTACCTCCATGGCCTGCCCTCACACGACCGGTGTCATGGCCACCCTCATGACTGAAGACGTCGCTGGGCTTGGTCAAAACCCTGCTGCACTCAAAGCTAAGCTTCTCGCAACCGCTCGTGAGGGCAAGATTACAGGTAGCACGGGAGGCAGCGCCAATCTGCTTCTCAGCAACGGCGTTGATGGGGGTATTGCCAGGCGTCTAGTCAAGAACTACGTGGTCCCTGACCGCAATGGTAGCCCAGCTGCTCGCGCCCTCGCTGCCATGAACAATGACATGTCGGTCGACAAGAACTTCCAGCTCCACTCCCGCGATGCGCAACTCAGATTCTAAGCACATCATATCACCGCAGCGATTGCATGATACCCTTGCTTGTTGTTCAATCGTATGGATATGGAATCAAAAGTTACCACAGCATATCCTGTCTTATTTTCGGGATTGTCGCTGCCCATAATAGTCTCAAAGCATTTGCAACATCAGCATAGTCTGGTCTTTTACTTCTTCTTGTACAAATATCTCCTATGGCCATGGACGCGCGGGTTTTGTGGCGGAGGCTTAATATTCGCTGTCGATACTTTCATATGCACTGGCCTGACATTGTTGGATGTAGATGCGGGAGGTATGAATATGAGAATAGTCACATAATGTGTGAACGCTCAAAGCGGTTACCATCATATGTACGTACGCGTAGATGATGTCCAATACCATCCCCGCACAGACCCAGAACTCTTCAAAGCCCACGAGTGATGCCTTGAGTCGAGAAGATGGATTCCCACTGATCGCAACTCATGTATCAAAAGATCAGTTACTATCCGAGATTCAGCAAGCCTATCCAGACTCCATCCCCATCGACCCGACAGTGATTAGCGAGCAGCGGAATCTCCAACTTCCAAGTACCGTGCCAAGTGACACGGCATCCACAAATGGCGCGAGCGAAACACGTGTTGCTGCCCCAGGCCCACTGCGTGTTACGACGCGAATTCATGCATGGAAGGTATTACCGAGTGACTGTTTAAGAGATTTTCGAAAAGAGGCTGTTGATTGAAGTCTGGGCTGAATGCACCGCATCACAGATTGCACAACGGTTGTACCTAACAGATGATCCCGTTCAAGCGGACATGTCATCTTATACGATTCAACTCCAAGCCAGCAGCACGGTGTCCTGGGAATTGGATGCATGTGCTACCAGCCTTCTAGTTGACGCGGCCGAAGCCTTGAGCTTCTTGGGGATATCGGGTCGGCAGTCTGCTCCGTTGATGAGGAAGACTTTGACAAATGCGGTGGGTGGCTTAGGGGAACCGTGTTTGATCAGTACCTCTCGTAGGCTCGCTACACATCCGGCTACTAGTGGAGTCGCCATGCCTGTCATCATGTCAGTTGTCGACCTTTTAGAAGCTCTGGATTTTACATGCACTACGTACTGGTGCCGCTTTTAGCTTTAAAGTACTGATGGTACTCTAGACGCCCTCGTACTTACACCGTTTTTGCAAGGGTGGGACCTGGGGAGCTGTCTGTTTCGGGTCAGTTAGCTGGATAACAACCTTGAGAGGATGGGTTTTGCACTTACTGATAGGATCCCAGCACCCGGGGCAACGACGTCGGGCTTGATGCAACGCTCCTGAGTTGGACCTCTACTACTGCACGCGTACAAGACTTCCTCTTCTTCCCCCCCCCCCTTGTCCACTGGTAATCTTCTTCATGCTCGTAGCTCCCACGGTAACGCAGTTTTCGACACTGGGCTGCCCGATTGATGATCGGCTGATTCTTCCTTGAATCAATGTCGTTTCCAGCTGCAATCAAGACGACCAAGAGCGCGTCATCTTCAGCCCAAGCGTCATTATCGATTCGAAGCCAGTCGGTGAAGGTCAATACGTCGTGACCCAAGTCGAGCCCCCTGCCCCAACCACCGTTCCAAGCAGCGGAAACCGGTTGACCGTCTCCATTGCTACTTATGTTGTACCTACTCATTAGGCTTAGTGCCTTGGCACTATAGCCTCACATACCATATGTAGGTAGCTAGCCTCGTAGTCTGCCAGAGGGCATCACTCAATGAATCACGTACTACATACAACCACTTCTCGCGTCTTTGGGCCCTCGGCCACAGCATCCATCCCAGTTGGTCTAGTTGTACTAAGTCGATCATGTAGTTGTCCACCTTTCAAACTCTTAGAACTGATTTTGTTGACCGCAGATCTACGCATGGGTCGACAAGGACGACCAGGGGTTCGGTATCGCCACTAGTCTCTTCCGAAATTGGGGGTACAGAGTACAGGGCAGGCCTCAAGCCGGGGGTTTCTATCGACATGGAGTTAGTTGCTGGACGAGCCAACATCAGGGTTGGTCAGGAGGGCAGTGAGGTCATGGCCAGGGTTTCTCTCAATGGTCGCTCTGGAATCGGAAGCTGGACAGCTGCTGCGACCTTATTCCATCTTTGAATTTTTTGGAGCAGCACCACCAGGAAACCAGCATGAGGAATAAGAATATGTTTCCACTGATCATGCCTGATGCCCAAACATGTATGCGATTGCTGGGTACGGGGGATGCCTGATGTAGTTCGATAATAGAATCAAAGCACATAGGTAGGAGACGAGCATGGATAATGTTTGGTCCACTAATATTGGTGACCAAATTGGGAGACAACACAACCATCCTTGACCCCACGACTGTGAACAACACCGGTTTACCTATCGGCTCCACACTTAATCTGCCTAGCTGACCAGAGTCAATGTCCCACCGCCGCTTCTTATCCTCCTCAACACCCCTTAGTAGTTCATTTTTTCGGCCATATTGCCACTTTAAAACCCTGAAAGCGCATAATCTGCTATCTGAGACTTGTATGTTTGACCTGGTTCTAGTCCCAACATGATGCGCACGGTATCGTCCTCGTGCTCAAGATTTTCCAATGTACATTCATAACACCAGGGCTTGTCTAGTAGAATTTCCACGAGGTCGCCATTAAATGGAAACGAAGGATGAGGATAGAATCGGTACAGCCAAAGAAGCCAGTCCAGCGGACCTCTGCCGTTTCAGCATTCTGACAGTCAATTAGTTGCTCAACAGTCTACATATCACCCCCAAACACAGAGAATGGTGAGTGCGACTTGTCAATAGTAAGCGCGTCTTTGCTATCGGAAGAATGTTTGATGGCGAAGGTAAAAGGTGTGTTGCCAGTGCAGTGGCACGTTGTTGGCATCTCCAAGCTCGCGAAGAGTTCTGGAGGCGCGGGATCATCATGGACCTGAAGTGGATAGTGGTGTCCTCGCGACCTACGGCAAGTCTCTGATCTAGTGACATGTCATTGCGTGACCCAAAGTCTTCCGTTTAGTATGCCCACGCTTTATCTTTACTTTTAGACAACCGTAAATCGTAAGTCCGTCCGGTCTGAAGATAGTTCTTCCATTCGAGCCTTGTCGTGTCGGCGTATACACCAACCTCCACCTGGGTATGTTTGGGCGAAAATTTAGGTGGTATGTTCAGCTGGCCCATCATGCTGTGCTATAGTAGGAGGGCACGCAATCATTTCGTTCTCGCCAGATCCCACGAGCTCAACCAACCCTGACTTCAACGCCTCCCAAAGATCCAACTTCCTTGATTTGCCGATGGCGTGAATGTTGTTGCAGACAAGCGTTACTGAGCTCTCGGTCTCAAAATTCGTGACCACAATTTGCCCCAGGTTGTGAGGTCTATGGCGGTTCAATTGAAACTTGTCGTCGGTGTTCAACCATCCATTCTCCAGGCGGAGGGACAACGCATGGCTGTTTGTGTGTTGACCACACATAGCAGTGATTTGGGGTATTGTTATGATACGTCTGATCCGAGACAAGTTGCATATATAGGTACCATTTGTGGATTGCTGGTGGAAGGAGTCGCTGTGTAGCCGAGAGACATATATGCATGCTGTAAGGTACGGTCTACTTACGTGAGTGGCCGAGCCTACCTGCTCTATATTGGCCTTCACACACCATGTGACGTCGTGTTTGCCCCATTGTAGGGTTGATTGCCTTTATGCAGCCTTGCTGTGCCACTCGAGCATCAGGCTTCACGTTCGGAAACCGAAGACTAGAAATGCCAGCCACGCAATCGGGCATCTAGCAGTGCTGTTACCCTGTCATTGTAAACTCATAACCAGTAGCGTGTGTTGTTTCCACCCGCATTGGCTGTGCTGCGCCTGTGGAAGACTTACTTCGAAAGAGAATTTCCCATCGGCGACCAAACTATCCCGAACAAACGAGCCACGCGTGAGCTTGGCTAACACTCTCGCAGTACTAACGTCATTTGAGTGCTGTACAAGCGGCGTCATGTAAGTTAATATCCTATATCCTGTTCATAGTCATGCCAAGATTTGTGTATGTGAGTCCTTCTCACTTGCTTGCGTTGGCGCCTCGACTACTAGACAAGGATGAGCATAACAGGATCTAGGTGATGGCTATCATACCTATCTCTGATGTGAGGCTACAGAGAACTATTGAGCATCATAAGAAGCTTTATTCTAGGTCGTGAAGCCTCAGTTGCTAACAATAAGAACATACATCCACGCTTTCGTCAGAGAGCCCGGCACTGTACGCGCATAGCACTTACCCTAAATGAGATGGCACTGCCACCAAATTCAAGCCAAGGGCTTTCATTTCCGCTTTCATTGCGGTCTTGCCAATCAATTACCAGCTGATTCGAAAATCAAGCTTGAAACATGTAAGGGCAGAATCTACATGCCATCAGTTTCTGGATGCCTAGACTGATGATATTTCGCTCCATTCATGACAGTGAACCCTGAAATCGAGATGAATGCAATACAAAGGCGTACGGTGGATCGCCTCTCACAAGGTAGGCTTCGCCAACATCCCCTCAATATCTCAGGGTGGCATAGGCAGAGCAGCTATTTGCGATCAAGCACAAGTATGTATGAAGGGACAATTTAGACACCAGGAAGAGCTCCACTATGCAGTACATCATTCTACTTTGACCAACCCTTCTGAACTTTGCCTTCCAAGGTGTCACAGCTTTTCAAATCTATAAATGCTGTCCTCGAGATCTTTGCCTGAGCAATAGTTTTACTGTCGAGCTTGTCGATCGCTAATCTAGTCAGACCTACGAATGTCGAATCTCGAGAACTGTTCCAGATTGAGCCGAGCCATGTCAGACGAAATCTCTTCAATGCAGACGATATATCAAACGATGATCACAAGAAATGTATCCAGGAAGCCTTCAAGGAAGCAGTAGACATTGCCGACATAGTCCTGCAGTAAGTACATGGACGATCCCGAATACACTGACTTCAGGCAGCGCTGGTTTGGCGAAGGTGAGGGTGTATACGACGATATTCGCGGTGTCCTTACCTACATTGTCGGCGGAACTATCAACGGCGAAGGCTCTGTTGTTCTCATCGATGTAAAAGTCTGGCAAGATGATTATTGGAAGAAAGATCCAGTGTACATATTGTGACATCAAGAGTTGTCGACGGAAAGACTGGAACCGCTTATTATACTCCTATCAACAGGAACCATGCGGGCCCATCGATGCGCTATAGTGACTAATACTTCGAGAGAAAGACTAAGCAGGATTACCTGGCCAACAGTTGCGCTTCCAAAGCCGAGCACATTGACACCACTACCACGACACGCATGTACCGCGGAGCAAACATCATGCACGAGTTCATACGCTATGAGAAACTTGGGGAAGCGCAATTTGCCTCACTAAATTATCTTAATTCTCGAAACACAGTCTGAAAATAAAAATCCAGAACCGGTGACGGCGTGTAGAGCAGCTACGTCTACAAAAGCAAGGATGAGGCCGCGGTCCGGGAGACTAGATGCACGCTCAATGCTGATACCTACCTCTTTTATGCCATGCAGATTTGGCTGTCGGGTGAAAGCGAGAATTCTCGTTCCCGCGTGATGTGAATGACGACTGAGAGACACAGGATGAAGGTGAACAGTCAAAGGAAGATATTTTCTATGTGGAAGACATTCGCATGGATTATGATTCGACAGTTAGTTGCTATATATAGGAATAGGATTGAATCAGCATCGTTCGCGCGAGGCAATAAGCACAACTAGGCACTTCTCGTTATGTTAGACATGAAAACGCTTGAGGTACTTCTTTTATCTGGCACAAGAGTGTTGCAGCAGATACGTAAGGAGAACTACACCGGTAGTCAGATCTACAACACTCGAAATACTCCGCTTTCTGAACCAATACACATAATACATCAAAAACAGCGCATCTCGAGCGAACGCTCTGGGTAACTCAAAGAACATCACTAGCGCCAATTCCCATGGCTTCCCCATTCACTCCCTCGTAGTCCCTTATTCTTGACAAATTCACCCGCCACTGTTAGAACTTCCCGACCCAGTCCTGCTAGGTAGTTGAGGCACTTCTGAACCTCAAGCTCAGGCCCAGTCTGTGGCTCACTTATTCTCTGGTACACTCATCACTGACACTCGAAACTGTAAAATGCCTGCACTTGCGCTCGACAAGAGGTGTTTTCGTCACACATCCCACATTCAGCGGTAACACTTGTCCAGCCTACGGATGGCCTAACACACAACAACATAAGCCTTCGCCGCTCATTCCGGGATCCAAGTCCAGCATATTGACTCCCAGGCTTTACACGAAACTCTCTCTCTCTCTCTCTCTCTCTCTCTCACACACACACACACACAAACACAAATCGCGCAAGAGCACTAAAAAAAATACATATACCAAGCGAAACATGTACTCAACATCAATGGCTAGCATGATTTGTAAGACTACGTAGGGTAGAGCAATCAAACGCCAATGACCCCCAGTATGCAAACCCAAAAAATGTTCTCATTCATCAACCGTACCTCTTACTCGCTCTCGCTCTCAAAACTCCAGCTTTTCATCGCCTACAGATGGAACAAATTAGTGTACACAGAGGTCAGGCTTTCCTGCCCTCATTTCAAGAAAACGCGTGCTACTCGCATCTCGAAAACATATCAAGGAAGATCTAAAGCTGGGAGTCATCGAGCTCTTCATTCTGAAAGCGCATCGACATCGTTCATGAAGGACGGGCACCTGAACCGTGTTGCCAAGAGCTCAGCACATCAACAACACCTTCACCAGGCGAAAAGCGCAACTACCAGGCGTCAACATCGAACCCTTCCTCAGAAAACTCTGTCGCAACAACGGTCCTCCTTGAGAACTGACGGCCTGCAAGTGCCTTGATAGCCTTTTGTGCCGACTCCGTGTCCTGGTATTTAATGTAGATTTTGCCAACGCCGAGGTTGACGCGTGCACCTGCCGGACGAGGGATCTTGGTCTCAATAATGGGTCCGTATTTGCCACACTCTTCTTCGATATCTTCCTTGATCTCTGTTATTTGTATTAGTAATTTTTTGGAGAAAATAGAGTAGGCTAAAGGTGATGTTGACTTACCCTCATACTCCTCGTCGTTGATAAGCTCATCAGAGGTGACCATGTTCATGAGACAAATAACACGGCTGTGCTCGTGGTTCTCGGCTGCGCTGGCTCCTGCGAGCATGGATATGGCACCTACACCGCCGTCCAGGCCAGTGGTCTGTTGGAGACCGACTGTGGCGCGGGAGACCTTGAGATTGCCGTCGCCAAGCGGGATGTCGTTGAGGCCTTCGATAACAGCATCGACTATCTCGTTGTCGGCATACTCACAGAAAGCGATACCCTATAAAGGTCATTAGCAAAGACTTTAAAATGGTGAGCGTCATGCTTACACGGTGCTGGTCGGTGCTGGTGTCCTTGACGAGAATGAAGGCCTTAAGCTTGCCCATGGTGCCAACGAGTTCGCGCACTTGCTCCTCCTCAATATATGTAGGAATATTGACAATACTGAGCTTGTTGGGGCTGTCCTTGACAATGCTCGACACTTCATCACCAGAATAGGCATTCTCGTCTGCAGACGGAGTGATGTAGTCCTTGGGCCTGCGAATAGACAGACCTGACCGATCAGGTCCTCCAGCCTCATCACGCATGGAGATTCCATTCATGGCAAGAGCGACAGTAGCATCTTCTGGTGTCTTAAACTCGAGAGCAGCGTACTCCTTGCTAGTCGCAATGTGTGCGGACAAACAGGGATCATGGCCAGACACGACGTTGAGGCCGTTGAGCTGCAAATTGAAGAAGTCCATGAGCTCCTCAGAGCTGACGCCAGAGGGCAGGTTGTGCACGTAGAGACGCTTCGATTGCTTCGCGGCAGATGTGGCCAGCGCAGCGGAGGAAGCAGTTCCAGCAGAAGGGGTCATGAAGGCCGCCAGCTTGGACGGGTCCATGGGCGCAGCGCGAGGTGCTCCCGGCAGAGGGAACATACCGGAGAGCTTGGCCTGCTCAGCGGTGATGTTCTCGTAGCCAGCGGGTTTGATGTCCCATTGTGTCATACGGCGCGGGCGCTGTAGGATGCTGACGAAGCTAGTGAGATCGGGCGTGGCCTCGCGCGGCTTGTTGAAGGGTGGCGATTCCTCCTTCTGCTGCCTGCCCCGGTCGCGTCCACCGCCAAAGCCTCCATCACGTCCACCCCGGCCTCCCCCACTACGACCGCCAGCTTCAAATCGATCTCCTCCCCGCTCGCCGCGGTCGCCTCTGTCCCGGCGAGGAGGGCGGTCATCGTCGCGGTCTCGGTCGCCACCACGAGGGCGGTCCCGCCTAGAGTACGAATCGCCCCAGTCGCGGCCACCAGCGCCACGGTCGGCCCCTGCGCGCTCTGCACCGCGGTCGTCGCGCCTCTCGCGGCGGGCATATGTGTCTTCGCGCTCGCGCTCACGGTAGTCGCGGCTAGACGAGTACGTGTCAACCTCGTAGTCGCGACGCGATCCACCACCGCCTCCACCGTGGCGAGGCGAGCGAGAGCGGCGGCGACGGCGGTCACGGTCGCCGCGATCGCGTGTGTCGTCTCGAGAGGACTATTTGGTCAGTACAGAGTTGAGGGTTGTGGAAGCGACTGCGCTCACGTATGCTCTCGATCCACTGGAACGGCCCCCGTCTGCGTATGTCAGTCAATCATTCTTGGGGCGCTATACACTAGTCAGTGCGTGTACTGAGCTGCTTCGCTTACCTCGGGAGTAGCTGTCACCGTTCATGCTGGGCACGCGGGCGGTGGCTACAGCTGGAGCTGTCGCGCTGAGGAAGTCGATGGCAGCCGCGCGCAGTGTTTGCTGTGGCGGGTGAGATGGCTCAGGAAGCTGCGATTAGCGGAGCTGGATCAAGAGGAGGAGGATGAGGTGGCCACAAGCAGCTATCCGAGCATGAGGACGCGATGCTTGGGCGGTGCTTGGGCGTGTGGTCGCGCAAAACGTGTGGTGAGAAAGTCGACGCTTCCTTAGCGCTGCTTGGCGCGACGACGTCCAGACTTGACCGGGCCCCTGCCGAGGGCTGGATCCAGGGACATCTTGTACTTCACCATGGCATTGCGGGCAGCAGAATGGCACAAGCTGCCGACCAGCCTCACCGAGCTGTGTATAAACACAACATTGCGTTGTGGGCAGTCATTTAGGTACACAGGGGGCCCCGTGATGCTCCAGGTGCAATACACGCTGACGACACGCGTAGATGGCGCAAGTCGGCACAAGACGAGTGGTCCATGGCCCTCCATGGGCGCATACTCTCCCTCCGTCAAGACGCCGACTCTCTGCACTATCGCGCCATATTCCCATCGGGTACAACTGCTCTGCCCACTCCGCCACCCTTCGATGCGCCCTCAGTTGCGCCAGGCCAAGACGAAACACTTGCACTGGTCAAACACTACTTCAACCTTGCCCCAGACCTTGGCCAGCTCTACGAGCAATGGGCCGCTGCAGACGCCAATTTCAAGAAGAAAGCACCCAAGTTCACTGGCATAAGGATCTTGCGACAGGATGCTTGGGAAGCGCTCATAGGCTTTATATGTAGCAGTAACAACAACATCAGTCGCATAGGGGGAATGGTACACAATCTTTGCTTGCATTATGGAGCACTCATTGGTCGTATCGATAATGTGCCCTACCATGACTTTCCGACTCCAGAAGCACTGTCGGGTCCCAGTGTCGAAGCGCACCTTCAAAAATTAGGTTTTGGCTACAGAGCAAAATACATTGCAAAGACTGCGCGCATCATCGCCGAGGATAAAGGGCTGCACTGGCTGCAGGGTTTGAGCAATCCTGAATGTCCTCAGTTCGGCGTGGAGGAGCTGCCAGCAGGTGAGATGCTCGACGGAGGTCGCAAGGGATACCGGAGAGCGCACGAGGAACTGTTGGTTCTCCACGGCGTAGGCCCGAAAGTTGCAGACTGCGTGTGTTTGTTTGGCCTGGGGTGGTCGGAATCTGTACCTGTGGACACACATGTCTGGCATATTGCGCAGCGCGATTACAGGTTCGGAAAAGGGAAGCATAGTAGCTTGACAGCTGCAACCTATATTGCCATCGGAAATCACTTTCGGAAGTTGTGGGGCAAGGAAGCGGGCTGGGCACATTCCGTGCTCTTCACAGCAGACCTGAAGGCGTTCTCGGAGCGAGTAGTCTTGAAGATAGAAGAGGATATCGCAATCAAGAAGGAGGCTATTGCTGTCAAGGAGGAAGAGCATCAGGCTATCAAGAGGGAACGGGAGGTTGCTATCAAGGGGGAAGAGCATGTCGCTATTAAGATGGAGGACCAGGTCGCGACCCAAGATGAAGATATTGATGCTCAGAATAGGGGGGAGCATATTATTGTCAAGGAAGAGCATGTCGCTGTCAAGACAGAGAAGAATGCCATGGCTGTCAGGACAACGGCTGAAAAAGGGGTCACAAAGCGCAAGAGGGTGAACAAGGGGCCCAAGGACGAGGCGGACCAGAGGATGGAAGTCAAGCAAGAGCCTAGACGCAGAAGCAAGCGGCAACGGATTTGGTCCAATGTGGCCACTGGTAGCATGCCTGATGCAAGCTAAGCGCATCGTTGTCACTGCCCTCACAAGGTTTTCGTTCATGGCGCAAAGTGACAAACAGGATTGCGTCCACAACGCGCTCTGTCTGCCTGTCGTTCCTCATGCGCAGGGACTACAAAGAACTGGCAAGTTTTATGTCTTGCGACGCACGTCACTACACAGTAATCGTCTCATGTTTGGAACGTGATTGCAAGTGCCAAGGGATGTGGAAGACGGCCAAAGTGTATTGAGATGTCAATAGGGCTTATTGGGGCAGTTGGATTCGAAGTAATCCTGATCGCTGAGTTGACGGTAGATCTTGAGGACTTGTTGTGCGGTATGTGGTCGGTAGAGCCGCTTCGTGCGACGGAAGCGAAAGTGTCACTCTGCATTAGGCACACGTTCGACCCAGTGAACAAACTCTGTAGTCGTTAGTACATAGCGTAGCGCACGTAGTGTTATATGGATGTTCGCCCAAGTAATGTACACTAACTTGTTTTGCCGACCAACACATGGCAATTGAAGCTTTGAGCTACTACTAGTATGTACATATGCACTCCACATGTCTAGCTTTATATCTTGATCACCCGTAGTTAGTGGTAGCCGGCATTGTTGTACACAGTATGTGTGGTGTGGATAGTGCCAATGTTGGCTGCCGGTACTCGGCCGTATTCGCAAGCGACGGTGCTGATCGTCAGGAAAGTTCCGGAGAATGCGATCGACAGACTACATGATAAGCAAGCGACAAGTGACGGGAGAATCTTGCAAATATTACGATTCAAGGTGACGAGAAGACACAGTCGGCTTGTTGCCGGGCTCAGTTGCTCTCATTAACGGTAACATCCAAATACCTAGGATCAGATGCCACAAACCTGGCTGCACGTATGTAGTATAGGGATCAAAGGAACGCATAGGGGAAGGCGACAAGATGTGAAGATCACAATACTATTTAGCAAGTGTCAAATCGCCGAGATCCCGTGGTTGATCGTCCGAACTGCGCAAGTTGTGGATGTATGGAAGAGCGGCAAAGTGCCTACCGGTAATGATACTCGTCGTAGGGCATGATGGAGCCATATGTACGTCTGATTGTTTGACCAAGTGAGCCTGGGCAGGTAGGTCAAGTGCTACTTATCGAGGTACTGTATGTACGGATGTACATACATCTGTTCAGGGTTCGGATAGTACCTAATACAGTACTGTGAAGTAGATGCCCACGTTGTGTCAATGGACCGACTACGGATCTTGCTGCATGCCCAACAGAAGGTAGTACGAAATGGGACTTGCAAGGCATCGGGCCGAGTTGATCGACGGCAGCACATTACAGTATGTATTGTACATGCAAGGTACAGCACATACTGTTTCTTGGCCACATTGGTGCGTAGCTGTGGCGGCCGCTTTGTCCACGGGGTACTGTAAGTACATGGTCCTACCCTAGGAGGGTGGTTCTGGAGAATGAAGGCCTCGCTCAAATGGCGCCATGCAACAGACATGGGGATGTTGCGACTCGAGTCAGAATTCCGACCAGCCCGAATGCTAAAGAGGGCCATGACAACCGTCCACTGGAATCAATGGGAATCAATGGAAAGCAGTGGGAACCGGTGGGAATCAGTGGGTCAATGATCCGTCGAAGCCTCGACGGGATGGTTGGCCAAGCACATGTTTCGATTGCCGTGCATGTACACGGCAGCATGGATGCGTTCCCGCAATGTCCCTATGGTATCAGATCAACATGGTAGGGCTGGCGGGCCCTGGCCGAGATCGTTTCGCACCCCTGCTCATCTCCCTGCTGTAATGGACCCGGCGGAAGAACTCAGGCTTCAGCCCGGGCTTCGAGAAGCGAGCAGTGTCGCGTTGCAGTGCCATGTGCATAGCACCGTGCTGGTTGATGGGCGTGGGTCAAGGGCTCGGGGCTCCCTGCACTGCTGCTTGCATGGTGCAATGGTGCAATGGTGCAATGGTGCAATGGTGCACTGTAAGAAAGACAGCCATGCAAAGAGCCGATGAGACGGGAGGCGAGGGCGCCGCTACCGGAGGCGTCTCGTGTTGCTACCGACTGCACATGTGGCATTGTCCTGTGGTAGGGCGGCAACATGCCCATACCGGGTCTGTACAGTACACAGTAACAGTATGTCGGTACACAGTACTGGCACTCGACGATCGCTCGTGGTGATTGACTCGTACGGGCAGTGAACCTGATCGCCAAAAAGCAAAGCGCAAAGCGCCGATGGACGACGCCACGAGGCCCCGCGATGTGGACGATCGCGGAGGAACTGTGAAGCTCGGCAGGCAATCATACGGCACCGGTACCTTGGGGACGAGTACCCAGTGTCACAGTCTGTACGGAGGTACAGTACATACAGTACTCCGTACTGTGGTACACAGTATGTTCCCCCCCACAGTCCGCGAACACCGTGCGCAGGAGGGGGTGGACGCCCGGACCGGTACCCTTGGAATCGAAACAGGATACCGTGAAGGCGCAACCCAAACTCGCCCATGCCCATGGCGAGATCCATAGCATGGTACGGTGCTCCACTGGCTCTACTGAGTACAGTACACACTACGTCTGCCGTGTGCCTGCCGTCCCTGCATGAGTGGGGCTTGCTGCCGCAACACCACGCATCCTCGGCCATTCCCAAACAGTCCCGTCTCCGTCAATGGAAGCCTTTGCCCTGTCCTGTCCGCGGCAGCACCAAGTTTGGGTCTTGTGCTCAGTGTTCCATGTGGCCCATTGGCCCTCACGCCAGCCCATGGGCCTAGCGTGCAAAGGGCAATGCTACGGTACATGCGCCTGGGATGATCACGCATGCAGCACGCGGCACCGTCCAACGGTGCTACGGAATATCCATCGCCGTCGAATAGCGGCGCCAGAAATGCCTTCGGTCCACTATGCGACCCAAATCTCCTCTTGCCGACGCCCTCCTGCACCAGCAGCCACTCGCTTGCTCCAAGTGACCCTGGCCGGGCATGGTCCGTAGATGCTCATATGAGAGCGTGGCCCTGGCCGTGGAGCGATCCGAACAGGCCTCTGTGACCATCGAGTCTGAGTCCGGTCCCTTCACAAGGCCTTTGGATGCTTCAGAAGCTCCAGAAGCTCCAGAAGCCCCATCCCCCGGATTTGCTGTCTTCATTGCCGTCTGCCCTGTACACCACCCTGCCACTCTGAACGGGCTTTGCGCAGGCGCAAGGGACAATGAGGTCCTTGCAGTGGTTACTGCCGCTCCTTGTATGGGCCCAAGTCGGACACACGCAACAATCTGGACTCCTCGCCATCATCGCACAATTCCCTACCTGTGCAGTAGGTCACATTGGATCCCGCAGCCATTCCACCCGCTGACAATCATCTACAGCAAACCTGTCTGGCCAGTTCCGCCACGCAAACATCTTGCCAACTCACCAACACGACGTGTATCTGCGCCGACGCCAACCTTCAATCGGCTGTGGAGGACTGCGTGCTGAAAACTTGCACCCTGAGGCAGGCCTTGACTACCAAGAATCTCACGGCCACCACATGCCATGCCCCAGAACGCTACAGAGGTGAAAGCATACGAGTTTCAAACCTCATCCTCGCGGTTGTAACCGCCTTCTGTGGTCTATCAAGGGTCATCTTCAAGGCCGTGTATTCCATTGGCGAGCTGGGATGGGATGACTACAGCGTCATCGCAGCACTGATTGCCGGTGCACCTTCTGTCGTCAGTACGGAGCTTCCTAACACCATGATACCTGCCGTACAAGCTAACTCTTACCAGTCATCGACAGGGGCATCGTGCCGAATGGCCTCGGAAGGGATATCTACACCGTCCCCTTCGACCACATCACGAACTTTGTTCGTTATCTGTACGTTACGTATATGCTTGAAGAGGCTCAATGGGGACACGTGCTGACTTTGAGACTCCCAGCTACGCACTTGAAGTGCTTTACTTCCTTCAAATCGCACTTTTGAAGCTGACACTACTCTTCTTCTTCCTACGCATCTTCCCGAAACCACTCATTCGCAGACTTCTCTGGGGGACCGTCACCTTCAATGTTTTATGCGGTTTCTCATTTGTGCTCGTTGCAATTTTCCAGTGCCAACCCATTTCCTACTACTGGACATCATGGGACAAGGAACGACCAGGGAAATGCATTGATGTCAATGCTCTGGCATGGAGCAACGCCATCATCAGCATCCTTCTTGACGTATGGATGTTGGTCCTTCCACTCTACGAGATCTTCCACCTGCAACTCTCATGGCGCAAGAAGCTCAGCGTTGCAGTCATGTTCTGCGTCGGCACCTTTGTAACCGTTGTATCTATCCTGCGCCTCCAATATCTCGTCACCTTCGCCGCATCGAGTAATCCAACCTGGGACCAAGCCGACGTGATCAGATGGTCCAATGTCGAAATCCACGTCGGCATAATCTGTGCCTGCCTACCAGCACTCCGCGTGATCCTCGTCAAACTCTTCCCTACCCTGATGGGAACGACCGAACAACCCAGTCAGCCATACTACGCCTACGGCAGTCATACAGGCGGTCGCAGTCATGGAGCAAGCAAGCGGCACAGCGGCATGGTTCCTGGGCTGGGCAAATCGTCACAGGCGAGTTCACAGCCTCCACACACGATTACGTATACACAGACGTTTGAGGTGCAACACACGGAGAATGACGAGACGTCACTGGTGCAGATGGACGTGTTCTCCAACAAGAAGGCAAAGCAGAATGCCAGTAGTAGTACGAGTGTGTCCAGTTTGTAAAGACCCGGAATAATTACGATACCATGCTTATGAGTTCTCTAGTGGCGCAGTACACATGACGACTAATTTCGTTCCCATTTTCTGCACCCAATTGCGATGTTTTAGAGGACCCTGCGAGTTACTCTCCCTTGAATTGACAACTCGGACATGACCTTGTCATCGTTTCCAAGCTACTCATTTTGAAAGCATCCGTGTCACACGCTTACCATACTACAATTGACCGTAGACTAAGGGTACAGCGGTGCACACAACGTGGTAGCCTTGCAATTACTAAGCTCACGACGAGTACATGACATTTCCATGTGTTGTCGCGCACCATGAGCTCTGGTTGCAGATACTTCGATTCACATAGCTGTCATAACGAACAACTGTCGTTGGAACGTTCGACTTGTTGATGTTGGTTCGGAGGTGGTGACTTGAGGACAAATTAGACCAAAGATATAACAATTCACAGTATTTCTGTTATATTTAGTAAGACTGTCATAGTCTAGAGACTAGTGTGTACAGTGTCTCTTTTGGTGGAAGGGCGGTCCATGTCTTCTTCTTCACGAACTCGTATCATCCTACACCATTATCACCACGCAATGAACTAACCCTTAAGACATGCAACAAGTGCTCTCGAACAGAATCTGGGCAATGGCATTACCGGCTCGAGGTGCCTGGTGTCGGGCAATCTTGAATGCAGCATCGGATTCAAATTATCAAGCTGAGGCTTTCGATGTGCTGACCGAGTACTGTGTCAGGAATCCTGGGTCATTCTCAAACTCTTCCTTGACCTTTTCACAGTCAGTACATCGTCTTGCTCAATCCTCATCACGCGCTTCAGCTCATTTGGGAGGGTACTCACAATATCCAAACCACCAACCAGCTCCCCATCCACCCACAATTGCGGAAACGTCGGCCAATCTGCATACTCCTTCAAGCCCTGCCTGACCTCGTCGTCGGCCAGGATGTTGAAGAAGCCATATCTCACGTTCTTCTCCCTCAACACAGCCACAGTCTGCCGACTGAAGCCACACTGTGGCGCACTGGGGGTTCCCTTCATGAAGAGCATGACCGGTGCCGCCTTGACCAACTCCTTCAACCGCGTGAACAGCTCCTCCTTGTTCGTCTCCTGCTCGCCCGCATCTGCCGTGTAGGAGGGCGCGGTCCCCTGTTCCATGGCACTCGGTGCATAGCCCGCGAGGTCTTTAGCACCCGCATTGCCATTCACGCCATTCGCCACAGGCGGCCGTGTGACAGTCTGCGCAGGTGGTAAGCTCGAGCGGGCCTCCCCTGATCCCGCGCCCGCGTATCTTTCAACTGCGGCGCGCGTCCGCGCTGCGTCGGCGCCGGAGACGGTCTCCAGGGTATTGCCATCTTTCTGTAGGACCACGAACGGCACGGATGTAACGTCGTATTGCTCGGAGATCTCGGGTATGTCTTCAGCGTTGAGGGCGAGGAAGGCGATGGGGGCGCTGGAAGGATATGTGCTGGCGAGTGTGGAGAGGATGAGGGACATTTGCTCGCATGGTTTGGCCCATGGCGCGTGGAAGTAGATGACGGCGAGGGTGGAGGCGGGGAGCGCGGCGATGGTGGACTGGAAGTGGTCTTCGTCGGCGATGTCGCGTATGGCCGACATGGTGGGCGGTGTTGTCGTCGTAAGGCGGTGTTTGTACGCAATTGAGGGGGGGGGGGGGGGGGGGGGGGGGGGGGGGGGGGGGGGGGGGGGGGGGGGGGGGGGTTGTGCGTGGCCTGGGCAGAGATGGGAAGGGAAGCAAGTCAGGCGATGGTCGATGGCGTTGATGGCGTACAAGTCTGTGTATATGTCGAAAGCTTGTGCCCTGGTTGCCTCTCCGAGCCCGCCGAATTGCGGAACTGCCCCGCCACGGATTACTCCTCCCATGCACATGTCATGTCAGGCCCTGACGCGTCGGCCAATCATTCGCCCGGCCCGGAGCCTGGAAACTTTTTTGTTGCGTGCCAAGAGTTCGATCCTCTGCAAACAAGCACGCCCACCAGCGACACCATGTTGAAGACAGTGTACGTACCACCCGCCACAATCCCCTCCGTTGGTGCGGAGCCTAACGCGACAATAGAAAACCCAAGAATGCCCGCGCAAAACGCGCCCTCGCCAAGCGCGAACCCCAGCAGACCGAAAACCCCAAAACCACCCTCTTCGTCTCTGGCCAGAAGACGTCTCAGATTCTCAAACTCGCCGTCGCAGACCTCTGCACCCTCAAGCGCCCCTTCATCGAACGCTTCACCAAGAAAAACGACATCCACCCCTTCGACGATGCCTCGTCTCTCGAGTTCTTCAGCTTAAAAAATGATACCTCCTTGGTCGTCCTATCACTGCACTCGAAGAAGCGGCCCCATTGCCTAACAGTCGCGCGCACCTTCTCACACAAGATGCTAGATATGCTCGAACTCTACATCAACCCCGAGACCTTCCGCACTCTGCAACAATTCAAGAACAAGAAACCATCAATCGGTCTAAAGCCCCTGATAAGTTTCCACGGCACTGTTTTCGAAGACCCCACACAGACAAAATACACACTCGCCAAATCCCTGCTCATTGATCTCTTCAAAGGCCAAGACGCAACTGAAGTCGACGTAGAAGGCCTCCAGTACCTAATCTCCATTTCTGCCGTCGAACCCACAGATGTCCTTCCCAATCCAGAAATCAAACTTCGCTTCTACCTTCTCCGCACCAAGCGCAGTGGCCAGAAACTCCCGCGCATCGAGGTCGAGGAAATGGGCCCGCGCATCGATTTCAGTCTTGGGCGCGAAATGTTCCCTGACGCGGATATGATGAAGCAGGCGCTCAAGAAGCCAAAGGGTACCGAGCAGCGGACCAAGAAGAACATTGATACCGATGTCATGGGTGATAAGACAGGTAAGATTCATGTGGGTAAACAGGACTTTGGCACTTTGCAGACGAGGAAGATGAAGGGGTTGAAGAGGGCAAGGGGGGAGGCAGATGAGGAGGTTGGGGTGGAGGATGAGGCAAGTGAGAAGGAGGAGGCGACGCCTAAGAAGGCTAAAGTCTAAGAGGGCCCTGGGGGTGGAAGCGGTGGAGCTTCGAAGCTTGCATGGGCTGGCGTTTGGGACATACCTGGCGTTTTGTTGCAATGTGTTAGGAGGTCATGTTACACCACCTGTCTCGTGTTCACCGGTGATTCCATACAATGCGCATGTAATGAACCGTGTGCACTACACCAGTCTAATCATTGTGCTTCACTCTTGCACGAGCACCCTTGGAGGGACGTGTCTGCCTATGCATCTACCATGTCCCCGAAATGCCCTGATCAACGCCGCAAATGTTCATACACATCGATGATCAAGCGTCATTCATCATCTTCCTCTCCCCCATCCAACCACCTCGCCCTGCACTTCACCGCCTCCCCTCTGACCCCTCTCTTCCCATCATCCAGCGCACCCACCAACCTCTTTACAACCTCCCTCCTATACCTCCCAAGGACATCCTCGCCAAATTTCTCCGCAAGAAGCCTTAAACACTTTAGACTTGCTGTTCTAACCCCAGGTGGCGGCAATCTGCCCTCGCCCTTTGTGCCCACTAGCGTACAATTTGCTAACAGTCGAGCAATGAGACTGCCTGCGTGTTCCTCCAGCACCTTCGGCTTTTCCTGGAGCGTAGAGGTGAGTGTACCGATAGCAGCTTCCTTCACATGAACAGTGTCGCTGCCCTGCAGATCCAGCGATTGCAGTAGCAACGTGACAAGTTGTCCTACATCCTCGACTATAATCTCAAACGGCATCCACATCAACGCTCCACTCAGTGCAACCAGGTAATTCCCCTTCGTAGTTGGATCCGCTTGTTTGAACGCCGCTACAATGCTTGGCACCAAGAGAGCGAACGTCTTGTGCTTATGGAGACCAAGAATCTGGCAGTGATTCGCTTTCGTGAGTAAATCATCTGGTTGGAGGAGAGTCTGAAACCCCTGCGCAACGGTGCCGCCGTAGATGGGATGCGAGAGTAGAGAGAGGAGTTGGGGATATAGGATATTTAGGGCGGGGGAACTACGTAGAACTATAGCTTTAAGACAAGCGAAGATGATGCGGATGCGTGAGGGTGAAAGGTGTACGGCATTCAGAAGGTCGAAGGTGGCGATGAGCGGGTCCATGCAGGTCTTTAGGGCGGAGGAAGTGTAGAACTTGTTCATGGCAAGGGAGATTTGGCGGAGGGTGGCTGAGCGGATGGGAGTGGAAAGTGTGGGTAATTGTACGTAGGACACGAGAGTCGAGACGAGTTCTTGGAGGTCGCAGGGAAGTGGGGTTTCTTTGTGGAGGGAAGCGAGAAGGTGCGTTGATAGGATCATTGTCCTCTGAGTTTCGGGTACAGCGCTGGTATTGAAGGGTGGGAGGTCAGATTGTGGAGTGCCACGGAATAGAGTGTACAGCTCTGTTGCGATCATGGTTTGCTGCTCGGCTGGTTGCGAGCGGATGATGAGGTTGCAAATGCGACCTACAAGTTCGAGTGTCGTTTCGTCATTGAAAGCGGCTGGCCGTGACGAATCAGAGCTCGAGACGCGCTGTATCAGGGGAATTGCAATGTCCTGGTAGTAAGACGATGCCTCTGAGCTCGCAGATAATTTGTGTTCGCCCTCTTTCAATGCATAAAGCATGGCTGAGAGGAGTGCGATGATGTAAGTAGAGGAAGCACCTTGTGATACTGCGGCGCCGAACTTGTTCTTTAGTCGGAGGATGACGGTATCAAAGACCTGTTCCTCACTCGCAAGCTTCGCAAAGGCTTCCAAAATGGCCGTGTAATTTTGTGAAGCATCTGCATCTGTATCAGGCAATTGAGCTAGAAAAGCTGGGAATGCTTTCTCCACCACGACCTGGGGTTTCTGATGGGCGATGTATACAATCCCGCCGATCGCTGCTTCCTTGACCTCGTCTTTACCGTAAGATTCCTCGTGGATAACGATAGAATGCAGGAGTTGAATGATCTGGCCTACATCCTCATCGCTTAGTAGTTGGCGTGCCTTTGATAGCTGGATCAATCCATCGAGGCATACTAGACGGAAAGAGACTTCCTTGCTGGGAGCGGTCTCCAGTCCGTTCACCATGATCTCTAGTGCCTGATCGCGGAACGGTGTCAGCGCATTGTGGTCCGCTCTCTCCCCACCAGGCCCCATTGTTCCCCAGTCACCGTAGACACCGATATTGGCTCGGACGAGCTGGACGAGGACCTCGAGTAGACCCCTTCTTTTCGCCATGGTTTCCGCCGTCTGAAAAAGTAGGAAGAGTGTCGGCAGTACGCCTGCTAAAAGCAGATTTGTGACCTCGGGAGACACATCAGCAATGCTGTGTAGTATTCTTGCTGCAGCTTGCGATTGCTTGGTTGGCGCATCTTCAAGATGCTCGTTGCATTCTTTGATAATGGGTCTCAGATATGCGTTGAGTGGTCCAGGCGTTCCCTGTGACAGTGATCTGGCAATTGCGGCGAGACCTGTCAATGCTTCTTTGGCAAGATCCTCCTCTTGAACATTGAGTATCTCAAACTTCAAAGCGTCCCATAGAGTTATGGAATACAAGGATATCGTTCGCGGTCCATATGCGTTGACCGAGGCTGTGATAGTAGTCAACACGTCTCGCTTCGTGTTCATGGATGTCGAATCCAGCTTGTCGAGCAGCGCTGGAAAGACATATGGCGCAAAGTCTGCTGTAGATGATATGCAATCTCTCAATCGATCCTTTAGATCTTGTGCTGTGATGCCATACGGGTCATCTGGTGGTGGTCGGAAGGTGATGGGAAAGTAGTTAAAGACTGCATCAAACAGGTCCTGAGCGTCTGCACCTATGCTCCATTCCGTCATTGGCACTCTCAGAATCGAGAAGACAACCATGAGGTTTCGGGGGTCCTTTTCGCCATCAAAGTAGGAAATGAAGCGCGGCATGAAGTCATTGGTCGAGTCGTGGTGGGCTCGTAGTACATCGCGATACTTTGCCACTAGGGTATCGACAAGGCGCAGGACCGGATATCGTTCGCTCTGTTGCTTGAACTGGCGCAACGGGTGCGTGTTTGTGAGTAGAGCCTCCACAATGTCGACGGCTCTTTGATCATCCCATTTGCCCAACTCTTCAAGCGCCAGTAGCGCTTTCGCACACGACCCTAAGCCCTCACTGTCTTCGGTCCTGGAAAGGGTGAAGTCGCAGAGCAGATTGCCTGAACTCCAGTCAGCTCTATAACATACCAAAGACTACGTAGCTTCAATATGCTGCCCGCAGGAGCTTATTGTATAAGGGGCTCACGTACGCTGCTGCAGAGACAGAGTCTTTGGAGGAACCGAGGTGAGCACCTCGGCGAGGTAAGCCATGGCTGTATCATGGTCAGCACTACACTACGCAGGCAAGGGCCAGCCAGCCCGCCTACTCTTTGACCGTGTCGCGCCATCTTCGCTGTTGAGATAGTCGCCCAGGTCCGTGACCAGGCTGATGAGTTTCAGCTCGCCATTCGCCAGTCCTGCCGTCCATCAGCCCTCATCCTGCCCATGCCCCACCACCGAGTGTGAACGTACGAGTCGCGCTGTGCTGGGCGGTCGCTGTAGCCTCCGTTTTGTCCTTGTCATAGTTCAACAGGTACTGCTGGATATCTGACATGGTAGCGACGCAGCTTGGGGGAAATGGAGTCGAGTCTGCGGAGTTTGGCGCTCGCGATGCACAAAGCTGCGGACTCCCGCGATGACGTTGGAAATTCGCGCTCGCGCTGATTGGCCGGCAGAGTCATCGGGACCATGTCGGTGGTGGGGCAGTTGGCGAGAAAAAAGTCGCTGGAGGCACGGCGGGCGCATGCATAGAGTCGAATTGAGCAGAATCCAACCGAACAAAACCAGAGACCAACGAACGGGGCACGATTGCTGCAATTAATCTGATCGCGTGTGCGCCTCCAGATTTCATCCGTTGCCTGTGCCCCCTCCCCCCGTTGGAAACCCGCAAACCTTAAGGACCCCGCCATGGCTGAGGAGAAAGCCAACTGCAAAGTCGTCCTCGCCAACAACATCGCCAAGAGTCTGCTCGAAGAAGTTCGCGATGGGCTGAGCAAGATTGAGCGCAAGCCACTGCTTGTTGGCTTCCTGTCGAGTGCCGATCCTGCTGCGCGTGTCTACGCAGAGTGGACCGGCAAGACCTGTGTAGAGAAGTGAGCGTCCTTTTCCAGGAAACATGCATGGATGCCATGTACTGATGAGCACATAGCGGCTTTGCATTCGACCTGCGCGAAGTAGACCGTGAACTCCTCGAAGACCGCCTCATCGAAGCGAATAACGACTCGGCCGTCGACGGCATCATCGTCTACTATCCCATCTTCGGCAATCGACAAGATCAGTACCTGCAACAGATCGTCTCCATTGATAAGGATGTCGAAGGTCTGTCCCATCGCTACATCTTCAACATGTACCAGAACATCCGCTTTCTGGACCCTGCCAACACCAAGAAGAGCATTCTGCCTTGCACACCCCTAGCGGTGATTAAAATCTTGGAGTATCTGCGCATATACAACACCATCCTGCCATATGGAAACAGGTTGCATGGGCGTACAGTCACTGTCATCAACCGAAGTGAGGTAGTCGGCAGACCGCTTGCAGCACTCCTTGCAAACGATGGCGCGCATGTGTATAGTGTTGACATCAACGATGTGCAAGAGTTTACCCGTGGCGTTGGCTTACGGAAGCGGAGGCATGAAGTCGTCGAGAAGCCAGGCTGGACCATCGAGAACTGTCTGCCCATTAGTGACGTCGTCATCAGCGGAGTGCCAGGCGACAAGTACAAGGTACCACTGGAGACAATGAGAGACGGCGCAGTGTGCATAAACTTCTCAAGTGAGCGGAATTTCACGCCCGAAGTCAAAGAGAAGGCTTCGATATATGTACCCGCCATCGGTAAGGTGACTATTGCAGTACTACTAAGGAACCTATTGGTAAGCACTCTTGTCCAATACGTGCGGATTATAGACTGACTTTGGACCAGCGGCTTACGCAGAACAAGGTCGATGCCGCCGCCAAAGGCATGGACACAAAGTCGTCAACAGAAGCCCTTGCACCTGTTTCATCATGATGCACCTCTCTACTTCAATTTCTTCTGCTTACTTTGATACCCTCTAGAAGGCCACCATGCCAAATAAGAGCTATTTGCCCTGTCTCTTTGGAGCTTATCTTCTCTCGCGTTTATAACGTCTACTTGCATACTTTTCCAGGTATGGTGACCATGTCGGTGCGCGAGAGTATTCCTCAAGATTTTGACCATCGCACGCTTGTGTAAAGAGCTGCAATAATAAACATGCATCATACGGCGCTCCACCTATGATGGGAAGAGCTTACTCAAGTTTTGCTTCAAAATTGCCACATCAACCTTCTGCTTCACATATTCAGTCTCAGCACTTGTTGTTCAGGCATGAATTTTCGCCACTTACCAAGCCTCTTAATTCACACTGTCCCTCATGTGCATTCTCGACAAGAACAAAATCCGTCACAAGCGGTCTAGAAGACGAAAAGGATTCCCACCATACACATACAATAAGCAATATTGGCCGGTACGACCGACTTCTTCTGCCAGGGAAGCGAAATCTGTGAGTGGGAAGAATCACGTGCTCGACCCTAACGCGTACCGCTCCAGACCCCAACCTAATGGCAACACACTCACCACCTACATCAGAACCCTCAGCTTCATCCTCGCAGACACCACCCTCTTCAACATCCTCCCTGCTTTCATATAAGCCGTTTTCGTGCCAGTCAATGCCGCGCGGTTTGACTAGGATGAAGTTAGGCGATAATGAAATTCTAATAATTGTTGCGAAAAACGAAAAACGAATTAACACCCATTTCGCAGGACCAGGTTAAATGCAACATGAAAAGCAAAATCCTCAGTATGGTGTGCATAGATGAGAGTACAACCACATAGTCATTAAGTGTCAAGTAAAGTAAGGCTGTCATGAATTATCATTAATCATCCCTTCCAACAATCCAGACACCGATGCCTGGCTATGCACAATAACACATCTAACCTTAGCCGACATGACGAATAACATGGCAAGCACAAACGTTATTTAGTCAACGCAACATACCCGGAATGGCATTGGACAATCGTTCCAAGCCCGAAGTTGAGGCACAGCTCAAGTAGCCTCAGGCATGGCCACAGGTACACTCTCCACCTTGATCTCCGGCGGCAGTGGCTCATTAAACTCGGCTTCAGGCTCTGGCGCAGGTCGTCTCGGAAGTGGCCTCTCCCTCTCATCATAATACATGTAGTGTTGTTCGCGACTGTTGTACCTCTGCGGTGGTGGTCGCTCGTACGGTACGGGCACGTATTGGTAATGGTCCTGTTCATATCGTGGAGGTTGATGCATATACGGACCGCGCGGCTGACGATGGTCGGCGCGCACATGGACTACCTCGAAGTCGTGGATTGGATGGCCATACTCGTCAACGTATACTGTCTGAGGCCTGCGATGATCTTCATAACGGATGCGTGGAGGGGAGGACTGGTGATATCGATCCTGAACGGATACATAACCACCTGGTACACGCCGTGGCGGCTGCTGGAAGTTATGTTCTGGAGACGGGTGTTCGACACTTGCATCCCTCGAGTACGCGGGTTCGTACTCTGATATAGCACCAGGCTGTGGTGTCTCCTGCTGGTCGATGCGGCGACGCTGTTCCTCGTATCGTCTGCTTTGTGATCGACTCATGCTGGAGCCACGATCCTCACGCTGGGCAACATTCATGTACCGGTAGTAACGAGATGGCATTCGTTGTTCATGTGGACGATCCCTTCTGCGATGTGGACCTGTTCTCCTTGAGGTGCCAAACTCAGGTGCAGGCATATGTCGGGGCGGATAGTACTCATCATATCGAGATCCGTTAGAGACTGTAGACGGGGCTCGGGGGTGCGGAGGTGCAAGCGGCCGAATCTGTGGGCCCGCATCTCCAGCAGCAGACACGTTTGGAGGAGTGGGCGTGTATCGAGAACCATCATCAGCGTTGGGCGCTGACGGAGTAGGTGCGGGCTCTGGTGGGGTAGGGACTGGAACAGGTCCGCTTGGAGGAGCTGGATTAGGTACAAACTCGTCCAAGAAACGATCAGCCGCGGTCTGTCCCCGATGTGGACTTTGCTCTCGCGAAGGCTGATTACTTATGTAACGATACTCAGGCTGTGAATCTTCGTCTTCATAATATCGACGAGAGTATGCACCATAGTCCCGCTCTCGACCGCCATGGCTACCGTCTCGCGTGTGTGCGTAGACGACATGTTCGGGTGGAGGACCGTAGAACCTGTCCTGCCCACGAAATCCTGCCCTGCGGCCTGTGTACTCATCATACATGGGACGGGCATGAGCTATCCTTGGGCTCGGACCATACTCCATATATTCCTGTTGATGAGTGTAATCGTCGTCTGGGGCTTCTCTGGACATCTAATGGCCAGCATATTAGCTTCCAACGCATGCAGTCCGATTGGGTGTGCAACTGACATAATATTGAGACTCCGCTTGAAAGCGTTGCCGTCGTGAAGCAGGCGGGCTCTCCTCGTAGTATCGCTTCCTGTTCTGGGTGCTCGCATGACCAATCGTTTCTGTGGCCAGAGCGGGACGGCGAGGGTCATATTCATCCCCCTTCATAGTAGAAGGCTGTGATGAGTCTCTAAGGCCAGAGCCAGGTGCGGCGTTGCGAGCCTTCTCCGGCTCTTGTTCGGTGTCGGTAGGGCCGGGTGCATCTACCATATCTTTGGGTCCAGACGAGGCAGGCGAAGCTACTCCATGGCTGTCAATTACACCAATCTTAGGTAAGGGCATTGGAAAGTGCTTGGGAAAGACTCTTGCAACCAGAAGAAGCTTTTCGTCATCCATACCAGGAGCGTGAATAAGACCAGATATGAATCGCTCACTGGGTAGCTCGATCATATCTTCTTTCCAATCCAGACTTGGCATCTGTCCGTGGGCTGGACCCATTGACTGGAAGGGCAGATGCTGAGACCTGAAATGTGACAACAGGTTCAACCCGGTATACGTCCTCCGCTCCTCAGACCTTGCATAGTAAGCGCTGGCCTGCTGTTTGAATGCTACTGTTTGACAAGCTTTGCAAGATAGCCCAGGAGCATTCTTCAGGGCTTTCGGCATTCCATGACTAGAGAGAGCGTCGATGAAATGGTTCAGACTAGGTTCGTGGTTGAACTCGACTTGGAACTTGAATATGATCCGGTGTAGAAGAACGTATACCCTAAGGCTGTTTGGCATATCCTTGATTCCAGAGGTCTTTTTCCAGATGTCTTGGGCCAGGCTGATCACGGTACTTACTTCCTTATCAAAAGAGCTAGTACTATGACCAGTGTCTTCTCCTATGCCAGGCTGAGGCTCCGGGATCCCTTGGCCAATTGACGGTACAACCGGGGGCGGGGCTATGGCAGATCCAATCATAGCAGGGGATTGCAGATATGAGTGCGGTGTAGGCTGTCCATACGTAGGAGGACCCATGGCCTGATGGGCATAACCATCTCCAGGAGTAGCATACTGTTGTGGATATCCGTAGCCTTGTAACGCTCCAAGAGGTGTCTGAGGTGGGGCAAAAGGTCCATTGTACGGGCCTCCATAACCATAAGGGCCAGGACTGGCTTGCGGAAGATGCGGCGGCATGTGTGGTGTGGACGTTCCAGCGCGAGAATATCCACTATAGCCACTGAGACCTGTTGTGCTGGCAGATGGATGGTAAGTATGCTTCACAGATATAGGGTCTGGATGGAAGGGAGTCTCTTCTGGCCACTCTGCTTCTCTCCACGCCACTACAATGTTGCCCACGCTGAAAGTATTAGTATGTTTAGCCCCATAATGTTGAATGACGCCCTCGAAGCCGTAGAACCTCGTGTTTGACTCGCAACCGTTGCCGTAGCAGAGGAAGATATCCTTGCGAAATTGTTCGGTTATAGGCTTGATCTTATTGTCATAGGCCCACTTGAGGTTGTCTAGAACAAGCTTTGGCGTAGTGTCTGTTTTGTTAGTGAGACCATTGCCATGGGCATCGGAGGTTGGCTCGTCCTCTGTGATATTTTGAGCGTAGTAGGTGCGCCGAAGATGGATGAGAAGGTCGGCGGCGAATTTAGGACTGTTCTCATACGTGACTGCGATTCCATGGTCCCAGTCCTGTTTGATGAAGTCATCGGCGATGGCACCAAGTCTATCGCGAACGGGTCGTTGCGATTCATCCCATTCTCGATCCATGACCTCTTTTGCTTCCTTAGAGTTCACATCCGGTTGACGGCGATCTGCTGTCTTTGTGGGAAGAGCAGCTACACGAGCCACGTGGTCAGCTTCGGCTTGTTGGGCAGCGGGCAGTTGGGCAAGCAAGCGGGGCTGGAGCACGCTCCATGCATAATCAGTCATTGGCTGGGAGATCTGGATAGCTGCCTTGAAAGAATCCATGTGGCGCAAAATGTTTGGAGGAATCGCGGGGTCCATTTGTTCGCACCGTCGCTCAATGTCCAGCTTCCGGTTTGCTTTGGCCTCATTGGCATCTTGAAGATTCCTGCCTCCAGGTGCAGTACTTCCGGTGGGCTGCGGGGTGAAGACCTGTGGTGGAACAGTCGGAGGCCTCACCTGCGCATGTTGGTAGGTCGGCACTACAGCTGTTAGGGCGGGCACGTGAGTGTTGCGGATGAAACACTGAGAAGTCCCACCAACTCTGAAAGCAAAGGAAGTGACTGATGTATACTTACTCGCTGGGACAGGGGCATGAATGACAGGAGAAGATGCATGGCGGGGTGGAGATCTGGTGCCCTCCCGGTGCGATGTAGCTGCTGTCGAGGGTGCGGCCGACGTCGCACGCTTTGTGTCTTGATGCTCTTCCCACCAGTGATGCTTGACCTCCCAGCGCTCCCAGTTCTCCGCAACTCGCATGCGATCCCTGCCACGAGCTTCGAGACCCTTTGACCATTCCTCAGCTGCGGCGGACCCAAGGCTCAGCGCATCAGCGAGCTCCTGCGCTATCTCTGTTACGTGCTCTTTGTAGTAATATTTCCCAATGACAATGTCTGCGGGAGTTGTTGCAGATTGCAACGTGTAGGCTGTGATATAATGGTGATCGTTGGTGAGAAGGACAAACGGGAGAGCCGGGCGCAGCGCGGAAGCAGCAGAGAACAGGAGGCTTGAGTCCTAACATAGTCAGCGCTAGTTCACAGCGTGCAAGTGCGACTTACTGTCTGGCACCTCTCCATCAGACACGGCCCGCACGATCTGATAGCGAAAGGCCAGATGGTTCGTACACCGGCGTCACCAGGGCCCTTCTGCCAAATTCTTTCGCCGGGCGTGAAATCAGGGAGCTTGTTACAGAACTGACACCTCTTGGACCAAGCCAGCTGGCACATCTGCAGTTCAGTAAAGCCTGGCAATGGCTTCGGTGGCTTGGTGGAGAGGGCATTGCGGGCAGAGGCCCACAACGATTCAGACTTTAGGAGATGCAGACGACCGCAGTCCGACTTTGAAGTCGAGGCCTCGCGCACATCTGTGAGATGGTGAAGGAAAGATCGATTGACCTGGATCAACCGACCGAGATCTGCAAGCGAACAAAAGGAAAATACGTGCTGCCACAGCTCAGGCGGTAGCGTGTGAGAGCGCCCCGAATTGGGCGGGGAAGCAGAAACGGGAGGATCGAGCCTGCGCTTCTTCTCATCTGAAGAGGACAGCTCGTCCGCCTTGCGCTTCGTTGACGACGTGACATTGGGGGCGTCTGTAGCAGACGCGGCCTCGGACTCGTAGAAGTCGACCGACGAAGCTACACTCGACATGGCGTGCCCAAGCCGTCCAGCGACGGAGCCCACAGAGAGGGAGCCCACAGACGCTTCACTAGCGATGCGCGAGCGCTGCAGACATGGGGACTGGAATGGAGGTGATGTGTTGTCGCGCGTTGGGACGATGATGAGGCTGGGGATGCGGTGTGCAGGGGGGTGCCAGGTGTGTGGTGGTATGTGTGAAGAGGGAGCAAGCAAAGTATTGGGGGGGGAGGGGGGGGCGGGGGCTAGAGTACAGCGGCAAAGACTCGAGCAGAGGGCTGTAGCATGTAGTATGGGCCAGGCAGCTGAATAGGAGGGCTGGGGGACCACGGCCAGAAAAGCAAGTGCGCTTGATGTTGGTTGCGCAGGATGGCAAGCCCAGGCCGTGTGGAGAGGCGTGGGCCAATGGTGAGATGAAGCGGACGAGGGGGCGGCCGCCACGCCAAGAATGACATAACAGCCGCTAGCTGGCGGGGCGAGTCCACGGTCACGGGTGTCGCTGTCGTTGCTGCGAGGCTGTGCGTTTGCTGCTAGGGCCCGACACACTTCGTCCAGGTACACACACGCAGACACTAATACGGATTGAATCGTGTACCTGTCGGCTATCTAGGTAGTTTTGCACTGCTAGAGGAAGAAGCTCCCGCCCAGTTGCCTCTCTCTCTCTCTCTCTCTTTTTCCGCCCACCCCCCCAAAGCTTCGTCACCGCACTACAGCTCCCTCTCACCACCACCACCACCACCACCACAATGGCCTCGCTCAACACCTCCAGCAACGGCCCCAACATCACCAGAAGCTACCAGAACGTCATCAATGCTCCGCCGCCATCCGGCCCCCAGGCAGCCTCGCCCACGCACGGTCAATGGGCCGTCTTCACAGTAGCTGCCCCGCTCGTCAGCGCATTCCAGCACGATGGCGGAAAGGAGAGCGTCCTAAAGGTCCAGAGCACGGGCGGTACGTACATCCTCTCTGCACTACCCAATAGCTTTGCACACGACTCACCAGCGCCACGCATGGCGGCTGTGACATGCCTCTCCTCGCCATGTCGTCTCAGCCCAATCTCTGGACTCGGCACACCATCTCGCTCAAGCGCATGGCAGTGTAGCACGTACCAAGACCAAACAACTGACTTCGTTACAGAGGGCGAATTGCTTGACCTCGTGGATGAGTTTTCCGACGGCCGGATCCAATTTGCATTTGTCAAGGTCAAGGACCCAAACACGTCGCTGCCCAAGAACGTCTTGGTCGCATGGGTAAGCCAGCCGTCCGCAGCCCATCAGGCTCAACTACTAATGCTACTCGCAGTGCGGAGAGGGCGTGCCAGAACGGACAAAAGGCTACTTTGGCAGCCATCTCACCGTCGTCTCCAAACTTCTTCATGTGGGTTCACGTTTACACCACCGTCCAGAAAACGATCAACTAATACTTCATAGGGATACCACGTCCAGGTCACCGCACGCTCCGACGCCGATCTCACGCCGGAAAGGATCGTCCAGAAAGTCGCCGATGCATCGGGCGCAAAGTATGGTGGCGGTGCAGAAACCCCTTCTAGCGGTCCACCGCCAGTTGCAGCGAAGAAACCTGTATTCACACCTACACAATCAGGAAGTGGAGCCTCTGGGTTCAACCCACTCGGACGCTCCAGGGCACCGGCACCCAGCAGCGCTGAAGATGCTGACGGTTGGGGTGCGGATGCTCCGCAAGTCTCGCGGTCGCAGCTGGAGAAGGTCTCATCAGCGTATCAGCCGACCAAGGTTAATATGGCAGAGCTCACCTCGAATAAGGATGACTCTACTCGCGCCCAACAATCTCAAGATGATCGCCCAGAGGTGGTCAGAGGCGCATATCAGCCCATTGGAAAGGTTGACATAGCTGCGATTCGAGCACAAGCGAGGGATGCAAAGGATGATCGCCCAACAGTTGTCAAGGGCGCATACGAGCCTGTCGGCAAGGTCGATATTGCGGCCATTCGAGCAAAGGCACAAGCCGGCCCACAATCCTCCAGCCTCTCCCCAGCGGCTACAGGAGCATCCAATAACGAAGAGGAGGAAGAGAGGCCCAGGTCGCTTGCAGATCGGTCAGCCGCATTTAGCTCACAACCTGAGCGCTTGACAAGTTTGCCTAAGCCCAAGGTCGCAAATAAATTCGCTGGCGCGAGTGCGTTCACCGGAACCAAACCGCCCACCCCTGGGGTTCTTGGGGCAAAGCCTGCTTCTCCTGCGCCTGTTGTCGGAGCAGCCAGCAAAACGTTTGCTGATCAGGGAGGCAAGACTCCGGCCCAGATTTGGGCTGAAAAGAAGGCGGCTCGCGGTGAAACTGTCAAGCCTGCTGCTGACGCTGGTCGTCCCAATCCTCTACAGAGCCAGCAGAGTGGTGGAGGTGGATGGCAGAGCGGCTATGCGGGCAAATCTTGGGCCGCTGTTCAGACTACCCGAACAGGCCAATCTGCAGCTAGCAACCTCAGCGAGCAAAGAACGGGTGAGCCTCAGCGTGAAGAGCCTGTTTCGCCACCAGCTGGTGCTGTGGGATCTTTGAAGGACCGCTTCTCAGGTGCTGCGCCGATGGGTGTACCGACGTCAAGACCCGTGCCAGAGCCGCAGGTACCTAGCCCTCCAGTCCTCGATAACTCAAACAAGCCCAATGTTGGTATACGGGGAGTTCCTATGCCTGGCTTACCCACTCGTCCCAAAGAGCCAGAGTCAGAAGACGAAGACACCGTGCCCCCAGTTCAGCACCAGCGGATGCCCTCACCGCCACGCCAGCCACGAAGCCCGTCTCCTGAGCCCACTGGCTCACCCGTTCGTCTTGCCATGCCTGTCTCGCGCGGTAGAGAACCAGAGGAGCTCTCCCCAGCGGAAGAACGAGCACCACCCATGCCTACGCGCTCCCTCGACCAGGCGGCGCAACAGGCTCGCGATATATCTCCAGAGCCACGGGTCGAGTCTAAGGACCCCTCGCGAGCTGCTGCTGCCGGTGTTGCTGCCGCCACTTTTGGCGCAGCTGCGGTCGCTGGGGTTGCAGTTAGCGCTGTTGCGGGATCTCGACAAAATGATGAGAGCGGTTCCGGTAAACGTGCCGTTGTTCAATACGACTACGAGAAGGCAGAGGACAACGAGGTCGAGCTCCACGAAGGCGAACGCGTCACCGACATCGACATGGTTGACGAGGACTGGTGGATGGGTACTAACTCCCAGGGCGAGCGTGGCCTTTTCCCTGCCAATTACGTCGAGTTGGTGGAGGGAGACGATGTCGGTGCTGCTGCAGCACCTCTGCCTTCGCACCCGGCTGGTGCTCAGGAGCCGGACCACATTGCACAATCATCAACAAGTGCCGCTGCGAGCTCTGGCCCTACTGCGACTGCCCTCTACGACTATGATGCCGCGGAAGACAATGAGCTTAGCTTCCCTGAAAACGCCACCATTACCAACCTTGTAAGTGACCTGCTGAATTTGAACTACACGCCATACTAACAGTCTGCAGGAATTCCCAGATGAGGACTGGTGGCTGGGCAGCTACAATGGCCAGTCTGGTCTATTTCCAGCTAATTACGTTGAATTAGACGCGTAGATAATGTACCTAATGTACATGTAGAAGTAAAGTAATTAGAGATTTTAAATGCATATATGTCTAACGTACTCCACGGGCGAGTCGCCACTACAGGCCAACCGCCACTCTATGCCAAGACTACACCAAAACGTACTCTTGCAATAGTACTGCACAACAAGCAACAACAGTACGTAGAAATTGTAGTAAGCTAATCTATTTAGAAATACACTCTACTTCTTGCTTGCATATGTGCGCGTTATGCCCAGCCTCGCTGCAGCGTCCACAGCGACGTGTTACGAACCTGATGAAAGGGGCACGGCAAGTCTAAGTAGCAAAGTGATTATGGGGATCACCTTGAGACGGTCAGCAAGAAGGTCAGCATATTAGGACCAATGGATGACGCCACCCCGCAGGGCACGTGATCCCACACGCTTGGCAGAAGATCGGCGTAAGACAATATCACGTGTGTCCCACGGTGTCCTACACAATCCCACAGAGTACCACGCTTAGGACAACATAGGATTCTATAAGATAATAGGACATTAGGATTATTATATATATAATCTTAGGTAATAAGCTCCTATAGCTTATTGTGTTTAACCTACCTAAATAATAGGAAGTAATTGTAAGGATGTAGGGTGTGGACAGAGGTAGGATAGGCACTTAGAGTAGTCAGAGGGTAGGAGAGTGCATTGCTTGTTATAGAGACAAATCACTATCTTCCTTATAGTAATTCTGCCCTAGTTTATATAGTCCTTCTACACGCTAGGTTACTTAGCTGCTACCTGTGCTTTAAAACACTAAGTCCTAACATTATCCCCCTTCTTAGACCTAATTATCCCTAAGCAGGGTAACTTATCTTCTAGCATTACACTATAGAAGGTAGTAGCTTCACCTAGGTTACTCTAGGTTAGACTAGCCTAGAGTAGTTTACTATACTACTTACTATAGCTAGTTATATCCCTTTATCCTATTTAGGCAAAGCTACCTTTACTTTAGAATTTAGGGGTAAGCAAGGCGCCTTTACCTCTACTCTTACCCTTACCTCCCCTCCTAATATACTATTTTAATTGTAGGTCTAGTTACTAGGATTGCATAAGATTTCTCCTATTAACTTTTTCCTTTATTACTGTTACACCCTACTTCTTAGGTATGTTTTCTTATTTAATTTTAAATATTTTCCTTACATTTCCTAGAGGCCCTAGTTAGGCTAGGTTAGGCTAGATTAGCATAACCTAGGCTAACCTAGAGTCTATTAAACCTTTTCTAAGGTTATTAGAGCTAACTAAACCTATAGGTTCTAATCTACTATAGATTAACCTATTCTGTCCCTAAGTAGCCTATGCTACCTCCCTTAAGCTTCCTTAGCTTTGCACTAACTAACATGTCTACTACTAAGGTTAGTAATAACTACTATAACTA